>JAQGAK010000004.1:0-359388 GCA_034696945.1 Lipothrix lubbocki | reverse complement strand
TTTAATGTTACGGCAAGGTGCTTATTATTATTGATTTTGCTTTCGCATAGTATCATTGGCACGGTTTAAGCTACCATTTCGTAACAAGTATTCCCCCTTTTGCACCCGCACATACATACCATTTACTATACTGCCATGTACACTACTGAGCTATTGTTCCCCAGAAAAATATGCCTTCAGGGACTCAGTTCAAGATATTGTTCATATGTCCAAATATTGCGAATGAAATTGGTTTTTCGTCCCAGACGGTGTGAATCGAAAGTATGGAAGAATTGAAGTAGCAAATTGAACTTTCACGATAAATATTTTGATGCTTAAGTACACAAAAAACAGGCCTCTATCGAGGAACAACTGACTTGTACATATGTATCTGATCTCCCATTACTAGTATTATTTGACGGCTGTACACAAAATTCATACTTGGGACCTATTATTTCTCCTATATACTTCTTCACGTTCCTTCCTTATTTTAACTTCCTCAACTTACATTTCCCCCATGTATATAAAACATTCCAGGTACTTAGCTCTGAGACGAGAGTTTCCAAGGGATCTGTTAGTCAGGTTTTATGTTAGCATCTGTTACTCAAGCTACACGTTAAAGACTTCCGAGTAATTACTGGAATCTTCGATAACGAAAAGCATTGTTTGTAAAGTGATTTTTCTGTAGGAATGTTTTGATTTATGTATTGAAAATAATAGACTTCTACAACAGAGCATTTAAATATAATTGTAATTCTTTTACTCCGGATCTATGAGTTCTGTCAATGTTTGGAGACTCTTTCTTGATCGCTAACTTAAATCGAGTCCAAATTTGGTAATGAATGAAAACTGAGATTACTATACTGCTGGAACATAATCACCTTACCAAAATATTTATTCGTTGGTCTGATCTTTTCCACCGCAAACCTCAGTTGAACTTTCATAAAGCCACACATAGTTAAAAATGATTTTGCTTGATTGAAAAGAGTATTGTCTTCACGTCTTGGATATATTAACAGCAAAATAAAAAATCGATTTCATGAAACATTGTATACGTTAGTTTGTACCTGATTTCCTACATCGTTAATATTCAAGATTTGGACCTCCTATATCTGAAATTTAATTTATAAATACATACCTAACCTAAAAGCTATATTGATAGCTTAGGAATGTCCTTAATTTGGTAACGGGTTAGTAGTATTTCTTATACATATTTGTAATACATGAAGCATACACGCGTTATACAGAAAGTATTAGACTTTATATAGTTAACTTAAACTCTTAGCCTATATTTACCGAAATGTGATTTAATATTGAAGGAAGCAAGTTCGTATAGGATTGCTAGTTCCAATTAGATGCTTGGAATACACTACAAAACTCTACGAGCTTGTAGTCGACAATGAAACTCCACATATATAAGCTAGGAATGATTAGGGAATAGAGTAGAAAGCCATTGAGTCGACATTGTGCCCCATTCTGGTTAAGATCAAAGGCCTAAGTTCCGTATTTGCATATCATTACTCAGGATCCTCAACAAATTAACTAAATGTCCGGCTAACAGCCTCTTCAGTGTATAATACATTACATAGTTAATAAAAGCTAATGCTCATAGTACCATGTAATAATTTGACTAATTAGGCAAATTTCCAACTCAGATACTACTCGTTTTGCGGCCTTTCATATACGAACATATAAATGTATATATTGTTTATACTACCGATTTGTCTTTTATACATTTTTTGTAAAGTACCCCTTGTATACATGTATGATGTATATATCTACATCTAAAGTTCCGGCTCGATGAATCCTCCAGTTTAGGGAACAATATATACTGTTGTATTTCTTCTGCTTACAAAGACCACAAACTTATACTGAAAACCATAAGAAAAAAGGGGAAAAACTTGTGGGCTGGCATACCACAGAAAGAGAGCTAACACCACGAAATTTCAAGAAATTAACTACATTTTCATAGGGGTTGCCCCTAATAACATTACCCCGGGGATGACATTCTCTCTATAATCATATCCTCGTTGTCATTGCCAAGATACGGAGATCCATACAATAAACTCAGGGAGAAAATGTGCACGTATGTAAACCAAGCTCTCTTTCAATCTTCCCCTCTTCCAGCATCTGCACTGATTTATAGTTTTAATTTACCACACGCCAGCTTGGTCTCGCGTATACTGTATATTTCTTTACCGTATCCTGTCTCGTCCCATCCTCTCATTCACTTGTAAACTTAGCTATTGTCTTACTCTACTCAATATTAAAATTTACACTTTAAAACAAATGATAATTATTATTAGCTTTACACAAAAGCTTATTATGAAAAAAACTACTTGGCGCTTACCACTTATCCCATCAAAAGTCCACCATGTCCACCACTCAATTGCTCGGATTTCTGCAATGAAAAAATAGTCAGTTAATTTTTTTTTAATTAACATTTCCTTTAATATACACACGATTTTAAACTGCATAAGCACCAGTAGTTCTAAGCGGAAAACAGCTTAAACAAAGCAATAATTTACTAACAAACATTCCACAGTGCTAAAAAATAGAAGATTTTTCCTATGAATGTTATGTAGCATTATGCAAAATGAAAAAATAACAGGACGAGACTGCATGTCAAAATATGAGAACTGGGTTAAATCTTAAAAAATGTGTGAGCAGCGGAGACAAAACCATCTCGTCAGAGCATTTCTACTGTGTATATAAGTGAATAGAAAAATAGCTTTGAAAACGAGCAGTGCATAGAAATTAAATCACCAAGTAAACCTTGCAGCTTTTTATATACAAGCAGTACACCAAATATATGGAAATCCAGTGCCTAGACATGACTGAGGTTTGTAAAAAAAAGCTGAAACTTCTCCAAGCTCATCTCAACTCATGGCCGCTGTCACATCTCTCACAGTACATTTTCATTTCTCATGATTTAACATGTTCCTAGAATTTTCAACTGAATTCTTTGAAATATACATTTCAAAAACAATCGTCAAGTCACTTATTTTTTCAAAACTCTTTAGAAAATCTGTGTCCTACAATGATGCCAGATCTGAGAAAATGATAAGTAAAAGCAAGAAGATAGAATATTTGGGGTGTGACCTCCTTGTAAGCGAAATTTTATTTTTACATAAGCTTCTAATCTTCCGATGAGAGACACAATCTTACATATAAGTCGGCAAGACGGCGCGATGATAATATTACAAGAGAAACAAATAACTATCCAGCGCAACATATTTCGGTAGAAATCAGGACCTCATAGCTTCTTACAACCTGTGAGAGAAATGGAAAGGGGACGTAGAAACTATTTTCCTCCCTCCTTGACTCTACCACTACCAATTTCAAGCTACAGTCGACATATACGTAAATAAGTTTAGGCAAGCAATATACTACAGACTCTTTTACAAGATGCAATACGTATCATTATGTTTTATCTATTATTCTCTATACAGAATACAGATACATAAGAAAATCCTACTGGAAAAAGCATAGCCTTTTATCAAATCACAAAGAACTCAAGAGTTTCCAGCTCACGTTTACATCCTGACATCATACATCTCATACACTACACCTTATAGTGACGGGATGATGTAGCTACTAGTACTTTTACTATGAAACTTTTGTACATATAGTGCATATATGCTTACTTACTACTTCCACACAAGAATTCCACCTGAATCCTATAAGATTACATCCTCCACAAGATTACAGGGGACATACGACATACAAATACATTCATGCCATAAGGCTTTACAATACAACGGAAAATAAGGCATACAGGACAACAAATAGTGTATAGATAACGTCTTTGAGTCCTTTCATGTGAGAGAGGTATATATAACATAATCAGCAATAGTACTACATGAGGAAAGTGCTTCAAACATGTGACTCTTGTCGGGAGCTAAAGCAGTCATCTCCGCTAGTCTAACAGACTACATTTACATTATCGTTCAATACTTGTACTTGAACATGCCATTCGAACGGAGTCTCCGTATTTATCTGCAAACACCTATTTAAACTATAACTATATCCTTGTATTTATAAATATATATGTGTGCAGCTGTATACATCTACATCCAACTACTGAGATGCAATCCATAGCTATTTAGATAGAAATCTACATCCCGCTATTTTGACTGTTTATCCAGCATCCAATCCATCCACCTACACATTATTCAACCCCGTCTCCACTATATTCAATTTGTACTAATATACACATGTACTTATGTATATGTATATTATGTCTTCATGTTATATTTGAACTTTTGATACCAGCATGACAACGCTCCACACTTCAACTGCGGAATCCGTTCATTATTTCAACAATGTAGTTGTTTTTCCAATAACCCTGTTTGAAACAGAATATTGGAAATGCTCCATTAAGTTTTATCATGAAATACAACTCTACATAAATACATCTCATGGCTGAAAATCCATAGAAATTGCTTCATTACTTTAACCTGTTTGCAGAGGACTCAAACATGTCATCACACCTACAGTAATTTGTCAAATGTGTGAATTCTTCTATTTATATTGCATGTGATTATAGAATATTCTCTCAAACCTCTGAATTGTATTCGCAACCGTCAGGATCATATTATTAACTAAGGTAAATAAACTTGTATCTTGTCTGTTTCCCATAACGAGGTAAATTTTAAACCAGCACACTTAGATCGTTGCCTGTAAACTCGGTTTCATTGCTCGTTGCTGTAGTCTCATTCCCTCTTCAGTGCGAGTGTGATTACACAACAACACCAAGGGTTGCATGAGCATCTAAAATAAACATCCTTCAAATGCTGTAGGACACTGTTATCAGAGCATGCATAATGTGGAGAGAAAGGAGTCAGGCAATTTGGATTGGCTACATGAATAGAATTCCCAATCCCGTTTCATCAGTAACTAATATTCATAGAGCAAGGCCACACGATACGATTTAGCAATGTGCATCATTAGATTATGTAATTCTGACGTTCCGTGAATTTACTTTCATCTAATTATATAAACTTCCCATCCTTATAATGCTTCTTCTATCTCTCCTTCACGTTCTCGCAGGGTGCACACGAAAGTTTGCATCCGATGTTCAGAATCAACATAAGAACTTTCACATTATTAGATCCATTTGCAGCGAGACATGAACACACCACGTATGTGCATGACTACACCTGTTCAAAAGTGTCTATCCTATAATATCCAGTAATATGTTTGTCCATCGTGGACGATTCGTATATAACTTCTCTTTTTCGTACTCCCTATATGTACCACAACTTAAATTCTCCAATCACATTTACATATCAACCTTACTATTTCTCTATATTCTCCAGCAAAAGATAAAATAGGGATCCACTCATTTTTCCCCCGTTTGTCCCCAGCAAACAACGGTAATAGCGTGGAAGTCCAAGAATTAGAGTTATGGCATAGCAAATAGCAATCTAGTCTTTTTCACTTCTACAAAAGTCGCAAGTCGCTGCTGAACTAATTGCAAGGCGCTTCAATTAGTCGAATCCATGTCAAAGGCGTTGACTTAATCTTAGAGTTGCCATCATTGCTTGTAGTATTTCACCTGACGCAGCTTAAGCAACGTAACCCTAACTCAGCAATCTCATTCCACAAATCTGTTCGCCCTAAATTTAAAAAAGCTCACATAAGGGATACTATATTCTGGATAAGAACGATGTACATATAAAAATTCAAAGTAATTCTTGAATCATCAATCTATGTAGCACGCCCATTCATTTCCACATATTGAAACTAATAGTTTATATAAAATGTGCTAAAAATCAAGTTGGCAAGACTGCAAGAAATATCTAACAAATAAAGTCCTTAAGGGTATAATACCTGCGGAACACGCATACATTTTGATTTTCGTTACTTACGAATGCCTGTCGGAGATATTACTAACTAAAGCCATAAGGGGATAACATTCGGGTAATCATGAGGCTTGTATGCATGGGAAATGACGTTTGTAAAAACATTCAAGGAAAATATTTCTGTAGGAACTAAAGGGAATAAGATACAGTAAAGAGATAGTAAAGTACGATGAAAAGTCTTTTGAACCCGCAAGAAATATGTATTGGATGAAAATCAGTCGAAAGTTAATGTTCTACATCTCCAAGAGTTATTTAGATGCAAAAACTATTGTGGGAACTATGGGAGGAAACTACGGAGAAAGAAGCTTTGCACATATTGGAAGACAAAAGCCAACCGAATTTAAACCAAAGAAAAAAACAAATGGTTCTTGTCATTTCGTTATCCTCGTTTCCGCAACGCTTTACAAATAGCAAGAGAGACATAGTCTGAGGAAATTCCATAAAAAGGAAATATTTAGATGGATAAAACGTAAAAAAAACCTGTATTGCATTAGAATGAATGGCGTATATACGGTATCTTCGGGATCCTCCGCCAGACTTTGACTTTCCCAAAAGATATACTGAAAAATTCTATTGCATGCGTCTATAGTTGAATAGGAATCAATAATTTCGGTTATTGTGAGAAAGACTTGATTTCTTCGCTCCCGTCAACAGTCAGTCAGGTTTGTGAAATCATTTGTATTACCCAGGAATACCATTTATTACGTCTATATACTAAATATCCTTGAGTATTGCATACTATGGCTTTTTCCAAGTAAAGTGCATATTTTTCTATGGTTCTAGATTTTAATAGATGTTGTTTTCTACAATAACGCAAGTTTTGCATACTGTTATGTATATAACTCCTCCCGGGCGGACGAATAACTCAAAGGTATTACCTGCTCAAGGAAATTTTCAATATCCACGAATATTTACATTCACAAAAACGCACATTTATATCCAAATACCTTGCATAACTATGGATCAGAACTCTTATGGATTACCTTCCTTTCCTGTCAAGTCACGCTTGAAATTTAATAATTTTTTCTCACATATATATGCCAGATTCCTTGACGAATAAATAACTTGTTCGCCCACCAACTACCTACCTAAATATTATCTCACCCTTAGCATTCAATTTGCTTACATGTGTGTCTATCAACAGATAATTTCTTAACAGTGGTATCATACTACTCACGTGACTTCACATCTCAAAGCTTTGACATTTGTATCCACTTTAGTTTAGATAGAATGCAATTAGTAATGCTGAAAGAATTCAACTGATTTTATATAACGTTTTATATTAAAAATTAACGGGCATGAACTCGGCTCATTTAAAATATTAAAATCCAATCAAAGACTACAGTACATATGTAGTACATACTAAGAAATCTAACAGATGAACAGGATATCACAGCCTTTGTAGATATGCGACAAAATATTACGGTTCTAACGAAAGTTCTTAAACCATTGGTAGTGAGGAAAGGTAAAACAAAAGGCAAGAAGCGATGAAGGTGGCGTAAAGAAGAGAAGCAGTAAATCGCAAATGCAGTAATATTATGTCGGTCATGAACGTCATCCAGCATTCTATTAGCACTCATGTGAAAAATTTAGTTGGCGAAGAAAAGGCAAGTTACTGAATCGTTCCTTGAAATATTTATTCTAGTTGAAACTATACTTTGTTCAGGGTTCCATTTTCAAAAAAAGTAAAACTTTCGAGGGAATAATAACTTTCCGACATCAAAATCGGCATCAGGGTGACCCCCCAAAACCAACTTGATATACACAAACAAACACAAACATACAGTTTCGTTACATAGTAAGTAGGAAATAAAATAGTTACCTCGACGAGCCTGTATACCTGGTTCAGAGTAAAAACAGTTGGCTCGCAATATCGTTATGCAGTACTATTAGTAGTCCCCTTGAATTCTATTTTAAGGCCGCATCCATACTTAAGTATATATACAACGCACAGAGGTAACCGTAACGCACAAGTGAATAAAGTAGTGTGAAAGGGAGGAAAACCTGATTTAACCGATCCTTCTCCATATTTTTTGCGTACGCATAAACCATGATATGAGATGCTGCTTGCTTTCGTTTGAACTATTCTTTTGAACTTGTGTAACTTCAACGTTGATTTGAGTTATTACTTCTGTACTCGTGTACTACTACTACTTCTCTCAAAAAATCACTAGAATAAAATTCTACTTGTCAAGTTTGCATTTTTTCTTTGTACTACTACTACTATACTTACATAATTGTTTGCCAAAATATTTTTGATGTATTCTCTGGAACTCGCAAGTTATTTAAAGGATCCAGATCGAGTGAGAGGGAAAGAGATGAGGAAGAGAGAGAGAGACGAGAGGGAGCAGAAGGAAAACTGTGAGTGTTGGAGAAAGCGAAGGAGGGAAGTTGATTGCCACTCGACATACATTGTAGAAAGAGTATCATTTCAATATGGCGACTTGGATGAATGGGAAACAACTCAATTAGGTTACCTCTAACTGGTATTCCTTATACACACTAACTGCTGAGACTCAACTTACGTACATAACCATCGTCTGGTATGTATAATATGTGCAAACTGTCGGTATTCGTTATAGCTGATTATATTCCTTATAGTCAACAACCAACTTACACAACTTCTAGCTTCAGAACTAACTGCCGACGTACCACACACACACAACTATAATTCCTTGCACTGAAAGCTACGAGTTGACTTTCAAATAAAATTTTAAGCACTCACTTCTAACAGGATAAAAAATGGCCACATCAATACAATTGGTAATGGATATTGCGAGAAGCACTGACCTACATACTGAACAATTCATAAGGCAAGGTAAGCTAAAGTGTTATATGTTAAAATATGCAGTGCTGTAGAATATTAGAAAGATAGTACCAAATTTCTCAATGACAAGGTTAAAGAAATACTATGGCATTGTAGCTCTCACATTACAGCTGCAAACTTAAAGTCCGACGGAAATGTGACATTTAGAAATGGAATGCAATTTTTATTTTTCAACCTAATGGAATTTCCGTAAGATTGTAGTAAAGAGATTGGATGGGACCTTACGTGTTTGGATTTTATTTATTTTCCCCTCACTACTGTATTACAGCTACCTATGCCTTTCTACAACACACTACCTACCACATGTATTTACAGAGACCAGGAGAAAAAAGCAAACCAAAGAGATTTCAAGTGCTATAATTTGGATTTAGATGGATTTGTGCGGCTGATGGGTACATGTGTGTTCTCAGAAACTAATTGTGCTCTTAGACTTGTCTACCCCAACCAATAAGATCCGGCAGGATGGCAACAAGGAGCAAAGGAAAGTAAAAGCATAAGAGGAAACGGAGTAAAAAGCGCAAGAAAAAAACAACAAAAGTAGGGGTGAAGCATAAGAAAAGTAAGAGTAAGGCCAAGAAGTATAACGGTGAACAAGCATACTAGGAGTAAGACGGAAAAGCATGTATTCTAAGAGCAAGGAAAAGAAAGCTAAGGAGGTTGCCTTGTATCTACATGTGCAAAACCGGAGTAAAAAGTCGAGGCCGTAACAATAAATGACTATAAGTTGGCTAACGATGAACTTCAATGGAGACTGATACTAATGGGATGGGGAATTAGGAAGAATGGGAACTTCTCTCTCCCAATGTACTCCACACGTATGTACAACTAATTGTAAGTAGAAGAGAACCCCAAGCAAAAACAATACACTTCCACAACATTTCCACACACACGAACGGCCGTCTGTCCCGGTGTAAACAAACATGGTTAACAAGCATGGCTCAAGAAGTTCCATACACACCAACTTCTCCTTTACATGACTCTCTCATGCCACTGTCATTGTATGTAAACTCATGTTGTCTAAACTAAGTACGGATGGCTAGAAGAGGTATAATTACAGCATAGACACTACAGAGCAAACAGCAGCAGAGACGAATTTAAGTGCGTCGATTTCATGGTTTTTTTTATGAGGAACGTAAGGTGAAGAAGTTGGATGTCACGGTAACACAGATATTGATAAATAATAGAAAAGGGAGCTCAAGTCAGGGACGATTAAGTGAGCTTGAATTGCCCATATTTATTGAATGCCTTTAAAGTGGAATCGGAGTTTCTGACAAACACGTTACAGATACATGTTTCGATTTGAATTTCCAACATCACTTCAAACCACTCGTCGTAAATTAGTCCACACACAGATGAGATGTACTCAATTCTCTTCTTCCCCCGTAATCCTCTTGTGGCCGCATGCTTCTATTTTCTTCCATCTTTCTACAACCGTACACACCCTTGCTTCTTTATACAGAGTTTTGTCGTCTGCGTCTTTCTCCATTCCCACGCTAAAGATACCAAACAGCTTAGTATTTCAACGAGTACCTAACGAATCCTTACAAATCAAATGCAACCAAATGCATTGTTTCTCCGCACCACAAGATGTATGTATTACAATATGCCAATTCCAACTAAAGTATTATATGAGTTCAATCTTGTAAACGTTGTAAATATATCAGATGTACATAATAGATGCCTTCAAGTTGGAAGAAACCAAACGCGATTTCAAATGTAATCAGATTCCTATATAAACAAGGTAACAGATGTAAACTTGAAAGCTCACACACCTCCACCTTATTCCATCTTCTGCAGTCAGAATGACTCTAGGGTGAAAAACACGGAACCACTGTAGATGTTTGAAGACAAATCTGAAAAGGTAGATGCAAATCTGGTAGGGTGAAATCAAGCTATTGCTATTACACGTCTCTGAAAGTGGCTACTGTCACACCAAATGTCCATTTTCCCATAGCTCTTACTCATTGCCACATCCCCTTCTATTTCTCACATTAGGGGGATATTACACATGTAGGAGATAATAGTAATTTTACCATACAATCTTCTAGATCACCATTGGCGCCTGACTTGTAAAAAACTCGAAGATTTGCCAACCTTTGATTTTTCATACTATTAGCAACTTTCATGCTGTCAACCCATTATCATTCTTCAAGTACTTGATATCATGCATTATATTAGAACGATCATCCCCTGTAAACTTTCATGTATTAGAAGATTTGTTAGTTTGAAAACTAGCTTATCGTGTATATAACCTAGCATCAAATAATTACTATTCGATGGATGTAATGTTATTATAGGAAAAAACTAGTGCCAATAATAATATCAAGGTATAGATTTAACAAGAGAGAAACTGAAAGTTTAAAATGGGTATCTATTTGAAAGTAAAAGGGTAAGAGAGTAAGACTCTTTTGAATCCTTTCACTTAAGCTGTGCGGCAGGAATGATTTATAAGTATGATAAGTAAAAATAAAATCCCATTGGAACCAATTCATTCGTAGGAGATTATTCCCGAAGGAAGGATAGCAGATTTAAAAACTGGATAGCAATAGGGCAAAGAAGTCATCTATTCCAGAGCCATAATTACTATTATTAGTCCTCGTGCCCGAATTAAGTCTCTTTACTTGGGGAATTGACAGGGTCAAAAGTTTATTAGAATCAAATGGAGAGGAAGCACATAATGATTAGCCCTAATGTCCCATTCAGTATAAGCGGGGTGGCTCAACTCCTGAAAATACATCAACATATTATATGGTTTCCTATACGTTTACAGAAACATTCTGAAAAGCATTGTGTCGCCTCCTCAGTACTCCTGTTCAAGAAATACAGCTCGTCTTGCTCGTAAACTCTAATGTACCTTGGTGGATTACATCTGCTCAAACACTACACTAGTACTTCCTTTTCCAGTAACACTCCATAGTCATTCCACTTTGAAAGTACTATGCCTGCTACTTCCGTCCAAGGAAATATATTTTTTTCTCATGACCCAACTCTTTTTCCAACAGTAGTACTAGTAACTCTTATTTTCTTGAGCAAACTTCTTCCCCTGTATCAGTATATAATAGCAAGTCTCATTCGTCCGAATCAACTACTTTTGTCATGTGTATGTCCTGTGAAAAGTAACTACACTGTCTCGTAAATGTTACCCTTTGTCTTCCCTTAAGCCCCTACAAAACCATGTGAGGTCAATTAACTTCAAGAAAAGTAAACGGTGGAGTCGTCGAAATTTGTGGAAAGTCCTAACTAAACTTTGGGGAGGTTCATTGGTAAAAAGAGAGATGATTTTGTCGGCCAAAAATGATAACGCATACACAGGGGGTGATAGGTGGACCGAAAAGTGCTAAGTAAAAGCACAGTCTAGAAATATGTATAATGTCGCTGTATATCAATGCTATCATATAGTGCAGCAGGCGGACAGAATTCTAGATTGCGTATCTCATCTTATAAATAAGTTAGCACCGGACAATCGATGATTCGCTCGTTGTCGCTATCATCGAAGACATAGCATAACAGAGTCTTGTTGTAAAGCAGTAAAACTGTGAATGAAAAAGGTACTTATGACCAAGAAAGGGAAGAGACAGGGACAGGAAGAGAAAAAAGGCCGTATCCAGACTTGTTTTAGATTTAGGAGGGAGGAAGGCGTGAATCCAGTTTACTTTTCCACTAACTTTAAACTCTGTTCACATGCTCCAGACCTGACTTCCTCCATCCTTCCGTCCCACTTCGCATTCCGGCAGTCATCACATGAAGCCGGACAGAGGAGAACGGGCTATGACGAACTATATGAACATTCTCTAAAATAATAGCGAGGATACAAAAAATGTAAACAGACATACAACATCTAGGTTTTGTACTTATAGTTGTAAATATATACATATGTACCTGTGAAGTTTGTACTTTCGTCTAAACTTTTAGATCTATTTCAACTATCTTGTTTCGTTAGCAGCATAAAGATCTCTAGTATGTTTACATACAGTCTATGCACTTGCAAGTTAAAAGGAACATCTCACAGAAATATAGAACTTGCTCGGAGACCTAAAAAGTACTATAGTGTAACACCTCTTAGTTAGCAAGCATCCTGAAATATTTTATATGAGTGAAAAAGGGAACTGTTTTGAAAAGAAATACCTACGAAAAAAATCCAGTTAGATGTAACTTAAATTTATGGTTGATTTTGCCAACCGTTGTATTACTCAGCCAGCAATAATTTTCCCTTACGTTCTTACTTCTCTATGACAAGCTAAATAAAAAAATATCTTTCCTCGAAATTCAAGGTGGATTCACAACTCAACCCTTTATACATTCCTGCAAACATACTCTTATAGGGCTCTTGCAGACAACCATGCAGTCATCCCTAAACATAAACACTTATATAGTATAAGTATACTATCCTTGCAACTACCCAGTCGACCACAATTCCAACTTAGTCACAAGACTTGACTAAAAACGGGATTCACATTTTTAAGCAAAAAAGCATGTAAACGAAAGCAGGAAGAAGAGCTCATGAGCTGGATGAAATCCTAGGACAACAACTTGATTCCCTTCTGCATCCCTTTATTTCGTTATTTATCTTTTTTTTACTGGAACTTATTACATAATGCAGTTAAAATAACTTTGGCAGCCGCCTTACAAATTTGTTATTTTGTGCATTTACATGACGTACTTGTTGATTGTTTGTAAGCTTCATTGAACTCTACCTTGGAATAAAAATATATATAATGATTCAAATTTTATTATGTTTTAAAAACAAAGTAAAGTTACTGGATGGCGAAAAAAATATTTACGCCGTTTATAGTATACCAGTTTAAGCACTTCTTGACGGCTGCTATTACAATAAAATACTACAATCCACAAATTGTTGTTTCAGATGTGTCAAAAATGTTGCAGTGACATTGCACTATTGGACAAATGTTGTATGGATTCCAAGAAACTGGATAAGATCCTTAGGTAAAGTCACTAGGAGCAACGAGAGAAGCCTCCTCGGGTCCATAGGATTTACATCCCAGAAGTTATTGCAAGTTGTGTTTATACAGGCGAACGCTGAGGGGAAAAGTTTTTTGCTTTCTATTACCTTTACCCCTTGTTCCCACCTACCCGCAACGCATGCAAGTATCTACACCTGTGCAATTTTTGTCGCACCCCGCGATCCCATTTTCAACCTTTTATACTTCAGTTATTATGTTGTCACTATTTTTTCATATTTCCTTTACGAAGTGCAAAGTTTATGTATCCCAAAAATGCGTCAATTTTATTTAATGCTGAAGAATGCTTACTGTTTCATCATTGCAGTTGCAATATTACTCCAGTATCTGAAAATCATTGCATTGCAAAAACAAACTACAGAGTATAAAAGAGTACGATATAATATCTGAAGTAGTATGTACTAATCAAGCCGTATGTATGTTGCTATCTATTTAACATTTTATCCTGCATCTTGTGACATTGAAAGAAGAAATCTGGGAATAAAAACTGTCGTTACAATCAAAACACGCAATTAATCAGGATAGAATTTCTTGTGAAAGTTTCAAAAACGAAATCCTTAATAATTATGCATACCTGAAGAATACTTTGCAAGAAAATTCCTATCCACACTAGAAGGTGGGATTTCAAAAGATCGTTTCACGTCCTTTTGAAACGATTTTCATACAAGGTACGTATAACGTATAAAACTCCCGTATAAGTAATAGAGTACCGTAAGAAATAATATTATCTACAACTATCAATATTACACGCTGTGAACTGAATTCCTTTGCAGTACAACTATTAGATATGTGTTTACTTGAATCAATAAAACCGTATATATATATATATTACATATTACAAAGCTTCAGATAAACTTAATTTCTAACAAGGTCGCACACAAGCCAGGAAGGCATCTGTACATGTATGCCAGAAGCTTTGCTCATAAATATGTTATTAATAAAAAGACTCAAGTTTGAATATGACGATTAACCAAGCGCATACCATATGTATTTATCGTGCGAATTTTAAAAATTGGTAGTTATATGAAATGATGTTGCGTATCACCTTGTAGGTTAGGATTTTGAGGAGATGTGAGCGACTGAAGACTTGAGAGAGATATAAAATGAAAAGTTTTTCAAGGAGTAAAGCAGACGGGATTCTAAGAAATAAGAAAGAAAGACGAAGGGAAAGAAATGAAAAGATTTCTTGAGGTAGCCCTTGTGTTTGTGCATGTGTGAAAGAAGGTTGAGTATCTACAGTTGGATCTGAAGTAGGAGTCAAGCTGGAGGCTTATAGCAGGTGTAATTAAGCTTGTCTAATTAGTCATATTGGAAAATCCTTTCAAAGCTAAAGCAAACACAGTTTATCACTAAAACGAACAAGCTCTTCTACACTACCGTACTTATTATACAAACTACTGGGGTAGTTATGACAACCTATAGCATAAAATTATCCATATACACAGCTTTAATATAACATCTCCATAAAGGTCTGCCACTCCTGATGTACAAAACTTGTGGTATTGCTAATAGAAGGACGACATCTGTAGCTACACACTCCAGCGTCTAGATAGTGAGGCACAAAAACTAATTGCCAAAATGTTTTACAATAATTGGCTTGTGAACATGTCGCCTGATTATCCTCAACTTTTACATCCAGCAAACCATACTTAATTCTCAGCCTTTTCAGCATATCTAGGTTTCATACTATGTCTAGTAAAATAGAACTCTGAACTATGTACATGCTTCATTCACATTACTTCAGCAACCTATTTCGCCGTATGGAGAGGTCCAAGAACAGAGGAGTTTCCCAACATTTCGTATTTAATCTTCGCTTACCTACATACAAATGGAAGCTAGGGGACCTTAAACCCATACATATGTTATGGCTTGATGTAAGCGTTGCATATATTAATAGGTATGTAGGCTAAATAGTATTATTTGTAAATAGTATGATTTATATATAAATATATATTTATATAAGTATATATAAGTATACAAATGATAACATAGCATCTGTCATTCAAAACATTTCACGTGAAGAAATCTCGTAAGTGCAACGTACCAAAGCAATCTTCACGTAACTAATATGTTACTTACATAATTTATAATTACTTGTGAAAATTGCATGATACAGCTAATAACCAAAAGTTGTAATGAGTATTATGTGAGCACCTAATTAGCTGTGTAATAAATATAAGTAGTAAGCAAATGACAATATTACTCTATCAACAACTTCTAAGGAAACGAAATCCTTTTCGTCGTCTTTTTTGAAAGTGCAGAGATCGGAGCACCTTATGAATAGACAGCTGCATAATTTCTTGCAAGTAAATATATCCATGTCTTTTGACTTTGTGATCAAATGCCATGTGCTCCTCTTATATGTATGTACACAAAATTTACATCTCCACAGTATATTTTTATCTCACACAATAAACAATAGTTCCCACAAATCTTCTTCCCCCAATGGACTTCATAATATTGCAAAAGCCAATCATCACATGACATTTTGCCTATGATTATTCTTCCAGAATATTATCTACATTATGAACTAATTATTTCAGTAAGTATTTGAACTATTCAATCCAGCAACTGATGGTATCATAATTTGTTTTATGAAGATTCTTTTGCTCGCTATATCATCCCTGATGCCTGATGTTACCTTTAATTTTGTTAAAAACAAGAGTGACTTATTATTATTACACCATGACGTTTTGTTGACAAAAGCTATACGCAAGTGAAAATGATTACTTATAGACGATAGACAAAAAAGTTTAATTAACACTCTCAAGTGTGGAAATTGCAAACAAATTATGCAAACAAAACTTACGTTGAAAGGCTTAACGCTAAGTGGATTGATTTATTCCAAAGCTAATCGTATTACCCCTTCTTTTTCTGTTATAAATTTACAACATTTGTGGGGTGTCGTAAACAGTCCTAAACCGTCGACGGAGAATGAAACTTTGCAAAGATAGTGGTACATCAAAAATAATGGTAGTGAGGTACTTGTCCTCAAAAACCTCTACCATTATTAGGTTAGTGCACATGTTCATCAATGGTTTAGAAAAAGCAATCATCATTGTGTGATGTAGTCACCAGAATAGAGAATTGTCTTGACATTCATTATGAGGCGCACTTATAATGTATCATTAGTTTAACTATATAAATATTCAATGGCAATATAAATATTGCAACATTATACATTAGAGAAAATAATCCCGGGAAAGTGATGAAACACCGGCATTGTTAGCGGGATAAAATCCCTGCTCTATCATCTTTGCAAGTCTCTGAGAGAAATTTGTGTCTAACCAAAGGAAAAGAAACTGACAGTTTGCGAGGGAAACTGACGTTTCAATCCCATGCAAGTGTAAAATACGACTGTTGCTAACTACCATGCAAGACTGATGAACATACTGCAGTGTTGCAGTTGGAAGATACAGAACATGATCCTAGCGTACCGAATATTATATATTTGATGGGCACGTTGTTAAAGTAAATAATTTGAGGCAGCTGTAGGCTAGTTTGCATGGACACAATCGTAGTAAAGCTGTCTTAAGAATGCTGAAGTTAACAACGTGGCCAATGTTTCATATTTATACACCGAGACTTGTAACAACCCAAGCTGCTCATCCTCTTCATTACATTGCTGTCAAGTCAAGAAATGATATGAAACTCGAACATTGCACAACGAGCACACGGAAGTTACAATGTACTGACGGTCATCTTCGTCGTCCACGGGGGTAGAATGTCCAACCAGGTAAGCAAGAAATATAGTATGCCCATCTGTTTGTAACGCCCATATTTTTACAAAATATTACAACTCTATGAAGTACCAACCCAAATACAGTTACTGTTATGTCAAATATTAACGATTTTAATTACTTGGTAGATTATAATTGTTACATTTCAGTAACATTGATGGCTATCTACTACTGTACATATGGTAGCTAATGCAAACTCGAATTTTATAGTACAGCCTTTTAGCCTTCATGCCAGCAGTAACATATTAAAGTTAAATGTAACACGTTTGTGTGTCACAGAGTTGGCATTTATTTGTCATGACAAAGGACATCGGTTTGCCTGTTCTTGATTACGAGCTACACAACTACATCTACGCTACATCCAACTGCTTCCAACCCAATGTTTGTTTAGTACTTCTTTACTTATTTGTATATCAGAATCCCATATATAACATACCTCAGCACTTGACAAATACACCTAGTGTGTTTCCTATGTGCACCTATAAACTCCACTTCGCTTTGCAGTTCCTATAAGTCTCACAAGTCACAGTCATTTGGAGCAAAGCAATCCAGGAGTGACTGACACAGTATGATACGAATTACTCAATACCAGTGACGTGCTCTAAATATCAACAGTTACTACATGCTTCCTCCACAATGAGCCCTTGTAGTTATACAATCCATGCATTGAAACACTTACTCAAGTTCTTGGAGAAATCGATCTTTTTCTTGAAATTGGTTTATTGAAACACTCCACCTCAATCGTTTACTAATCGATTCTACCTGATACTGCATAGGTCGAACCAAAGTACTTACAGTCTTTCCAGTCAACATGTACCTGAACTTCAAATTACTATGTTGTAATTGTAATAGACTAGCGATAGCAACGAGGTTAATTCGTTAAATGCCTGGAATCTGTAAAACTTATTATAATTACAAACATTGTAAAACTGTATTACAAATGGAAAAAAAGAGGACGGAGTGTGTCGACGCATACATCAGGCCTTTCCTCCAAGCCTACACGGGGCAATTCCATGCGTTCAGTGGATGTCAAAACACCTTAACAATTAATAGAAAAATCAACAAGAATTTAACTCCAACATCTCTGATGCTAGGGCGACAAATTAACAAAACTTTTGAAAGAGTATAAGACAAATAGGATTATTTTTGAGTGCTACCCAAAGCAGACAGATAAGCAATAAGAGAGCTTACCCGTTTCTACAGGCAGTGTATGCAAGGATATGCACTGTACAACCATGGGAAGCCACGGGAGTCTCTTGAGCATTGATACAATCAAAAGTATCTAGCCTATTTTCTCTACAGAAATGGACTAAACTCTGTTAATTCACTTTTTAATGACTCAAATGAGGGGCTCTTGAGAGAAGGAATGAAGCAGTGAAAGCAAACGGCATGAATAAGTGATTCACAGAGTTTAGCTTCATTTCACTCAACATGCACACGACCCCAGGAACATAGAAACATAGTATATTAAACATCCTTTTGTCCTTCTATCCCTCGTCAAACCATTTTACTATTCATGTCAATACTACATATTACATAACTTCTTTACATATTAAATCTGTTTCACAAGACTTTCATTGATTATGAGTCTGTCATCAAACAAGTTACAGCTTCCATGTCTTTCATTTTTGTTTAGTATTCCAATCCTGCATTTTTAAACGGTGGCAGCGAATTTTTTCAATTATCACGAGGATATACCAGCAATATTATATATAACCAAGAATTATTATGGTTGTAGCCACGAAGTTAACCCACGGAAAATAAATACATTCTGATGGGGACTGGGATATGAATAGATTAGATGTGGATTTAACAACATCCCGAACACAGTATCTGAACTTAAAAGAGCTGTTGGAGGTAAAGAAGTTCAAGAGAAGATAAAAGAAACATATATAAGTACATTAGAGGTATTTATACATAGCGAGAACAGCACGGCCGAGTTTAGAATGGAGTCCTTGAAAGTATAAAGACATAAGAGAGTGGAGAATAATAAGTCTCTTCCTGACTAATTACCTATAAAAAATTGACGCGTCTTGGGGAATGAAGTCAGAGACATTGTGAACATAGCAAACTGGATTCACGGTTGAATAATACAATTAAACGCTTCACTAACTTTTGTTTCCTTACCCCCTCGAAAGCACTCCGCTATTACTACTTGAGGCCAAGTATATTAATCAAACAAACTCCTCCACTCTCCCCATGCCCCTCTCTCTCTCTCTCACTCTACTATTCCTTACATTATATTCCTTAGCCCACAAGTGTGTCAATTCTATGAACTTATGCCCTAGAACCCAACACAGAATTCCCCACTACCAACCAACTTATCACTATTTTTCATTTACAAACTACACGTTCCAATTTGCTCAACAGCCAAAGAAAATTTACATTTTACTACTTTATACACCTAAAACATTTACTAACTTCTATGCAATTATGTACAACCTCTATGTAATCATTATAGATTCATATTTCTTTTTATTTTATACTACCTTGTAACGAGTAATTTTTGCATTAAGCCCCTAAGCCATTGTATAGTTACGGTAGGTTCTAATGGTTGCGTGAAATAAATTTATAACTAGCTACTGAGATTCAAAATATTTTAACTACGTACATACTTCTATTGTACCACGTGAATTGAATTGTAGGCCATTTATTTTCATTGCTGACTTGACATGATCAATAATAGAATAATAGTACATGACTTAACATAACCCACAGCTCAAGACTTGACACAATCAATCTAGTAAACATCGCTTGTATATACTAAAATCCATTAAAGGACTGAAACATTCATTATTATTCTTTTGCACAAACTTTGCGACAAGTTGGTGGTCAAACTTTGTTTCACACACACTAAAGCATTTCATCTGACAAGAGCTATCAACTTGCTGACAGAACTGCTATATGGTATTTGATATTAAGAGGGTACATGATTGATACTTCACCCAAGCTTGTCGTACTTAAACTTGATAGAACGACTCTGGCATGTTTAAAAAACTGCTTACTGTATACACTTGAGCATAAGAACATCCTCTCAAATACCTTCATTAAAAAACTTTTCTCAAAGTTTTAAGGCTTGAAAGAGAAAGACAGAGACACCAGAATGTTCTTTAAAGGAAAGTGACGGATAGGTCTTTGAGGGGAAACATTACTCCTTCGGATAATTAAGGATTAATACGATGACAAGTGAGGAGAAGGAGCAAACTGAGCGGAGAAGCACTCTGTACCACAACTCAGTTTACTTTACACCGAGTCGAGGTAAGTAGTTATAGGAGATGAAAGGGAATCAGTGGAGGAGGAGACGAGAGAGCAAGCGTTATGAATGATTGTATTACTAGTAGACGTGCAAACTCTTCAGCAGATATAACAAACATGACGACAAGTTTTGTTACTTCATATATAATAAGTATAACGACAAGAGTTTTGATGTGTCGACCCAGTAAGTTAATAGTAAAAGTGGGGGAAAAGGTTGACAAGAAAGTGGTCGGCCTGTCGGAGAGCTTGTGGTGTGGTGAATGAGTGACTGTCTTTCATGGTCTATGACTGACGACAATATGGATGGTATAGTGACGATGCTTGAAAGGCGTCTAGAGACTTTCTCTCATTCTCGCCCTCCCTTTAGTCTCAACTCCGTTCCTGCGGGTATTCTCAGTAAAGGCATATGTTGTACCTAACCTTCGGAGAAGAGAGCAACGAGAAGGCGGAGGATGGAGGCAGACACAAGATCGGGGAATGAACTTGTCACTCAGTTAGTTATATAATGAATTTTTGTGTCAGTAAATTTTGATTGATAACTGTTGCTAACGGAGGCAATTTGTTGGATCTTTAATCTTAAGGTTCGTGCAATTCCTGCAGAGAATACAAATGGTTTTGGGGAGCATCCACACAATTTCAAGCGGAGGAACGAATAAGAAGAACCGCCAAAATGCTTATCGTGTGTATATACATGTGAGCTTTACAATCCGCATAACTTCAGATATGAAAACGGCGAATGAGAAAGAGCTAAGCGAATATGGGATTTTTCCCTTGTCCCTAGCAATCATATCTCCTCCCAATGAAGATGTATAAACAAGCATAAACTTTCTTTCACAAACGTACACGGCTACTCTTATTTCGTATACTTACACATTACTATTACATTCTGTATATGCTCTTCTCTTCACTAAAAAATGCAACATCCGAATACAAATGTCGCAATAATAAAAGCCTAATATGCAAGACTCTTCTAAACATACTACGCGTATCTATATCTGGGTTAAAAATGTTTTGTGGATACAAGGAATGTTCATCACAAAGGAAGAGTACAAATTTATTTACAAGATATTATAATTATTACATGGATGTATGTGGATATACAATATCTACATACCAAAATAAACGTGCAGCTATTTGTAAACTGTATGCAGTTTATTGTCCGTAATGCTGATAAAGATTGTAAAAAGACAGCAACAGTTCGATGAAGGATGTACACATCGTTCACCAAGAGCTTGCCATAATATTTGGAGGTTAACAGAAAAAAGAAAGTAAGAAGGTCGGGGGAAGTTGAAGTTACTCAACAATACCTCAGTGTCCGTCGTCATATGCAGTGGATATATGAAGACTTGTGCAAACAACAGCAACAGTACGGTAGGTACAGGGGTTCCTTGAAAAAAATGTTATATTCATTGGTAATGGTACTTATCTGGGAAGGAAAATGGGACAGAGCACATGAATGAAACTATGTGGTCCTTGTGTGCACTTGCCCCGAGAAAAACTAAGGAAGAAGGCATTTGTTGGTTCTCGTTGAGCAGCTAAAGCTATACCATCCCTCCGAACTACCAGCCCTTGTTCTCCTTTCCCCACATACTTACATACGAACACCACTTGGAGACCTTTCTATACCAGAGACATATAGAACCAACCTTATAACCAGTCCTTATAAGTTCGTCCCTATGTTTTCGACCCTATTATGCTCGTCACTATATAGGTTCATCCCAATAAGTTAGCCCTATCATACCTTTATATGCATAAGTAAAATACTCCAGCATTTGTTCAGCGTGGAGAGGATGCCACCAGAGTTACAAACCACCCGAGATTATTAGACTTGAAGACTTGGTGAAGACAAGCTCTATTTGCAAAAATAATGCTTAGGCATACAGGGAAAAATGGAAATGGGATTGTCCTTTATATTGTACTCCTCAGGGATGCAATAACGGAGGCAATAACTATGATACTGGAACCTTAATTCCAAACTATAATGGACAAACTGTTACTCCTTATGCTCCCTCATCGTCTCTTCTCCATTTCTCCTTGTCTCTCTCCCATACCACTTTCTTGTCTCCTTGTCTCGCCGATTTTTCCTTTTATACCAAGTAAAGTACTTTCCCTCTGAGGAAATTCCACCCTGACTCCTTCCTCTTTCCTGTCCCTGTAGTTCTCTCTTCTTTCATTCCCCTACAACGCAAACCACTGCGTTTGCATGAAAGACTATGGAAACAATTACCTTCACATAACAAGTATATACCTTCACAAATGTGATAAAAAAGGAACACTAAATTCGTGTAAAGGAGTAAAAAGGATTTCTTTCAGAAACAATTCCTACTTTTCTCACTCTACCTATCAAATTTCACACCTGCTGGCTCCGCTTTATAGACACATTTCCTCCGGCCTCTCCTCAAACCTTTAATTTTGAATTCTTTCTCGCAAATTGTAATTCCACTCATCCCTCTTTCTGTCTGTCTTTATGCCACACACTCGTTACTTCAACTATGTCGAGCAAATGTATTTATGTATTACCGACTTCAAAACTCAACATGAATGTACATACATGCATTTCAGCGTTCAAAATTTAGCATTCGACAAAAGGCGATCAGCAATCACAACATAATCAGCTTTTGATACAATATGCATCTACTAAGGCTATTCAACTGCACTTATTATACCTGTAACATCTGAACCTACGCGGCACTCTCTCGTTATATATCACACTATTTTATTCTTTGATTAATAACGTTAAGCTAGAATCCTTTCCATAAATATCAGAGTAGTACTGGCACAACTTATAATTTATCCGGCAATGAACTGCAGTGTACATGGCTGCGCTAGATCTGGTAGAGGATTACGTACGTATGTCTACAATGTGACCATCAAGCTTTTTAATGACTAAAAAATTCTGGAACAATATACCAACGGATTTGGGCTAATGGTGATATTACACATAGATAAAATCTACTCACTATCTCTCTGTATTAAATTGCTTCCACAGTAAAGCCCGATTCACATCAACATGTTTGCGTCTGCGATCTGCGTTTTACGCAAGGTTTGAACGCAAGGAATGAGAACGTGTCAGCGTTGTAACGCAGTCATTCATACGCGCGCACACAGTGGCTGCGTAGGAACGCAAGCATGCAGAAGTTGAGCCGTCTCAACTTCTCCGCTGAGAATCGTGCAGCGTCTTTGTTCCTGCGTCGTACGCAGCTCCTCTTCGCGCGTATTTTTCCCGCGTTTGACGCACACGCAGAACGCAAGAATTTCATTGGGATCTGAACTAGGCTTAACTCGGTAAAAGGTATGTGCAAAAGTAAAAACTATACAAAGAGCTTTACAGCTTAACCGCATCGTAGTAACAGAATCGTAATTCCAACTTGTGTCTGTCCCTGGCTCTCCTCTCACCACCCTTTTATGTTGTACTTTCTCAGTGTATGGTAACAACAGATCCATGACAATTCCCGAACAAGTAATGGCCCTGCGTTTACGCTTTCATACACTCATACAACATGACTCTCGCACACATAGATACTACGTAACAAATCGCAAAGATACTAAAAAGGACAAAAAAACACTATCTGCAATAATAGTAAGTTACTTAACAAAATGGATTTCATTTCTCTTTCGAGAAAATTCCTATAAACACCCTAAAAGCTCATATTTTTACTTTGGAATATCTGTAGATATACAATTCTAGCTAGTCCTCTAGTTCTGGAAGCTTACGCTTACACAAACTCGGCGGTTACGTTTTACGTAACACTAACCCCCCATTTAAGCCGATTTTACAAGAAAAAACAAAAGCGTTAAAACCGAACGGAATGGAATGAAACAAAAAACCACACGTTTGACTTTTTACCAATTATCTGTCTATTCCTCGATTTGTTATTACTATCAGCAACTGCTTCCTTGTCTCCGTTGTTTTGTAGTTTCGTACATTATTATCACATTACAACTGAAAAACTTTAACCATTTTAGGAGGATTGTTTGAATGCTCATCCACCTTTCCATCGTTTATAAAGGATTACAACACATATAGTATGTGCTTTTAAAGCGTAAGTAAAAAATACGCTTAATGCAAGTAGCCTGAACCCTCGTACTCATTCATGATAGTATATGTTCACGAGGAGAAAGAATGAGCGAAAAAAGAAGAGGAAGGGGCAAAAGGAAATAAAAATCTGAGGAACCGCGCTTAATTGACGTAAGAAAACTTTTATAGAGCCATAATCTTTGCTGGAAAATTATTACTCTGCCCCATACATACCGCTGTAGGTTCAAGCTTTTATTACTATTCAGGGTGTTCTTTCAAATGCAAAAACTCCTTTTAATAATGAAAGACTACAGGGGAAGCACTAAGTTAGTACCAGGTGAACATCTTTAGTAAAGGCTGTTCATGCTCAATCCATGAGCATTTACTTGCACCCGCCGAATTATACTGTACACCTTAACAGATAAACTAACTACGAATTCTGCATAAAACGCCAGGATAATCATTAAGGTTACATAATGCAGTACAATAATGCTCCGTGTGTCCAGCGCTGTTTTTCCCAGAAATTTATGAAAACATCAGTACAGATAGATACATGTAAAAAAAAGTAGGGAAAACGCAACAAACTTCAAAAAACAAAGACGAGGAGGCTACAAATGAGATAGGCGTAGATACTCAGATCTGGGGAAAGTAGGAAGAAGAGGCATGAAAAATTAACAAACTAATGTGTTAATGAGGCAGACATAGTGTAAGCAGACAATTGGATCCGAGGAATTAACGCGATCATATCAAACGGAGGAAAGGGTTCACAATGTGACTTTAGCTTTGCTAAATCGTACTTTACGCTTTGAATGCTCGCGTTATACATACACATGGAACGTAAACACTTTCACAAAATTTAAACGTACGTATATATGTACACCATGCATGTAGATGCATCGATTTGTAAGCACGTACACACTTACTATTTACCCATATTTACACTAATTATGAATGTAGTACATAGGATGACTCTTGCTCGTATCCCTTGGTAAATACGTAATATAGAAACTTCCCTATATACGTCTTACTCGTCGAATCATTTTCTGGATCATGCAGGAACAAGCCACATACTACCTATATACTCAAACCTTGTATTACATACATGTGTGCACCAAGAAAACTTAATTGTTCGCTAATGTTCATAATGGCCACATAGCGAGCACTACTTTTAAATGGGTATGGTATCGGAGTTAGTAAGAGAGAGAAAGCAAGAGGTGGTCTACTCTCTCTGTCTCTCTCCTCTTGTTTTGGTGTTCGCAAATAGCAGACGATCACGAGCATATATTAATTTCTACGGGCAGATAAAGGCGAGGATAAACTAGCTATTAAGTGGATGGAAACTTGCTTTTAGCCTTTGTAGTTAGTCGGAAATATATATGGGGACCATTGTGAATTCTAACCCTTGTTCAGCTTCTATCTCTCAGTCGGTCCAGGCACAAAAACAAATGAAAAGGTTCGGTTGTATAGGAATGTTGCTGAAGAGAGAGAGAGAGAGAGAGCGAGCAAAGAGAGAGAGACAGAGCAAAGAGAACGAACAGTCGGGATCCCATCCATAACGTAACCATGTAATACCATAAATTATGCACATGCATATAACACTATTCAATGAGGAACTCACAGTCCATCTTTTACTCTCGGCTCTCAACTACATTTTCCAAGCCTTCCAACCGCTGGAACAGAAATAATAATGAATCGAACAAGTAAAAGCCAACAATAATCGAAACTCCAGTACTAATAGCATAAAAGTTGACTTATTTCTTCAAAATGACTTTGATATGCACCACAGATAAAGTTATATAGCTTGCCGCCTCCTATTTTTGTTTTCTACATTGTGTACTGTAGTGTGTGTAGTCGTGTAATTGTACACATTGTTGTTTAATTTCTGAACAACTCACACACATAGAGACAAAATAAATAGTAAGTGCTACAACAAATGCCTCAAACAACGAAACAACTGTCCCTCAAAATGACGTGAGTTCATGTATGTAAGTAATTATGTAGTCGTAGTAGTGAATAATTAAGCTCAAGTCCTTGCCTCGTTGGGTCTTTTCCTCCCGCGAACGGCTGGACACATTGTGGTTCCAAGTAAAATAATAACGTGCATACGTACCCAAGAGTCAGCTAGTTTAAAGACTAGCCCAATCGTGGAAGAATGATAGCACTTATGGATCATTAATATCCATAAAATTATCCGAACCCATTAGTCTCACACCCAAGTTGGATTACCGGCAAGCTATCCAGAATGTTTAACACAGGGTGACAAATGTTACGGTCACAACTTACTCCAATGACTTGCCGAGTCCACAAACCAAGAATATACCTCAATTCCACCCACCCACACAATTCACATCATAATCAAATACAACCATTCTCCCTCTTCTCGACAAGCCCAGAAAACAAAACCCCGAAAGTATTTAGTACAATAGAAATGCCCCATAAAACCTAATTTCCCATGAAAACACACACAATTATGATTTCTTCCCTATTTGTAGTTACTACGTATTGCATAATTGCTCACACAAGTAGATATAATTATAACATTTCACACTTTAGGTCTGCATATGCATTATGAAACAGAGAACAAACCTAAGTAATTATAACAAAACAAATACAATAAAATCCAACGCCAAACAGCAGATACAATCAAACAAACCACTACCAATTAAGACGCTTAATTAAAATTCAAATAATTGGCCGAGGACTTTCAAAAATACAGACATTTCAACTACGCCTAAAAACCAGATGCCTACCCGCAACCAGATGACCAACAGTAAAGAAAAACCAGAAGCCTAGCCAAAGGTCAAAGCTAGAAAGAATCTACGCCCACCACAAAGATATTTCAACTCTGGAGTAGATAATTGACTTACCTTTTTCCGCTTGAAAAAAGAGGAGAAGAAGAAAATAGAGTTTGACACGAGTTGCTGTCTGCCAGTGTTTCATCCTCTCAATCCCATCAAGTTGACACCCTTATGCTTGCTACTACAAAATCAAGTATAACACTATACACTTTTGTACTGCAAAGTCTGTCCTCTATAACACAAGAGCAAATGTTCCTAATCTTGATCTTGTAATTGAAAATGTTTCCTCCCCTTATAGAGTACTACATTAAAAAAACATTGTTGAACCACTGAGATCTCTCGAATGAGAAAGATCAAATGTTGAAAAAATGTTGCCATACTACATCACAACTCACTGTATAAATACTTTGGTCTCAAATAATTATTAGCCCATTTCAATTAAAGTCTTCAAATATAAGCCGGGGATGTGAGAAGATTTTCCGGATCAAAGGGTGAGTTTACTCTTACATTTCCGACATACGTTAGAAGAGAAACCTCAGAGACTTACGGTGTTTACAGCAGTTCGCCACCAAGACTTAACTTTTTTAAAGCAGTTCGCAACCGAGACTTTATTCAGCAATTATCCACTGGAAGCTTAGTTCAGAGCAGATTGTCACAAGGAATTTATAGTTTAGCAATTGGAAGAGCTGAAGAAAGAGGGTGAGATTTTTCCGAGAGCTGTCCAGGGATTAAAAGACGAAAACTCATTCGATGAGACAGAGGGGTGAATTAGTAAATAGAATGGAAGGGAACAAGGGTGAATGTAGCTCTGACTTTGTTTTCCGATGTGTGAAAATAAAAAATATAGAGAGAGAAGCTTTTTAGGTGTGATATTGTTAAGCTCCAGTGATTTACACGTGTTTTGTGGTGTGAACGCGTAAGCCCCGGATCACCGAGTGAAAGCAGGCTTGATACTACAGTGCAATTTGTACTAGTAGTGTAGACGCTGGTGGTTCGTGGGATGTGTTCATGGATGTCCCGTCGTCGGTGGAGCAGTCTGTGTGGAGTAGGTCTGTATGTGTAGCTTGCACTTTCCCTTTGCCATGTCCTCCCGGCTCGTACACAATGTATACAGGTTTAAATACATCCTGTACAATTCTCCTTTTCGACTATACACATAAAGGAGGAGGCGAGAAGAGAGGAGACGAAAATCCTGTGAGTTTTCTAGTTTCAACTGATGTCATGCCGTTCCGTGCAACCTCAGCACGGTCGTATGTGAGTGTGTCGACTGCTTGTATACCTGTAAAGTGTTGTATGTTTTGAGATGGATGGAAGGCAGGACAGTGTATGTGGACATGCTTTTAAGGGAAGGGAGAGCTCAAGCGCATACCATCAATGATTACCTGTGTACATTCATAATATTCACAATCCACTCAAAGCCATCGCTGAATGACAAAGGGGGCTTCACACTAGGCAAATAATTGCTTAGTCGACACTGATACTGCTTATTACCAGTTTGCACAAATTAGGCAAATACAAACAAGGCTACGCAGCAAGAAAGAACGCAATGGTACAAGGAGCTCCGCATACTTCCATTACCGCTGCCGTACAAACAGCACACTTCGACATATACACACCACATTTTGTCCAAATTTAGAATACTAACTCCGTCAACCCTCATGTCACCATATAGACACATTCACCTACTGGATTTACACCGGTGAACCAACATCTCTCTTTTAACAACACCAATTTTTGTATTACCTTTGTGTATCATGTCATACATGACTTGTACAACAAACAAGCACAAACATATATTTACCTTCGGTTATGTACCCTATTTTCCTTACCCTCTGGAACCGATAAAAAGACTTGTGAGAAATGTTGCTTCCTGAAAATCAGACTTGTTGTCTTTGATGCTTAATAATACATACGTATTTTATATACTTACGTGTTGTACTTTATTATAATCATTGTCTCCTCGAAACTTTAGCTTAACCAAGAAGTTGTTCAAGCTTAAGTGAATACAACATTCAAAATTTCTGAACATTTGTTTGCTTCAGCAAATATATACCGACAGGAGAGAGTGCAGGACTCTAAAAAACCGAGGTCCACTTCGTCTCACCATTCCGCATAGAATTCAACATGCAATTTACAATTCACCCATCACTGCCTTCACACTTATTTAATCCATTTTTGGACTCCGTTCCAACTCTCTATGTGCACCCAAGGACGAAGAAGAAACCAAGAAATGAAAAATACTTGAAGCTCAACCAACTCAACAGCTATTTCCTAGTCATATGCTTCCTGTATATATATATACGCATGATGTTGATAATATTCACGGTGGTGGAACATCTTCCCTACGTGACAGTTGTTTGTGTAACATTGGAAGCTTGGAGTTAAAACGTAGTCCTTGGCTACCATAAAATCTGTACGCAGATTTGAATCAATTGATCCTTGACTTGCAAACGTGCTTCGCTTTCAAACGGTCATACTTGCTTTCTATTCACATTCCTTCCTCAACTGTGCCAATTTACAAGCCCGTCCTCATTCAAGTTCACTTTATTCCCGAGTAAAGGCTTTGTAAACAACTCTAAAATAACCTCTTCAAGTCCTTCTTCACCCCTGTTTACATCAAATGGTAAGTTATATAAAAATAATGGCCTCGTCAATGTGAAACCAATAATACTTGCTTGTATTGCTCATACTTAGGCACTCGAAATATTTTAACTATAATAACTGTGTCTGCATTATCCTCTGCCCATTTTCATTAGTTTGGCTTTAACCTTATACAAAAAAAACTTTATCAATTATTTCCATCAACACATATGCAGAATACGGCCATCACAGCAGATTACCATTAGAAGATTATAGTGTAATTACTTTCTAGAGAGAACTCTCCCAAAAATACGTATCGATTTATTATTACTTTTACTACATATATATGTGTGTATGTTGTTCGAATCGAAATGAGATCATTGAGTACGTAAGGGGAAACGCATATGTAGATAGAACCAGATTCCCACAGTACAACATACTTCACTCCCAATTAGACTGGAAAACTAACAAGTTGTGTATTTAGAGGAAGTATCTTCAGCTAAGTAGGTATTATCCATGGAGTTAGAGAAGAGCATAAAAATTGTATAATCCAATCAGCCCTAATCAAGTACTTGAACAAGGTAGGGTACTAGGTAGAGCATGTAAGTTATTGCTTGGCTCTTGAATTCACGTATTTCTACGTTACTGTAATTCTCGGGTAGTTTTACGCTTACTTAGTCCATACTGTATTTCCCTCTATTTTCACGCATAAAGTAACAAAAATGTTCTATACTTGGACCGTTAGACCAACTTTATTTCCATACAGTTTCACTATTAGAATAAAAATATTCCCTATAATTACATGCATAGCTCAACTGCATTCAACCAGAAGCTCCACGGGTATAAAACAAGCATTCTTCTTTTAATTCCACAACATACAAGCCAACATACTATTCGACAAATTTAGTTCAATGCTAAGACTAAGACTTCAGTAGAGCTCCACGCACGACTAACTAACGGAAAAATAGGAAGATATTTGTAGTCATGTTACGAGAGCGTATTTTGGGATACTTGAGTAAATACAAGACAAATCATAAGGGAATGTCGAAGGAAAACTGAACATGTTGGTATTATTACTAAGTTTATGGATACATGACTCCCAGAACTACAGAGCACATTCATCCGTACTGTTTACACAAAATTCCTAGCTAACATGTTTTCATGATTCATTAACGAGAGAATTTCACCGTGAGAGTTGAAGAGAGATTCGAGGTACATACGTATATCTAATAAGTAAATATACACACTTGGGAAGAAGAAGAAAACAAAAAAAATCGCATGAGTATTTTCAGGAGTACACAAGAAATAACTTGTTTTAAGAAGCTTCATAAATATCCCCTCCCCAACGGTTATTTGCTTCTCGCTAATTATACTTGATGAATATTATCTGGAGAGACTTACTGAAATTAGTAACTATATACATATGCACATTTTAAAATCAACAACAAGAGCAAGGAGATTTCATTAAAGCTAATCTCCTGGGAGATTCATCAGTACCTTGAAATTCCTAATTGTTAAACATATCAGCTTTACTGGCTTTAAATAGCAAACTATAGCATTAAACTTAGCTTTTAAAAAAGTTTTTTAAAAGCTTAATACATGCTAAGGTAAGCAATAGTGATGACGAAACAATGAGATAAATATTGCATGATATAAAACAGATATCAATAGGATAGGAAACTTAAGTACCAAGTAAATGGTCAAAATTTGGAAATTATAGAGAACATAAACTGAAAAAAAACACGATTGCAATTCTGTTACAGCTACGACAATGCTCACGCGATACTTCTACATATGTGCTTGCATGCCTATTACATAAATGGGCTTAAATATTACAACCGTATAGACAAATTCTTGCAAAACCATAATTCTGTCAGAGTCGATATTTAAATAGTTTGGCGGGTCTTGCCCAATACTGTATATCGCATGAAAGCACAAAGGTTTGTCGAGTCAAAAAACAAAGAATGGAAGGTAGAAACACTATATGTGTGATATCCCCCAGAGTTTTAATTAGTGGAAAGAAACAGAGAGGTAGAACGGTAGGAATAGTTCACCGCACATAGAGAAGAACCAACAAACCTCAAGTCAAATCTGATTCACATCCTTTCCAACTTAGGCGTAAATACTGAAATATGCGCTGGTTTGGATGCAATATATGTAATTCAAATGGACTCTTTCTAATACTGAAATGTTTTCTTTATAGGTATGTAGATAGATACTCAAATAATGAAAACTTATGAACATTTTCTGATCTCAAATAGTAAAATATGCGTTTGATATGGATTGAAATATGAACATGACTCACATCGTAAAATAGACCAGACGAGAATTCACATTTATGTACAAGACATGTAATCGGGTCCTGGAATAAGTAGATTCTTTGAAATCTGGCACAACGGACCAAGGTGAGTTCTTATAGTAATGTCTAATAAAGTCTGACTAAATACATTTTCCATGGAATACAGTTACGCATTACTTTTGGAATATGTGACAGACACATATACGAAGAGACAACACGATAAATACAATTTTACAAAGAGAGGCAATAAGGGGTTGTGGGCTGAGAGTGAAAGCAGTAGTACGGTCTTATGCAAGCACAAGTTGCATACATCGAGAGAAACGACAGCGAGACGAGCCCTCAAGAACAATGTTGAGAGTACAAACGATGGGGATCAGGATCACAATTCCCTTCTTTCACTCACTTTTGTGCAATGCCCATCCATAAATAATTCCAAGTCTGGGCTTATGTCCCAATCCTTCTCTCGCTTTACTTCCAACCTCCTTTTCCTTATATTCCTTTCAATACACAATACATTTGCACGTTTTCTTCCTGTTACTTTAAAAGCAAATGTTCTTCACAGAGATATTGACCTTCCCCTGAGTCTACGTCCAGGTACATTGAACATAAAATTCAATTTTTACTCAAAAAGTGTAACCATTTTAGTTGACTGAGAGCCTCCGGTCATAACTTTTGGACGCTTACTTATAGCTATTCCCTCTTCAGCACATATGGTCGTTCAACGACATTTACACTTTTTGTTTTGACTCCCAAGTCCTTCTTTATAAGATCTCGCCGCTTAAATATACTTATATATAGAGCACTATAAAGGTTATACACAATAACTTCATGGGATACACCTGACTACATATGAATCCAACTCCAACAAGTTTCATGTGTAAGATGTTACGATGGTAGTAGGGAGTTTTTGTGGGCTCTGCTCAAATAGAATACTTTTGTGAAATATTAACTCTGTTTACTTCATTACGACAAGCAATGACTGTGTGTAGGTCTGTTGAGAGAGACATTTTTTCGAAGACTTACCACTCCACCTCAGGCTACCATAGTTTCAACAACAATCCGAGTGGAAATGTCTCTATATAAACATGTGATGTACATCAAGCGACAACAGCTTTTATTTCACTACTTTTACGTCCTTTCCATCTCTTTACGTTTACCCATATTTCCCACCACCAACTTTCACCCCGTTCTTACACTCCTCGCTTTCATATTGCGTAGTCACTCTCTTCCACATTCTCTCTCTTGTTCTCCTCAGTCCTACTCTCCAGTGCATAACCAAGTTTGATCGAACTTACATAATGTACAAGCCCTTACTGTCGTATACAGCGTGGGACCTATAAAGCGCAACTGAATGGTTTTCTGAAAAATTTATAACCCATTCCGGCTTAAGTTTCGACGTTAAATGTCAGTTAGTAAATGTGTTCCTCACAGAATTGATGTCGTATTAATTTTGGAAGTCAAGTTGTGTTTAAGGGTGATATGTTAATCACTAGTTACATTTAATATCCAGATATACTTAAGACAAGTCCGGAATACACGTTATTTGCTAAATAACTTCATTAGGTAAACTGAGAATTTCTTCCATAAGTTATGTTATGTATATTATGAGAATGTAACTCCAAATATTTTGTATTTCCATAAATTCAGAGCATTTGAAAATCTCGGCAATGTCGTTGCGCTTATATTGTCTGTATGTTCATAGTATACAAATAGAGGAGAGGGTAAAGGTTGAGTTTGTCGAACGCCAATCTGTGTATTAATTAGGCGATTATTGCAACGCACTCATTTTCCACAAAACTAGAATTTCAAAATGTCCGTAATATTGCTGAACAATACAGAATTGAGAGCATAGCAAGCACACAATGCTGTTGTAAGTAGCAAATGACTCCTGTGAGGGTGGATGAGATTATTTGCTTTGACTTGATGCCCATCAGCAGAATAGTTACATCTAACGCAATTGGACCAGGGAATCATACAGCATTAAGGCACACACAAATGTTTCCCGTCCTATACGGTTGTAACAGAGTGTGGGGTAGTTATTACTCTCTTTTATGAATAAAGCAACAACAAATGGGTAGGCGTACGGGAACAATCATAATATTTATGAACTTTGAAACGATTCATTATTCCACCATTATAATTCATTTTCTGACTATCACAACAACTGGAGCCAATCGCACAAGTGAGTCACTGACTGATTGTGTGAGTTTGCAGTATATTTGTGTTTTAAACCTTTGACGTACTTATAGATTCGTATATAAGAGGGTCTTCGTGTTTATTTTTACATATGCTTATTAACAAACTTTTTACGGCATGCATGTATAGTGCCATTAAAATCTAGTTAGATTTCCATAAACTGCTTTAGTTCTCATAAACCTCTGTCTGAATAAACATTCTTTGTAACTATTATACACTTCGTAATCTGAAAGTAATGTACATACAATATAGTATTGAAACTTCGGTAAGCATACCCAGTTAAACAATTGCATACAAAAATTGCAGTTTGGGTCGAGTTAATAAAATTCTAATGCATGTGGCAAAACAAGTTGTCAACCAGCTCGTGATTGACATTTAATTACGACCCATGAGAGTTTTCTCAATAGCAGGTGGGCTAATGTCGGGTACTGTTTTGGTGATTTAATCTTTCGTGCTTCTATAGAAGTCCGGCTAGTATAGTAGGGTTTTAAGTATACTTAAAAATTCGAATAGACATAAATAAAGACCTATATAGAGCACAAGTACTTCCAGCTAAATACATACAGACATACTATACCAAGTAATAACAACACGATTGATCATTGATAGAATTCTTACATGAGTAATGACAGAAAAGGGAAAAAATACAATTTTTTATTAATTTAGCATCGGCTAGGACAACAGTATACAACCTGCCTCAAAATCGCCTCTTTCTACAGTCTTAGAAAGATTAGAGAGTGGGAATCAAAAACGTCCAAAGCGCTTCTCGATTACAACCTGAGGGAAATTGGTATATAGTAGGATTTCCTATATAGATCAACAAGAGAAGTATATCTAGTAGAAGCCAGGAAGGATGGCTCAGGTGTTGTTGTTCGACAAGCAATTCCAAAAAGCAGTGAATTGGTTTGTAAGAATAGGCCGATTAGATTGTTCAGTTGCTACGGCCGCAGGACAACATTAGTTCTTCTTGCTAAGCAACTACTGAAAGAGTAGACTAGTCATATGTATTGATCAGAGTCTGTGCTTGTAATGTAAGCGTCAATACGGCGCACAAGCTTCTTATAATGTAAGATTCGTTTGAAAAAGAGTTTATATGAATTAGATGCCTGTGAACTAGAAGGTTTTGTTTGTTAAATTCAAGTAGTGTTGATATAAGTTATAAGGATTATACACAGAAGGGTACATAGATGTAAGTTAAAATCCTTATGCCTTTTTATGGTTCGGAGTCTAACATATAAAGGTTCATGTAAGTCAAGTCAAATTCTTATAAAGTAAGGTAATGTCTTTGTGATCTTATGTAGCGTCAACTGTAGCTTTAGCAACCTGAATGCAGAAAATACACCTACCTACAACTCGGAATTTCAAGTAGGAAAAGTTGTGCTCAAAAGCTGTAAAGTTATTGTGTGTGAAAATTGCATTATGATAAAATTAGATGATCCTATAAAGCAGGATGCCACTTGGTGAGAAAATTTGCATGGATTAGGTTAGTCGAAAGAGAGAGAGAGAGATGCCCTTGGCTGATGGAGCTTGTAGTCTTCTCTGTAGTCAAAGAACTGTTTTCAATGGTGGGGGCAAAAGACATGTGAAGGGAGAGAAAGCCTTAGAGGAGGGTTATCTTTTATTTACGCCATAAAATAGGATATAAATTCCATTCAATTCCTTGTATTTTTCCTTTTTTTCCCTGTCCATTGATCAAATAGATAAAGGACTGTGCGGTGCATTCAGAAGCATTCTTAAGCGAATCCGCATGGAAAGAGTGCTGAACAAGAAGAAGAAGCTAACCATCCGCAGGAGTCATCCTATTGTCTCTACAAGGTATATATATCTAGTACTAAGTGCGTAAACCACAAGACTTGTCGGAGTTAACCTACTATGTACTACAGCTTCCGTTTTTATATATCTATGAAAGCTTCTTTTCTCCCTTGGATAAAATAACACGCATCATTTCCCCTATTTCTTCTGTTGTGAAGCATCTTAACGAGCGCAACTTTTAACACCCTCGCCCATTTTTTCACCTTTCTAGTATCTTTATTGACTAATACAGTAGAGGCTTTATAATACGACCGAGCTAAACGAAGTACCACAGGACAGTTGAAAGTTATATTGCAGTGCTAAACAAGGCTATGCGTAATTCTCGGGAATCACATATGCAATAATAACAGTAAATATCAAAATTCAGAGATCCTCAGTGGGAATGAATTAAACTTAATCTCCTAGCCAATTACATGAGATTAGGTTGGGAAGGCTATATCCTCCTGTCACACAATTCAAAATCCAGTCCAAATGAGTTCAGTGTATGACTTCTAGTATTGGTACACAGTCATTATTAGACATAATATCTGTATTTCCTGATATCGCTTGTATTATACGGAGTATTTGTTCCTCCTTTGGAACTAACATTTCAAGAAGTAAATTGCTGTTCATACATAATTATCAATATAGGAAGTATTTGTTTTGTCTATGTAAAGAAGTAATATTATAGTGCATCTACACACATCCGGGAAAGCTTGGTAACACTATAACCCCGTAGAATATATTTCATCAGAAAGATATGCTCGTGCCCAATCTCCATATAAATGTAGTTCTAAGAGTTAGTAAAACGTATAAAACTCAACGACCACCCTTCTCCAATTGCGTTTCACTTGCGATTACAAGTTTAATACATATACATGTACTATATGCAGGTATGTAAAGTAAAACATAAAATGATAACAGTAACTTGTATGGTTCTTATCACTCTTTGCTTTTTATAGTCGATTTCACCCTTCAGTCTCAGATATGTATGCATGGTTATACAAAGTTCATGTAAGTAGTATACATACGTATTGTACATGCTTTCGTCTTTGCCATATGGCTAAGACGAGAGGAAACAAAACAATAAAAACATTGATACATGTGTATATACTTCTTTAAAGATACTGTATTAATACAGAAACAGCAAGATAGCACCACTAAAAACTGTACTGTCATTGACATATATAGAATATACACATTGCATACAATATACCAATGACATGTATATACAGGTATGTACTTGTGTCCAAACAGGGGCCTCCCACCAGCCTGAGAATTCGAAACGTGTTCCATGAATTAAAGACGCAGGGAAGAAAAACGGAGGAATCTATTCGATTTGTCATTTAATCATGATTCGTTACACGCCCAGAGAACTATAATTATTTAACTTGCATTTATCATGTCGAAATCACTTGCTGCACCAGCAAGTACCTTTGAAACCCACACATTTACAATGTGATTTCAAAGTACTTACCACAAGTTACCACGCTAACGTCTTTTCTAAGGAAGCCACACAAACATCCTTCCGAAGCGACCACAAAAATACCAAGACTAGTGTTGAAGAACGCCATAAAAAGTAGATTTCAACCTCAAATCAATTTACTTCCTTAGCCGAGTTTCACTGACCTCGTTGAATCCAAACAGAAGGGGACGTGCAACATCTACATTGGCACTCATTGTAGTTCGAAATAGTCGTTAAATAATTAACATGACGTTTAAACGCTAACGTATTACACAAACCTTCCTGGAATTTTTGTATGTACACAAAGTAAATACAATCCTAATTTTCCACTACTCACATAGTTGACGCAACATGCTAGTTACATGTACACATACCTTGAGAACCAAGACGCCGTCACGTTTGAAGTTTGTTTTGGAAAAACTTACGCCTATTTTACAGCAGAGAGAAGACTGCAGAGGTTTGGAGAGGAAATATGTTAGAAGCATTAGTTAGTCAAGTCAAGGAAGAAACGTTAGCGGACATGTTTTTAAAGTCGCGGGTAAAAGTTTTGGTCCTTAATTGAAATAGAAAGCAAATGAAAACAGACGGTTGGACATCAATTATTCACGGTTCGTGATGGAATTTTCTTGTAATCATTTTTTCAGCCAAGTTTTTAACACAAAATCCTGCTGTTTTAAAAGCCATTCTTCTTTTAGTAAGATCTGCTTCGCAATTACTACAGTTACGCAATCCTATTAAAGTTTGCTTACAAGTTAAATAGCTCAAGGTAAATTATCGACTGTTGACAGGTCTAATAACTACGGACTAGTTGATAGCCATGCAGGCAAAATGTGTCTGTTTGAGCTAAACATCCACAGTTGCATGCAAGTCATTACAGTCTAGTTGCTCGGTTCGAAAACCACACAGACATATGACAATGATTAAATTAGATAAGCAAATATATAAATAATTAGACTAAATTAGGTCTTTGAAAGCGCAAAAAACATTGTCTAATGCAGTGAGACCATAAGGATTAGTAGTCGCCAAGCCACAATAATGTACTGCATAGTACGCTGTCAGCAGTAGGAATACCTGCATTTACATAAGCGGGGTAACAGCCGAGGAGAGGATCAAGGGTGAAGGTGACAATTGAAGTAGATTTGTAGTATTATGCATGCAAGGATGTGAGTGGGGTAAGTACATAGTAACTAGTTTACTCATGTCATCCTTGTAACAATCCTATAATTTGATGGAAGTGCAGCATAAGTAACGTGACTGAAAGACACACTTTGCGACGAACACACTGATAAGTAACGGAGAGTGCAAACTGTTATGTATGGATGCACAGTCAGTGAAAGTGTGTAAAGTTATAAGCTATACACAGAGGGGTAGCTCATAAATATTTGATACGAGTGATAGTTTATTGATGGCATCCGAGAGCAAAGACTGTGCTCAAAGTTTAAGTGCATTCAAACAAGGAGGAAGCTCGGAATCAAGCCTTTTTGCCATCGACATCGTCGTCGTCGTCTTCGGATAAATATTTTCACTTTTTATAAACCTTATACACTTGCTGATATCCTCTCTTTGCTTATGCTTCTTGTCTACTACATCTTCCTCGCCCTGCCAACATTCACACACCCCATAAGTGTCACATATTCTGTCATTTGGCACAACTACACCATGCCACTTTCCCTCTAAAAATATCGATTTTAACAGATAACTTCGCCGTTTTATTACTAACACTCGCGGCTGTACAGTTCTCAGTTTTACATGTAAAACGGTATTTACAAACTGTATATTCGTACGAGCTTTTAGTATAGGCGACTGAAAAGTTTGTTTTAGCAACCCTATACTATTCAATTATTTTCCCCGTCCTATTTCCCCATTCTCTCGCTTTGTCTGCCTCGAGGTGCACAGTTTTATGTACGTCATCATTAATGCATTCTTTGCTTACATATAAACTAAAGATCTGTGGTTTCTTTCTCAGGAAACCTTTTCCTCGTGGCCGAAGATATATGTGTGTATGCGGTCTTAAAAACAATCGTATTTACTTAACACCCGAAGAAACACAAGCGGTCGGAGAAGTCACCTTTTATATCTTTTATGCGATCGTAACAGTCAACTGCTCAGTCATTCCTCGTAAGCATCAATTCTAGCCGATGGTTTCAAATTCTTTTTAGTGAACGGATACACCCAACATTCCTACTTAAACATTTGAATCAGCATAAATTGCCTGGATCCTTTCAATATATTGCCATCATTCAAAAACCATGAACCCTAAATAAATAAAATGAGTTTACCAAAGAAAAACAATGGCAGTGATTGCAAAATCATGTCATAGTTTCATTACTATGTACACTTTAGAAGCACATACACACGTAGGTGTGTACTATGAGGATTTTTAATTCTCATTATTTTATAGATACCGTGTTTATTCTACTGTTACTCTCAGTTTTCGTTTGTACACATGCCGGTGGTGGTTTAAACAACAAGCTCCGGTGGATACTCTAATTTTCAGTGACTTATATTTACAGTTTTAGGAAATACGGAATCGATTCATCTCTACAATATAAGCCATAGAGTATCTTATCTTCTTCACACGGCATGAAAAAAATTATTCGTGGTCAATTCTCAATTTTTTTGAATTGCAAGATGGGTTATATTGACCATCATTTGGCTGAAAAGGGGATTAAAACATTTAAATAGCATTGATATTATAAAATCTAGGTCCCAAGGAAGTTAAATTTAATATTATACTTATGTTTAATAAAAACATCGTTAGGATTGCTGAGGTTAATCAAATGATGGCTCATAACCCTTCTTGCTTTTAAGAAAAATGGAGATAACACACCTTGCACCTCAAGTAGCGATATGTGTTAGCTGAACAGTTTTATTGTAGAATCTATACTTGCGGTAAACTAAAACTTTTATTTTTTGAAACATTATCTCTTGTTTGCTTTAAAAAATTGATTAACAGAGTTTTACACAAAAAATAGAAATTTCACAAGACTTTCAGAAATTAAGACCATTGATAGAAGCCAGAAGCAACTTCTAAAAATCAGCCGACCATAGAAAAGAATTTAGTACCCCACAGAGATGACCTCCCAATCAATTCAATAAACTTGTGTCTCTTTCTCCTTGTAGGGAGACAAACGAGCGGAAAGCAGAGTACTACCGACAGATTAAAAGAATGTAGAAAGTGATTCTATCAAAGGGAGTAAAACTTGTGCTAAAAACCCATGTTGCAAAAGGGAAATTGAAAGGCATGTAGCAAGTTTACGTCAGAGGAGCTTGTAGTGAAGTGAGCTGCATCCGGGGACAGCGACATAACTTAGCTCTGACTGGACAAGTGCTATCATGAGAGGAAAAAACCGGCTTTACAAAAAGGCGAAGACGCTAATGCGGAATCGTAATCTGTAGTAGTGTCAAAGCAACTATAGAAAAAATCAGAAACTGACTTTTAAGACAGACATGAAAGTCGTCAAGTAATATCTATATACATAATAGTGACGGTGAAACACTAACTGGGAAAAATAAATCGGTGGTTACTGGTGGTTACAGTATAGTCTATTAATATAAACATACGGGCATATTGGGCTAATAAGCTATAAGTAAAAAGCATCTTACAAATCACACAGTACATATATTTCCCCATACGAGCACTATATCATAACACTAGTAGTGTTTCTTGTGAGCGTAAGTGGATATCTTTCTAGTCATTCACTAATAGAGACACAGTTCTAGCCCACACATATAAGCACGGACAATGAGGATAGGTAAGTGGTGGTTCGGACGACGGAGGAAAGGACACCTTCACATGTACATGGTGCATACCTGTCGATCCTAAGCTTCGTAATGGCAAGGACGAATGGGAGTTTGGATGAAAGGGCTATTCCAAGGAATAGTTGCAAAAAAACACATCAGCAGTAGATCTCCCGGTGATTTTCAAAGTTTTTTTCGTCCGTACTAATACTCAACTGTTTATTCTATGTGACGTGTGCCCCATGGGCAGTGTAACTTTACTAACTGTCACACTTTATCTTTACCAAAAAGTCTATTTCACTTCTTGCGATTGTAAGGGGAGAGTGAGGAAGAAAAAAGTTTCCCCTTTCTCTTCTCAAGTTCTCCCTTTCTCTCTTCTTCTTCCAACGTTATCGGTTCGTTTTTCGCTTAAGCCATCAATATATTAGATGCGGGCGTTGGTGACTCCACGACGAGCTCTGGCATCTCGACCGTCCCAATACAACCGCATTCGTCTTTCTTTTCAGTCTCTTCGATATTTATTCACTCTAAGTTACAATCAGTAACTCGGCCTCTTCTCTACTCCGTTAAACAACTGAGAGCAAAAGCAACTTTACAAAAAATACCACCCCGTCCCTATTTTTTCTTTATTCTGTGTATCAATAGTCTACGGAAGCATCAATAGTTTAACATAAGCAGCAGTAGCAGCAGAGAGGATCAGGATTTAAGGAAACCAAACGGAAACTTATTGAAGGATCCTGACATCCGTTTTCTTTATACAACTTCCTCCCCCATCAACGTTCTCCTTGTATACTTCATTTTTATCTATCTGCATAGCTGCACTTAAAGCACCCAATAAATCACCATTTACTTTCCAGTGAGCTTAGATAGTTATAGATCTGTATCCCATTAGGGTATTCGTCTCACTCTTTTGCATCCATTAACCCTCAAGGTGGCTCTTGCCGAAATATTTTTGAACCACAAGAGCTCACTACGGAAATTCCGATAAAGTATATATTATTAAAATACATGCACTCACTATAACTATATGTATTTTAGCATTTCAACATGCATTATTGCCGTTTACTTTACATATAAAGCATTTAAAATAGCTATGGAAATGTCATAACGAAGGATTTCAAATGGTCTAACAACCTCCATGAAAGCCGTCTCATATGATAAGATTCCGCCAGATTTCCACAGAATTAAACATTGTCTAAACATATGCAAAGAGTAATAAATTGTACCTAAATATATGACATATGATCATGTCACAGGTTGTGGCGTTGTCGGCATAATACAAAGTGAAACTCAGATAACGTAGAAACTGCCCACTTGTAGTTTCATACATATATATGTATATACTGAGATTTTCAGCCTTGTTTCTGATCTCTCGCTAAATGATTCAAAGCGAGAAATCCCTCGGAATGGAAGTAAAATGCTACATTTATCCCGAACAAAGAGAGAGAGTAGTAGCATTTACATACACACGTACTCCAAACACATCTGAACATCCATTTAGTTTTAAGACGCTATGGCTATTCATCATTGGGATTCATGCTCAAACTTTCCGTTATTCCGGCTGGAATCTGTTGTATTACTAGTAGTAAAAAAACATGTGTATATAACGGGTTTAGGTATATAGATAAATGATTGTATAGATACAGATAGACATATTTCATAGATGTGCAAGTATTTAATACACATACTACACATTAAATACATACAGCCGTATGTGTTGCCGCATAGAAAGAGAGAGCTAAAAGAGTAAAAGAGAGGAGAAACAGCAAGTTTTAACCACAAAATCTACGAGGTTTGTGAGGGGCACCAGAGAATTGCCAGCTTCTGTACTTCCAAGAAAGAAGCGAAGCTTAAAAGGCCACAAAGTTTCCCAACCTCTTTCTCATCCCGTTGGAAAGCTCCTTTGCATTGTACTTGCCATTCATCTCCATAGAAAATTAATGAATGCATGAGCTATATGCGTAATTACTTCCTCTATCACTACTTCCTGGCAAATGATACTTGTCTTCAATATATCTATTTTGTCATGGAACCTGATTTCCTCCACTTAAACATTTATTACATGAAAGCGAATTAGCGCACCGTACTACTTCAAAAGCAGGGCATGCCAGCGTAATGTATACAATATACGCAAATATTTACTACAAATTTTGCATATATAGTATTTATTCATAATTTATTATTTCTTCATCCAATCAGTACTAGCAGGTAAGAAACATTAGTTTAGTTTGAAATTATATACCTATAGCTAATTTTTAAAACACGTAGCAGTACAGTCAGCGGTTTTTCGGTTTACAATTATTTGGGAATCGGTCACTGGTGAAAGGCATTTATTTTCTGTAGTCTGTTCTGTGGTTCGACTACCCACCAATGCCACGAGCCTAAAAAAGTAAATCAATAAGAATGAATATGAATAATATAAGCGCCGTATAATATATTATGTACGAAGAAATTAAAAATATTGTGTTAACAAATATTGGGAGTATCTATATGGACACATAGATACTTTTGCTTAGTATAATATCTGAATGTATATAGCTTAGCACGAAGTAAGAAAATTTAAAAAAATGTTCCATATGCAGAAGTGAATGTGAAGAGGTCCCATCTATTGTTAGTCACAACTTGTGACAAAAGAGAAAATTTACAAGTTTTTAATTCACTTATATGATCGCATCATGATGAGTGCAAACATTCCAAGTCACTATTGTTATGCAGTAGCTATATATTTGATTACAAGCATCTATGTGGAGTCGCTATTGTGATGATAGCTAATGTGCAGACAACTTTTTCTTCGTGCACACAATGGCGATACACATGCATACGAAAAGATAGTGCAATTTATTAATAATACATCCTCCAATTCACATAAGTAAAAAGACAAGTTGTTGGAACATCTACCGGAGGAAGAACAGCGTAGGCTGACAGTCATTGTTCTCTCTATTCTCAGCATAAGCGCTTTTCTCCCTCCCTGCTTACAGCAAGCTATTCATAGTTTCTGCATTCTCTGCAAAATCTTTCCCACTACATCATATCATCCTCATCGAGTCCTAAAGTCACTTGACTGTCAAATACTCTCCGTTTTGTGTAGCGGTGGCGGTAGAGTTGAAGTAAGAAATTTCTCTTGAATTCAATACATAAAGGTTTTTAATGCTTGAATATGCACGAGGAACCGAGATAGGAACTTTTTATTTCTATTTCGTGTCTATTTAAATGAGAACAATCCAGAGGAGAAAATCCAAAGAAAGAGTCTGTGGAATGGGTAGTGCAACAACGGTCTATCTTATACAACAAGATGTTGCATTAAATCAGATGTATGGATGGTACGGCATGGAGAGCGGACCACACACTACGCCCATAGTCCTCAACTTCTTCCCTCCAACCTCTCTTCCTTGCTCATTAAGAAGGCCCATTAGAGAAGTCCATTGTGAAACAAAGTGGGGCTTCGCAAGTCAAACAATGCATCTTTTTCAGACTTACGTTAGAAGGACGTGGCCCAAATCGGAGCATTAGACCCTATGTGACGATACTGACGATGCCTCCTGGGCTCTCCATTTCGCCTTCACACTCTACCGCTGCTCAAAAAATCTCCGTAACATCACTTGAAAGAATTTACAATACAAGCTTAATGAGTTTTTCGGAAAAATAGAAAGTGTCAGCATATGAGTAGTCTCAGTAAAAAAATGTATCCTTTGCGGCAACTAGGAAAATTTTACTGTACTTATAGCCAACGAAATCTTATCTTACACTCAAGAAAATTATACCTTATGTATACATCCTATATACCAATATACCAGAGCGAATCCAAAATGACCAAGCACAACCAACCCATTTAGTCAAGCAAATTCATCCAGCCCGAACAAACAAATCCATGCCACATATGTACCAGTTACTATAGTGAAGGTCCTAGCCAAACATTAATTCACCTGCCGAAATGCAAAGGCGTGGCTGTTTCTATACCTCATCCTGGTCAGGCGTTTTTCACTTAAAGCTTAAAAAGTAGCTGAGGTGAGTGTATTTATGTAGGGGTAGAAAAAATTGGAGTATCCCAAATAAACAACGATCATGGCATGTCTCAGACCTCGACCGCTATTTCTCCTGCCCACATTACTTTCCCCAGTGTTCTTGAACCCAACGTATTCAAACGCCGTCCAACCTCCTCTTCAGCATCTGCCTTGACTTGTCAGTGTGCATGCCCGTATATTTCAATTTTTTGCACACAAACTTAAGTGTACACATACTGTATTTCATGTACTCCTGAAGTTACAAATTACATGCCCCCGCTTTGTATACAGGTTTTTGCAACTTTCACTATCACCTTCTCAATGTACCAGTAGCTTAGTCTGAGCATGACTTTAAATTAATCACAAGTACTACTAAGTAATGGTAAAAACGGGAGAGAAAAGGGAACGAGAGAGAGAAAGCGAATGTGAGAGGGAGAGAAGTGATCCCCAAGTACGAAAAGAAAGAGTGGTTGTTCTTCACAAGAGCATTTTTGTTTGAGAAAGCAAGATTCGCATGAATTGAGTTGGACAGCAGGGGAAAGGCTCCTTCCTGTGTATCATCAAGTGCTCTCTGAAAATGTAGAAGAAGGAGCGTCCACACACCCAGTACACTTGTGCTTACATAATTACAAGAAGTATACCTAAGGTGATTGCACGCCCACGGGATAGAAAAATGTCAGGAAACTTCCTCGGTTCCATTCATCCTACATACGATCAGTCGTTGTTGCTCTCTTCTGGAAAAGTGTGAGCATATAACAAGTGGATAGTTTGGGAAAGCGGTGAAGAAAATTTCCTCTGGTTATGAGATGGAACATCTACACACACTACTTATACACTTAACAAGCAGAACTGAAGCACAAGAGACAAAGCTATTCTGGCCAACTTTGAAACTGAGAGCGTCTTCCTCCTCATTTTTTCTCCTTTAACAAAGTTTCAAGTTTCTATGGCACCCTAAAATGTCCAAAGTAACTCACTCTTCCCCATTCATAATTGTCTTTTCTTATTCTAATGTTCTCTTGACATGCAATGGAGGAACCAAACCCAAGACTTGGCCAACATCATCTACATAATCCATAACGACTATTCCTGTCCGTATGAACAACCCCACTTTGTAGCCACACAAACCAACAACACTTACATGACTCCTCACGGGAACTTCCCTATTACAACAGGTCCTAGTAATATTGCCTAATCGTATAAGATAGTGTCGTATGTAAGCTCAGCTGGACTTTACAAGTCTCACGAAAGTAAGCTTACATATTACGAACCCAATTTTATATAGCTCTTCCAGCCTAATCTTACATAGCGTTTTGAACCTCAACTTATATATGTGTATGAGCCCAACTATGCATCTCAATTCATTCTTGGCAAAGAAAAACCGAAAACAAGCATAAAACTACATTACGGAAATTTAACATTGACTAACTAGAGGTGAACATGTAACGCTTTGCACATGAGCCTCCGTAGTTTACCCACGAAACTGTGTAGATAAGGTACTCTAAATGGATCCACTATTTTCAAATGAAACTTTACTTCGGACATTCATTGATAGTTTAGAGTTGTAGACTCCAAACCTAATCATACGCACTGGTTACCTGCAAAGCTGTCCAAACTAGTAAATACATTACATAGATTCAAACCTTACGGAACTATATACATTATACTTGTATAATAATTATAGGTTACAAAAAATAATTTTCCTACATACCAACATTTATATCCTTTGTAAGTCAAGGCACAACATGAGAATCTATATAAATGAAATAATGTAATAGAAACGTTAAACTATGTAAGAATCCTTCAGGTTAATATCCATTTCTAGGAAGTATAATGCAAATGTATGCATCTATAGTCACAGGACTCGAGCATGTTTCCCTAATCCATCTCCTTTCTCCTCAATCCAATCTCATTTCCTTTAAAATATTGTCTTTATAGTATACTCCATTTGTTACTGTTATGGCTTTCTCTCTTACACTTTCCATGATTTACTTTCATCAAGGTTTTTCCTCCTCTCTACAGAATCAACCTTCCGTTCTCAAAATTAATATGCTTGATGACCTGTTTGTCTTCATGCACGTTGTTAACACTTCACTATGCTACATGCATGAACTTACTTGTAGTATTTACCTGTGTAATACACCCATTTAAACACATTACATTATGTGAAAAGCCCTTTTAGCGTTGCATACATTTATTCCTTATTGTCTAGTATTGACACAAAGATACTCTGCCTAATCAGTTACTCAAGTATCAAACCCCAACTCAATTCCATTATAAATTGTCCACGCCTTCCAAAGTCAACACGCGAAGTGCGGGTAAAAGCGCAGAAATCATGACTGCATATTTACAGCTTTGAGCATACATTTCATCGCTGGAATAAACTGCAGCATTCAACTTATAATGCAGTTAACATTAATCCGTTATTCTACTTAAGCCTTAAAAAGTTATAAAACTTTCCACACACAGATTTAAAAATGAGCAATGATACTGAAAGGGTGATTTCAAGCAATACTATATTAAAAATTATTCATTTTAGTAAATTAAATAGAGATTTTACAACAACCGACTCAACTTTATTGACAAGCTCTCGATATAGGAATCACATATTATTTAGAGCATTTGTAAGAAACTGAACAAGTCACAAGATACTTTTCTTACGGCTTACTACTACTACATTGGTGTGCGCAGAGAAAGGAAAGGATATTACATAGACACTTAAAAAGTTTCATGTCCTTATTCATGTTGCAAGGCGAAAAAATGATAATTTGTAAAACTTTTTCAAACCAACCAACTCATGGAAACAAGTTCGTTTCTCCGCTACAAAATAAGTATGCATAAGAAGTTAGCTTGTTAACTCGAAGTTAGTTACTGCTTATAATCATACATGTATGAATGTATGTATATGGATAATACTTACATTGCTTTATACTGCCGTCTATTAGCCAAATATATCAACGTCTTAGCTAACCGGAATTGTGATACAGGCTATTAGAGGCATTTATTATGTATCTACAGTATTTAACGATATGTGAAAGAAAGGATTCGAAGAATATTAAAGCAAATCTAGATATCAAAAGTTTCAAGTTTTCTATTTAAATCTACGTGATTGGAATAATTGCTTTGCAACATATCTTGCTTCATGTGTATAGCTACAAAGCCTTACTCAGGAAAAAAAGTTACATAAAGTTCATGCCATTTACGTTCAAATGGGCAATCCTATTAGTTTAATATATTAAACTTACTTTTAATACCCTACAAATTTTTTGTGTCAAATTTATGTCTTTAATCTCTACTTCCTGCCATAATTTACAAGGCAAGAAACCAAGTCGACCAGATGTGATTTGTTAAAAAAATATTATATATTTCTTCAATAAATTTACTCTGACGTGGAAGTTTTTTGATTGGAGCTCGACGTATAAGTACACACGTATTCGTCAACAAATTTTACTAAACAAGATTTAAAAGGTATAAACCCGTCATCGTACGGTAAGGTGATACAATTACATATCAAAAAACTACTTTACAAGTGTATTACAATACTAACACATTCAACCAAACCTACCATCCATTAAACCGTTACTGCATTGCTAACACGGAAGAAGATAATTTACAGTTGAAAATCATTACAAGTCTAGCATATATAGTATACCTCCGTTCTGGATACATTCTACGATACTATAATACCAATTTAAATGTAATGGAAACATGTACTTTAGATTCTATCGCAAAGTCGTATACTCAAAGTAAGTGAAAGGCAAAATGGAGTACATGACCGAGTTAAAGCCAAGGAAAAGTTATTATTAAATAGAGTCGGTCGTACATAAGAGCCCGGAATCAAGTTCTGCATACACAAGACAAGGCTGCTAAACTAAATATAATACAATGGATACACTTACATTACGGGTATAGGACACGTGACGAGCTACCAAAGGATGGAATTTGTACTCCATTGAGACAGAAGCGAAGTCACCAGTTACGTAAAGATACATGTATATGTAGAAACTCTATAGACGTCAACTAAGTACCTGTTATTCCTGTGTAAAAAATGTATATATTTACACGCATCTACACAATTGTACGACTTGTTGACCAAGTACGGAAAATTGAACACGTATTTATATACTTGGGTTGTAAAAGTCTTGAAGGAATAAGGGAAAGGATGGAGCAAAAGGAGGGAGAAGTTGAGTGTAGAGATTTAGTAATAGGGACAAAGTTTACGACATTCGTCGAAAGTCTCACGCACACATGTCACCCTTAAATGGTAGAAATATGAACCATAATAATTATTATTGCACTCTTCCTTTTATTTTCGTTTCCACAATTCGCATTAACTTTCCATCCCCATAGAGAGTACATAAAATATACCAGATGACACGGAAGCCCGTCTTTTTTATTTAGATTCAAATGACGCTTTCTTTCCGCACTGGAAATGAAAGAAACCTTTTAACTTGAGGAAAAACTTCTAAATTATATCTAGCTCTTGACTTGAATAAAAATAAATTTCAATTTTCTTTAAAAGCTCCGTATACTTCCGTACTACCAGCATTTGAAAAAGCTACCTCTACATGTCTGACTTCGTCATATACACACACACGGAACAACATGTGTATGCATTTACGTATGTACAAACACAAACAAATAACAGAATACAAACCGCACTCCTCAAATCCCAGACGTCTTTTTATCTTTCCATAGAAACTTCTAAATGATTGTTTGCCCTGTCTCCTTTCAACATTCCTCCCTAAACAGTTGAATAATTCCTTAACCTCAGATCCTTATCATTTTCATTCAATTAACTTATACTAAATACAACCAATGTATTTCTCCCTTTTATATTAAATGAGACCATGTCGCCGCTTCTATTCGACTCATAATATTCTTCCTTACTGGTTGGTAGGGTAATAAAAATAAACCGACTTTGTTTTTATCTCTACTTTACAATCGTTATTACAATAATTACAATTTTGGTAGCTTAACATTTAAACTGTAACCCAAATCGAACAAAGCATCATACCCCATATTATGAGTATTTCAATTTTTCCCTTGTACCCGAAAGTGCTTGATACACTAAACTCCTTAACATAACATTCAGTTGAATGGTATATTTCCTTTATGTTCTTGCTCACTCAATACAAAAGCTTTCTCAAATGCTTTCAAGAAAATTTCACATATCTACCGATAATTCATTTCCATAAACAAAGGTCTCAAATTCATTACTTTGTGTGGTACATGTTGCACTAGAAGAAACGCATCATCATATATCAACTTCCTTCCCAGGCATACATATAATTATACATAATTACGGGTACACATGCTTACAATACGCTTTTCTGAGTATTTAAATGATCTGAACAAAGCAATTCCATAACCTAAAACGCAAGTTTTAACTTCAAGTTTACACCAATATGCAAAGTCAGAATCGGAATTTTAATTGCCAAAACCATTGTGGATAGAACTAAATATAATGACAGTGGTACATAATGGTTCTCTAATTATTGCGAACGTTTACATATCAACTAGCCTAGCTAAAGAACGACATGAAGAAAAAATAGAAAAATCAAGTGGGAATAAATATGCAATACTAAATGAAAACATTACTAATAGATATAATTTTTTTATTTGATCAAATGCAAGGGAATATCCTAATTAAGTTTAATGAATGATAGATCTATCAATACATGAGAGCTTATAATGCAACGTACCAGAACCCATACACGAAAATAACTGTTTGCATTCAAGTCAGCCTTACGTCATAAGCACTGCAGTTTATAAAGTATCCGGAACACCTACAGCTTCCGTAGATAGTATCACGAGCTAAAGCGGAAGAACGTAGGCAGCAATCTTTTGATTTTGTACCATAAGCCGGTTATTTAATTTCCTGCTCCAATATTTCTACTATGTATTCAACCATGCAAACGTATCGTAGTACTATCACTGTATTTCTTTAGTGCTGTACTTAATTCAATAACCACATAATGTAATAGCTGCACTTAATCCCAAGCCTCTTCCTTCTGGTTATCAAAATGCAACTGGTGGGAAAGAAGAGGAAATATGGGGTATGTGCATATACTCTAATATTAAGTCTTCCTCACAAGCCACTCATTTGGTTATTAATAACATGATTTGAATCATTGGAATAATCATTATCCAACGTGTCACTATTACGAAAAAATCTATTCCGATTGTAGACAAGGCAATAAGGCTAAAAGTAGTAAACATTGCTGTAAAAATAAAGCAAAAGTGCATTTAAAGTTTTGTCAGATCCAGGAATGTTGATCTTGTAAGAGATACATGTATGTAGTTACTGCTTATGTTTATGTAATGACGCGTGCCGCGGCATTTATTTATCTCATTATCATCTGCAGTATCTACGATAGGGCATCTTATTGTTAAAGACGCGGTAGTATCGGAAAAACAAATGGCTGGATTTATACTCCTTTTTGAAGATCTATAAAGAAGTTCAAACACACATGTGTAGCTTCTCCGCAGAAGGATTTACATTGGTAGCCAAAAAATCAGCTTAAATAATTGAGTAGGAGCAATAGAGTGTCTGGACCAGGAAAGAAATGTTTGTTAATGTTTTTCAATTTTCACAACACGCATATGTTGTCCTAATGATTGAATTGAAGCAAAAATGGATAACTCCCCAAAAAAGAAATAAAATAAGAGGGATTGGATGCATATACGCGGGAATAAATTGGAATCATAGAATTCACTACTTTCATATTGATTTTGGTGGAAATAGCAAGTATCACTCTGTTTATTACAATGGGGCATATATGTCTATGTTGAGATAGTATGTTTGTCTGCTGTTAGTTTGGGAGAAAGGACAGTCCATGATGTTTCGTTTTAGGTTAACTGGAGCAGAAAACAAGGTTTTGTCTTCCCTTCTCTCCTACATATCTCTATACAAAATAGGTCCATTTAAGAACGGAGTGGGAAAAAGAAGTCTTCTGATTCCGCTATCAATTGCAATAACTCTCAATCGTGGAGGGAAGACAACGACGAGAAGGAAATGGTTAGACAAGAAGACATTGTCGTCGTATACACTAGACCAGCACGATGGATTCCTGTAGTGTACGAAGACAGGAAGAGGGAAAGTAAATAAGTATAAAGTAGAAAGAATGCCCTTACTTCGTTTTTCTCCTATTTTTCCACCACGACATGCCAAAGAACCAGAGGATAAAACAGGACCCACCCAAGTCTGCATGTACTGCATCTTGAGAACTATTGCCTTCATGTAGACAGCTGGGAGAAGAAATGAAACCTAAAATAAACCCACATACTGGTGTATTTCCTTCCGACCACTACATGTGCATCTATCCTATTCCATCCATTTGAGTATTTATCTTTTCATGCATATATAGATATATGTGTGTATAGATTCTCATATTTTGTTGCTTTTCTCCTTTCCAAAAAGGCAGAGAAATTACGGTCGTGCATGAGGAGTCAGGTTGAGGAATACCAATGATGCAGTGTGATGGGATACGGCACAACTGAAGCAGCTATTGTTGTTTAAATCCCTTCACTGCCTCTTACTATATACCAGTATCATCTAATATAACGTACCTTGGGAGTACGTTACATCATGTGAAATATTGTTGCATGCACCGGAATTTAAGTCACCAAAGCATCGACCTCAAGTTGTTGAAGTAACAACGGGAAATATTAAGCAGAGTTTTAGGCACCGTCCCTATATATTTCACCATGGGCAAGTACACGTCAAATTGCTGCAAGGGTGCTTGAGATCCATCTGTTCCACCCTGCATCTATTTTAACCACATACAGGTCTAAAACATGTGCTCTCTTGTATTCTTCTTCCTGCCGGGTCTATCTCACACGGCCTGCACTATCTCCCGTCCCATCAGCACTGCATCCTTGTCTGCAATCGCAGTCAGTGCAAAAGGGTTTACAAGACTATGGCAAGGTCTCGCAACCACCTCAACTCCACTGTTGTGTTTATACACAGGCGATTCTTGACTAGCTTCAGCGGTTTCACCACGTTTCCTACGTGCTGCCAGCAAAGAAGTTAGCAAGGACGCTCAATCATCTCTATGGCTGACTAGATGACGAGGGAGCGTGTTTGTGGGATTTCAACGCTCCGTCTTCCAACCACCAAGTCACTTGTGTAGTTTTGTACTGCTTGAGCCGACTAAAACCTTGGTGGAGTCACTAAATTCTATGATTTAATTTGTGAACAAGAGTTGAGAGAACGAGAGAGAGAGAACTAACTAGTGACCATCCTGACCTTCCCACCCTCTATTCCTTCCGCTCTCCCTACATCTTCTTCTACATTCACGTCGGCAATAGCAAACACATAAGAGACAAAAGATTTTAGAAGAAGCCCGTAGGTAGGAAATCCAATGACGGAGAATCGAGTTTTTTCACTCAAAGTAAACTTTTAAGGACCATATTTTGCCAACATGTTACTTGATGTTCAGCATTCTTCCAATTGCCCCTTTATACCACTATGACATCCTGTAATGCGTATAGCAGTACACACACATAAGAATGCCTGACCTGACAATATTGTACTTAAATATGAAATACCATCAGAATCTCACGTTTCCTACTTAGGGTAAGGATACCTACATATCTACTTGCACATACCTTGTGTACACAAGGATACTTCCCTCTTGCTATCATACTGTTAAGCGGAGTCGTCTTTTCTTCATGTATTTACTTTATGAGCTGTGAAGATAAGGATTGTTAACAAGCAGTGACTTCAGTTCAAATATTAGATAATGTATCTGTATGCATTATATTTCTTTAATTTCCAATTTAATATTAACACCGAATACAAAGGAAAAATTCAACGCACACCGAAATCCGGTACGTAAAATTCATTCAAGTTTCCCATCGGTATCAAGCCAAGAGATGATACGATTTTCCTTCAAAGTTTTGTATGTACATATGTATGTTTTCTGTGTCTAGGCTAAAAACCGTTTGAGAGTCATACCACTTATTGGTCAACTTACTGAACATACCAAAACAAGGAGCTTACAGGGCTTACAAGTAGACGTTAGGGTTTCATAGAATTGGTATGTGTTAGGAAATGTTACCGCACTACGGTCTTGGCCTAGAGGGTGGTTGAAGCACATGCTTGGAATTGAAGTAAGTGGGTAACCATCAGTCCGAGTGATTTTTCCAAGCAAACTCATAAAATGACAAAAGTTGTACCACACTAGCCTCACAATTCCACTCCATTCTCTTGACCTTACACTTACTTGGCGCTACAAAAAAAACTTGTCTTTTACTTTTTCTCGCCGATCAAGTAAGTTCCTCTCTACATTTTTCCCACCACAACACCCAATACTCTTTGGTTATATCCTCGCTCCCCCTGAAACAATCTCAACTTTAACCAAGGAAACAATGAGATTCACACTACATTAGCAACAAAAAAACTAAAACACTTTTGCAGCATAAAAGAAAAGATGATACCGGCACACCAGAAGCACTTCTCAATGTTCGATCAAAGTTGTCATTCTAACTCCATTAAGCACGGAATGCATTTCCGCTCCAAAATCAACGAACGGATGTGTAAAACTATTACTATGTACAGATAAACAATTTGTACATATATGAACTCCATTTATATCTGCACACGATGAGTCCAGCATTAAAAATATTATAATCTTGTAATTGCAGGAATATCATTCTTATTGCTGTGCAGGTTGCAAGCACAACCTTGAAAAGAAAGTTGCAATCGAAAAATTTGAATAACCATAAGCAGGTTCTTGAAAAAAAACGGGTGACAGCAAAGAAACTATTCCTTGTACATAAAAAATCTTTGGCATGTAATTATGATTTCGGCGCCTGCCCATCCTATGTAGGTGTGCCAGCGAGGTTACATGTTAATTGATCTCCACACAACGTTTGGACGGTACAGGACACATCTAGGAGAAGCCATATCGTGTGAACTCTAACTGTGAAATGAATGCCAAGCACACGGATGTAAGGTAGACTAAAAGAATGCAGCCGTTGGAATATAAATGTTTTCACTAGGTAAGTGAAATATAGTGGAGAAGTGGAGGGAGCGGGTAATTGGTAAGTTAGCGTGAAGATTGTCGACAGCTAAATTAGGATCAGGAAGTTCAGGAAATGAGTGGGACAAGGGAAATGGAGAGGGGAAAGAAGGAAGGAGAGAGAAAGTTGCGTCTAATAAGTGGATCCTGAAGAAAGTTAATATAGGAAACAGAAGTGTGGAGAGAGCTGAAGGAATGAACGAAGCAGCTCCATAGCTAGCTGACTTTTTCACAACTTGACTCTGAATTGGTTTCAACCTATATCATCATACAATCCTCTCGACTTCAACCATACCATCGTACTTATATCTAGTAATGTTTTCTTTATCCGGAACTTCCTCCGCATCTACCACTCCCTCGTCTCGAAAGAAATTCACCCCTGAAACCAAAGGAGCAGGTTTAAAAATACGATGAAAGAATCTCCACCCTTTATATTTACTACTTTTGCAGAGCACACTGTATTAATAGTGGAGCTGGAAATAAGTGATAGCTTTCATTTCAACTGGACTACAGTGAAAGGTTCCACATAAATTTTAAACACAGTATTTCCCCCCACAAAGGACATCCAATATTGCGGACTCATTTCACGCCTGATAAAACTTCTCGGAATTCATCTTAACTTAAACACAAATAAATTTCACGATTTCGAAAATAACACCAAAAACATTACAATACACAATCAAGGTGCTTTCCTGGAGTTATAATGTACCCCGAAAACGGAAAATTTGACTAAAGGGAACCGAAAGTCTAAATATGTCGATATTTACATTGTCACCATCGACGACGCCCTTTTGTACAGAGCTTTCAGCATTTGCAGCACAATTAGTTACATTAATTATTGCTATGCGGTCTGTACTCAAGCCAAAGGGTACGTAATTATAGTGAAATTATCTACAAACCTATATAATTATTACGCAGTCAAACTTAATTAGTAAGATTGGAACAGATGTTTAATAACAAAATAAATTGTTCGTGGATTAATTTGGAAATTTATTTTATAATCTGTTTTGTTGATTACATATAATAAATAAAAACATAATGTACACTTATCCTGTCATTACTTATGTTATTCGGACCAGATAACGGATGTCCTTTGGTGGGTGTATAGTGGATTTTGCAAGAGCCTTTGGTTATTGTAGAAATTATAATAAATCTCTATTATAAAATCTGGGACACAATTATCTGAAGCTAAGTAATACTGACTTTGTAACTCAACTACATGTATACATTAGAAATAAACAGAATCTTTATTATAAATAATAATCTAAATCATACTCATGAAGTTTATAGTCAGTGATCACTGTCAATGAGGTTTCGATTGTCCGTACTTAACCAACGAGAGAGATAGATGAAATGCGGGGACTTATATCCAAATGTATGAAAATAAATCCCAATCGTTATTTTGAAACTAAAGTTCGAATGGGGAAATTTGATGATTGAAATCAAAGCTCACGCCGGAGAATATTCAATTATAGTCAGGTTTGACTAATGAACTTTCAACACAAATACTCATGTTAACTGTAGCGTCTGCATTTAAGGGCGATCTAGTAGTTTAAAGTATGCATCCTCTCCCATGCTTACCATTATCATGGTGGATGTCACGCAGTCACTACACCGAACAAATATACTGCTATTCCAATCCGGAGGGACGAACCTCCAACATTCTGACATAGTGTCGTGTGACTGTCTAATGTTCACTGTTTCGGGTGTTCTTGTAAAAAATTATGTGCACCGTGTATAATCAATTACTAAAGCATATCGTTACAATAAGCACAACTAAAATGTTACAATTAGGTTTTTACAATCCCCCACTAAGAATATACAAGACAATGTTCAATTTCGTTTATGTATATAACCTGTTTTTTACAAATTTGCTAAACCGGAAATTAAATTGTCAACCGACATTCAATCCGGAAGTAAAAGTCCAGAATTTACCTAATAATGTATAAGTAAATTTAAAAAAATGGACCTGGTAATATTTACTGTTTAAAATGCAATACCTGCAATGCCCCAAACCCAAATACATAGGTAGGCCCTGAAAACCCACATCGATGAACATAAACACCACGTTCAAGAAGAAATCGCAAAAATCAGCAGTTGCAGACCATATGTACAAGACCAGACTGTCGCACAAGACCAACTGGAACTCATCCAAATGCATTCATCGAGAGCCAAATCCTACTTCACAAAAAATAGAGAAGGCTTAATTATACAACAAAGCGAAGATACACTGATGAGCGTTAACAGAGGTTTTTCTCTTAGCAACAGTTGCAAACCTCTTGTTTATGAAATCCTCTTAAAAGAAAAAATAATGACCTTTGTGAAGTATATATGTGAAAATTGAAATGTTGTTATAGCTTTAGCACTACGATGAACACGTTGTGAGGCTTGTTATGAACTAAAAACAATATGTATATTTTCAATAAATTACATATTCCACGCTAACCATTACAGTTTATGGATAATTGGATTGAATGCAATGCATATTGAACATCCTCACATTAATTTACTTTACACGTTCGCTGTAAAGTAAATACTTTTGGAGCACAACTCTGTGTCGTCCGCAGTTGCCGAAATCATTCAATGCAGTAAACAATCGGCGAAGACTAAAGAGCTGAAGTAAAGTGAGCTACTTAAAGAAAAGTATTAATGTAAGCAAATACGATGAGGCGAGTAAATGGATGAAAAGATGGGAGCCACCTCATCTTTTGTGGTTCATTCCAAGATGTACTATTGTGGCTGTTGTCACAAAGCATTAATTATTCAACCTTTGTCTATTTCTGCAACGGACTTAGTCGCCTGAATTATGAGCTTTCTTTCCTACTTTACTCCTTCTTAGGCGAGACCGATGACGACAAGAAGAGTCTCTCTCCTCAGTTGGTCTTTTGTGACCAGCTAATGCCTTCGCTGTAGGTACCACTCCTCGGTACAAGAAAGGGACAGGAGTGTGGAACGCTGAGTGCAGATATAATAATTATTATTATTATAACAAGGGAAAGAAACCCTCCTCTTCACAGTCTTCATCATTCTCCAAGTTTAACGGTTTTAAGGGAGGGTGGGACTTTTCGCGTATACCTCTTCGTCTATCTAAAGTATATTCTTTGAATATCAAAGACTAACCAAACTGAGTAGCCATAATGTACACAGCTGAGTGCAGTTGTTCCTACTATTCAATGTTCCTGGAAGCAAAATGCCATTATATCTACATGACAGTGATTTATTTGTAACCAACAAACAGACTGATTATTTTCTAGGGAGAAACCTTCATCGTCTGTTTTGTCTGACTCTCCCTCTTTTGGTATACTTGATTGTAGTGTCCATTGCATCCTCTCATGTTGCACACGACTGTTGGTCTGCCCGCATTAGAAATTACTTTAAGAGTAGCTTAGAACTTACAATCAATGTCCGTCTCCTTGAGAGAACTCAATACTGACGGTTGTGGATGGGTTCCTCCAACACATATGCTAGCTGCAAAGTTTGATTCACAAAATCAACTTTACCTGGTTCCAGTTCATTAGATATGCAAAGACTCCGGAGACCTCAATACATATGGTAATGGTCTATTACTTTTTAATAATATATGAGGACCGATTTGGACTCGACCCATGAAGAAAGATGCAAGGCAACATTTTGGAACACTTTACTTTGGAATTGTCCACCTGGTAAATGGACACTGCTATCAAAATGCCATGACATGCCATGCTCCGGCACCTTCGTATATATCCTTATTTTGCCCAACTCTTTGGGGGGTTTGCACTCTCTCGTGCAATTCTTCAGGAGTAGTTGGCTACTTTACTACTTTGAACAAGAAAAAATAGGGAGGAGGACGCCGAATAAAAAGCATTCAACTTAACTCCAGTCCATTATGTTGCCCGAGAATTTCGATGAGCCAACACTTGGCAAAAGAGGGGAGAACAAACTGAAGGACGTTGACGGATTACTAATACCGTCAACAAAAACATGACGCTAGTGGAGATCTCCGCTTGGTACGGAAGTGCCTAAGAACACAATTTATTATGTCATTCCCTCGCCTAAAATTAGCTCTCCCGATAATATTACTTATACTTTCAGATTCCATCAAACAGTTTCCATAGTTCATAGTTCACCTCATCACCTAGTGTGAGGTTCACCTTTCCAGAATGTATCCACGCCATTTCCGCTCTTTTCATTCAATCACAGCGGGCTCGTTTCCAAGTTCATATTCTTTTCCTAGCACTTTCACTGTGTGAGCGTTACGATTACTCTGTCTCACACCTTGTGCACACTTAGGGTTAGACATGGTGGAAATCAACTTTTTAGAAAAAATCTATTCAGTTTTCACGCTAACATTCTAATGCTTACTAGACAAGTCTTACATATTTTTTTTGCTTTATGTGCACTTTAGCAAAACAATTGGTTCTAACAAGAGGTTTCAATATGTCATCCGACCTTTCAGTCCAGTTCTTACTCAATTCATTATTCTACACATATAGGTGGGTACTCCGCGCTGCTGGAAGGAGTCAACTTAGAACCTAAGATTTGAAGCTCTGGCTATAAAGATATTTTACTTCGTTTTACGCTTCATTAAAATAAAAGCTAAATACATGTCATCCGAGGCGGATGAGCTTTGCACAAGCTACACTACATACATAGTCACTCCGTGTTATGTTCCGTTTAATATTTGCAAACTTTCTAGTCATAATTTTCCGGTACGATTTAATCCTTGAGTCAGAAGGGATCACAGAAACCCTTATGGGAAATGCTGTAATCCCTGGTAGGATTGACACCTTAAATATTATTTGGCTATAACTTTGTTTTGTAACAAATGCTACTTATAATTACGTGAACCAAATGACCTGTCACCACAACAAACGCAATCTAATCTGGAAAATGCTAGGGTCGATTCTGCATAAATGAGAACACACAAGCAGATTATATCGAAATACCTTCCGTATACAACACCTCTATGTACTCGATTCTAACATTTCATTTGTATAAGGCTTCCACGTATTACCGGAGCTAAATATTTTGATGTACACTGAAAATAGTCAAGAATTTCTAGATAATCAAACCTAATAATAGACTAAAGGAACCACTTGAAGTAATCTCAAATTTTTAACAATACCTACGGAGCAGAAAAGCAACTAACCTGTGCCACATTCAAACATTGGGAATAGCTTCCTTGATGTGTACAGTACATTTCATTAGTGTTGAGTTACTAACACGTACAATACAGTGTTAAAAAACCATTAATCCTATTCTTCATGAACTCATGAGCAATAAATTACAGGACAACTAAAATGTAACGTGCCCATACAGTCGTTACCCAGAGACGAACTTTCTTTTTGCAACTACGCCAACAACCGAAGAACAACTTTATCAACGTAGTCTAAACCTTATAAAACAATTAAAGAAAACACAACAAATAGATTAACTTCATCGAATTATTAATATTATATTTATCCTTTTACACCTAACGAATGAAGTAGAAACGGATGTACAACGACTGCTTTGCATAATTTAATTATCACAACACTCAATCTACCCTTCTATGGAATGGGACATGAACTGAAGGAGTACCTTACAATTAGTTTCCAAATTAGTCCCTGTCGTTGATTCTTGATATTAGCTTACCGACAAAACCGCTCCTTTCATGTGACTTTCGCATGAACCGTCGTGCTCTATTCAATGAAAGGAGAACAAAATTACCTTCACACATTAAAACTTAAGTGACAGAGAGCATGAAGCAACTTTCCCATGCCTATGTATGTATGTGTACTCTCGTTCTTGACAATTATTGAAACTTTTCTTAGATAATCACTAAACTTTCTTTAATTATTAGGAACACGAAAATATAATGTGTTTCTACGTACAGAATAATTAGGCTTCAATCCCAGTATTTTATCAGATTCCTCGTGCCTCCAAGGAATTGCAAAAGACTACAATTTCACGTGTTTGCTGCAAAAATAGGAGAAATCATAAAACCGTCCTGTTCTTATTGTCAACATAAAACTGCATAGTTAATCCCGCATCATTTGACACTTGAAGCCTTGTTTTTTTAAATTGTAAGTACTACATGTAATAAACACATGCATAAGTATTGTGTAAAAACAATTCAATTCATTTTTTCCAATTCAAACCAATTCTTTTCATGAATTGAATTGAAACTCATCAATTCAATTTTAAACTTTACAATTTATTTCAATTCAAGTAAAAAAAGGCAATCCAATTCAGTTCAATCCAACCAATTCAATATGAGCTATTCAAGCTCTACAACATTTAAGAATTAATATAAGATAAAAACGACTTTTTAACTATAAAACTAACTTTAACTATCGTACGATCTTTTCGTGTTGTAAAATAATTTTTTTTTAGTAATTTCGTAGTTTTTTTATACTCATGAATTCATTGAACTGCAATATTCAAGAATTCCAATTCAATTCGATTCAACTTAAAACAATTCACTTCAGTTTTTTTCAGTTCAATTCGATTCAACTGAAAATTTTCCAAATGTTAATTGTTCCGATTCCTAAAATAAACGTATTTCATACTTTTTGAACTTTAACGTCCTTATATGTACAAGCCAAGAGCTCAAACTTAAACTCTCTTTAACACCACGAAAATCGAAAATAATTGTAACTTCGCTATCGACTACGGACGCCAACAGAATAGAAGTTCAGGTTTTTCAACGGGAGTAGTGCTGCGCTCTACCGAGTTGCACCGTTCCATTCACATGCATTTTCCTAGTTTCGTGATAACAGGTGGCAGGAAACTAGTGCCGCTTGGAAATACGACTTGAATAAATATTTTTGTTGATACTGACTTTTGCTTGTAAATGTGTTCTGCTGCATGCTCATCATACTAAGCAGTTGTAAGTAAACCTCGAGATAGCTGAAATGACTGAATATTAATTTTTGAAATATGTGTATTTAATTAGTCGTCATAATTACTTGTCGCAAAATCAGTCCATTAAAAGCTGTGCATAACATAAAAGCTTACTATGTCACATTGTTATATTTATTAATATTCAATTTCATACTTAAAAATTATAATACCTGGACCTGGCTTCAAATGATTCAATTCAAGTTTATTTTCATCAAGTTGTCGATTGCCGGCCAATACCAATAATTGTCTTCAGGGATTTTATATACTTTTATAGGGAGCACTTTTATAAATTAAGACGTGTGATCAGTTGTAGTTTAGAATTTTTTTCTGCCAATGTTTACTAAACTGAGAACCTGCAATATTCATTTTGATTGATTGGACGATCGTCCAGTCTTTTTGATGATTTCCATGAAACATTTTCTTTTTCTATATTATCGATATTCTGTGTGGTCAAATTAAGTACTTTTGATAAGTTAGCAAGTTATCTGTATTTCTCGTATTTAATTCAAACTTTTGGTTGAGTCTGCAAAATTCCAAATTGGAGTACTAAAATGCTATAAGAGAATGTAAAAAATCCTTCCTACTTTTCTCATAAATAATTATGTACAGTTTAGCAGGTTATAGAGCATTAATTAAGAATGAGCAAAGATAGTATGTTGGATCCCCAAAGTAACATATGTACTGTAAGTTATTGGAGGACAGAAGATTTATGCACGAGATAGTATTGATATGATGTGATCGGCTGGCTACAATCGTCATAGTACACATTCAAAGAGCGTATATCGTTTTATCAAATTATAATTACAATAATTTGAGCCTATTTCGCAACCTTCTGTGATTATTTTGTCATTTAAAGTTTTTTCTCGCAAACAAACTTACCTTGAGCTTTGAGTTGTAATAACTTGTATTTAGGTATTTACTAGACAAATGATAGAAATATGGTCAATATTTTTCGTTATTGTAGTCGATACTATACGTTCCGAATATCGCTTCGAATGTAATCAGTCAAGATTTATTTGACCTTTCATTTGGCACGCAAACTTATAGCTTTCGACGGGACTAGTTATAGGCAATTCAAGTTTAAATGATGAACAGAATGAGTTGATAGGTGTTCATACACGATCATGCGAATGACAATTATTTCAGAGACTTTGCTTGAAAATAAATATTTTCTTGAAAGAGCTTTGCTTATATACTAATGCTCGCACTATTCCACATTAGGTATACTATCAAAAAATAATTAAATACTTTAAAAATGTACCAATTGCTGTAATCACTTTATAATAACAACATTATTGGTCTCTTTCAACTAACCTAACTACATGCCTTCTGGCGCACCTTTTAGGGCCAATATTTATTCAACATTTAAGTCTTTTACTTCTTGTTAATCTACATCTCTGGTATAAACTTAATGTACACCTACATGAGTAACTTGAAGTCATTAGTAATATCATTCATTATCAAACGCAGTAATTAACGCCATTATCATGGGTGTAATTTGTTGATTATTGCTAGTCTCGAAAATTGCATGCGTAAGCTTTTTCTCAGGGAACGTCTCATCTACAGCAATTGGAGTTGTTCTTATGCATGTATAATTATGTGTGAAATAACGTTATGATTCCCATAGTGATGGTAAGTAAAGCAGTCCAATCAGGATTCTTACTCGCTGAAGAGTTCGTTCGTGCAACGAAGTGTCCCAAGTGGATACTGATTATCCCGAGATTTTCCTAGCTGAAAAATAATTGACGACGAAAATGTGGAGGACATGTTTAAAAATTACAGACGGGAAGAATACTAAGGATTTGTTGTCATTGTGCCGTCTATGCGGATACACCAATTTCTACGAAGAGTAAATAATCATGGTTAAGAATCAAGTGTCTTCAGTCTAAATACGTCCTTTGCTTGGGAATGAAAATCACACCCCTGCCAAAGTGGACGACACCATACTAAAGACCTGGTTGATATCTACAAACGAGGGCTCAAATCGGTGAAATGCACTTTCTGTAAGATAAGGGTGTCGTATAAATTCACTGGTTTCATGCGACTGTGACGAGATAAGTGGACATGTAGTAATAACACGGTAGTGCAGGTAAAGGTACAATGTGGGTGAATAATTAGGGTAAAGAATAGCTGTAGGAAGGATCCGAAGGACTCTATACAGAGAAAGTGCATGCAAAGGTAGGGAAGAGGAAGCTACTCACACCAAGTTGGTGGTAGATATGTTGTAATGGGACAGTCTCCGTATATAAACTAAACTCGTATGCGTGATGAAAATTAGAATATGAGTGAGACTTTGGAGTATATAACAATATACAGAGGGAGATACATTGCAGTCGAGAGAAGAATCTACTATTAATGCCAGGCAAAGACTGCTGGTACATGGTGGTGATATGGTGATACTTGAATCGTAATGATGATGATGATGTAAGGTTGAGTTGAAGTAGTCTGGATAATTTTTGAGAAAATTAACAATATGGAGGAATGTAATTGATTGACGGGTACCTGTGGAGCATGTATCACGCTAAAGTAGAAAAAATCTTACGGGTGTGCTGATGATAAAACTGATCACGATCTTTTATACTGTCAGTAGTAGTTGAAGTAGTACTGTAGACTACACTTTACATACTCTTCGCAGTCCTATAGCTTTACATACACAGCTCCGTAACCCGTGTATGTACCTTCACGTCGCAGTCGTCCTCTCGGAGAACATACAGGGACGAAAATCTTATGAAAGAAAGAAAAGCATAGAATTGGGGGTAAGAAGCAAAGAAATGTCTTCGCGTGCAGACTGACAGGAACCTGAGTTATTGCGCGTAAATGTATGCCAGTCGTAAGCCTGTTATTCATTAGGATCAATCGTCATCTGTGAAGCTCATATTAATGAGACTTATTCGTAATATCGATGCCTGATTTTCTCTCAGGACTGCATTTTTATACTTCAAACTCTTTCCCTCACTCTCTTTTTAGCTCTCCTGGCCGTGCGACTGTCTCGATGAGCTTCGAGACTGGTATTTTATCTTCGTTACACAACTGAAATAATGTTGGTATGCATTTTCATTTGTATTTACGTATGTAATGATTATGGAACAATCATGGTGAGACCCGCAAAATATTACCAATAAAACGTTCCATCGATAAATCTGGCTATACTTCAACGTATTTAAAATCATACCTTAAATTAGTCACAGAACCGAAGCTAGACATCTATCTCTATATAGCGTGTATTTTTATATTTTTTCACCCCCATCCAGTTTTGAGGTTGCTTAAGCCAAAACAATTTAATCCGACAGTAGTTACATCAGAAACTGCAAGAAGACGTCTGGCTAGAGGAAACATGGTAAATACTAACAACTGTAACATGAATATTCTTGCTCCTGAACATTCTATTGCATGATGGGGACGAGTAATCATGATCATGGGTTATGCTGTATAAGTGGTGTTGGATGCAGCTACTCTATAGCTGTAACATGTACGTGTTATTATGTACGCAGTAGCGATCTATGTATAAATATGAAGACTTCTGGGGTGTAATGCGAGCACAAGAAGTAGCATGAATACCGAGCAAATACAATAATTCAATACGATAAAACTGGAGTCCCTGTGTTTCATGCAGGTCGGTTCACAGTAATTTTCTAAGAGCTTCATGAGAATCTACTCATCCATACACTTTTCTTAGTAATTGACAAGAAATTCTTATTTCTCTTCTTGCTCATCCAAAGCGTGGAGTATATGTATTTTCATAAGAAGGAATAACTTGAACATTTACAAGGAAGCTACTCGGCTCCTTCTTTCTAGTTTCCAAGATAATTTAAACAGGTTCATAGAGAGTAATCGTGGTTTCATTTCAGATGAGCACCGCTGTAATCGTCTACACTTTCCGTAGTCTTGTATGATTTGGTGGTGGTAGCCCTCCAATTTAACAAATTTCTTGACGGGAGCCTCTTCATGATTAACCTTTCCTGCCCAATCCGACCTTCAACCTCGTCACCATTACCATCAACACTACTGCTGTATACAAGTCATTCTCTCCATCTCCACAAAATGCAAATACAATGTGATTTTCAACCAAATAATCGATAAACATTACAGCTTTCCCCAAATATTTTTTGCTCATAGTAATCAACCTAATGTCATAGGGAAATCTTTATCGATACAGTCATTCAAATCTAATGCGTCTTTTCCCAAGGGTCCATACACATAAACTCCGTCTGGCCAAATGGTTTTTCCTGATAAGATTCCAATCCTTGTTCACTGAAACTTCTTGACAGTCAACATTTACAGGCTATTTAATCCAACCAGGTTATGCTTGGTGTTAAACATGTCATTTATCGCGTTCAATAACCACTTTCATTCACAAAGCATAAAATTTATGCTTTCGTAGTAGCAAATTATAATTGAAAAAGTTCAGAAACTTGTATAAAACGTACGCAAATGAACTTTTGTATAACAAGAAATGTGCGAAGGAAGAATAACTTCAATGAGAAAATTACTTTGACGTAATAACATTGGTTTTACAATCACTAAATAATCAGGTACCTTAATATTTAAGCACTAAACGTAATTTTTTAATAGCAATTCATATAAACGTATACTTTTGGGTCGTCTGTCGTTGACTTTTGGCTATCCATAGTTGGGACTTCCATCATGGAAGGGGTTGCGATGCACGTGCGAGAAATTCACCTGCATTTATGTCTCTGAAATAAGGGTTTAATATGAACATTGGTAATAAAATATGGTAATGTCGATAAAGGGCACAAAGCCTGACTAAGCACGGGGGAAATACTGGATAGTAACCAAGAAGAGAATCAATTTGATGGCTACACAGCCATAGGATTGCAATAATACAGAAAAAAGACGGCAATGCCCAGGCAAAATAAGATTTGTTTGACGGACAGCCTCGAGTCTGATGAACGATTGTTCCTAGGCGAACACGATGATTCAGGGAAATCTGAATCTGACTGAATATTGAGCTCTTACATGAACTTGCACATGTATGCCTACAAGTTGGTTAACTTGTTGGCCCGTTCCAACATCGTCCACCGTCATTCTCATTGAAATAGCTTTTTATTCGGTGTCAATAGGCAGAGTAACTCGATGCCACTCTTCTTCTTCAGTCAGTCACTGTATTGTAATTAAGGGCCATTGAGCTGTGTGTGGAAAAAGTCAGCCACACCACCGCATTACATTAGCAACGAGACTTCTGACTGACAAAAAGCTGGTTAAAAAATTATAGATACTTAGTATAGTCTGTATTTGTGTCGTGTAACCCTATAGTTTGTAAGCTTGTGGGTATGTACATAATCTTTTTTAAATAGCATCCATCTCCTTTGGTATCACCCATTAACAATGAGGCTACTCGATATAGAAGGAAGGCACTAACTCGAAGGGACAACGAAGATCACCTAAACACGTCCATTCCCATCTATCCATCCATCTGTCCCGAAGTTTGAAATTATTTTTCTCCTTTATATACAATAGGTATGAGTGTGCCTCTGGACCATTCTTAAGTTTCTAAGGGTAATTGACGATGAGTGTAATGTATGGCATGCCTTCAGTATTGAACTGCTATTACCAAATATAGAAAGGTACTCGTGTTCGACGGACAGGTCGTCGACAGAAGAATATGTAAGGTGAGGAAAAAACGAGAGCGAACCGTCAAATTTATCCATCACAGAGAACACCAAGAAATTTACGTTTCAGCCCCAATTTCCTTGGAAAAACTTCATTTTTACCTTAAACTGGCATTTACCTCTCAACACACCTTCCCTCACGTTATCATTTCTTGGATTTTTCCAGCCCGGCGTCCGATACACCTTGCACAAGTTATTTATTTCTCCTCGTCCTCCCGCACCGCCGATTAGACGTGTATGAAGCACCTGCTGTCATCAGGCTGGTCTGAAGACAAGGTGCGGATCCTCCTCTCCACACCAGCCACACTTCTCTGCACGAAACACCACTAATATTTAATGTATTTTCTCTATATGTCAGAAACAACTTAAACCTATTAATCTCAATTGAAACAGTTACAACCAATATTTCCTCCTTTCCGTCAATCCACCTTGTCTCAAATTACTCATTGCCTTCACTATTACATGATACTACTTTTCCTACTTGACCATAAGTTTGCCCTTTGGCTCTCTCAAGTCATGTGGACTCTCCAAATGTCTTTCAGACATATCAATCATTCCGTATATCATGTTTGAATGGTGTGAAAGCAATAGGAGGAGCTTCAGTCTTATGTACGGAAATTCGTGTCAGTAGCATCAGTTTGCACTGTATTTTCAACCAAAGGGTTATTTCCTTATACAGTCCAAACACAAGGCTGCTTCCCTCCCTACATACTTAATTCTTATTCCTATCAGCAGCTACACACAAGCAACAACACTCGAGTTCTGTTACAAGCATTCGCTGTACAGCACCTTTATTACGTGTCATCTATAATTATTTGTGAGGTGTCGGCTGTGTAACAAAATAAACGGACATATAACATTGGCAACAAAAAGATTGTCGTTGCAGTTTTCCAATTGCATTGCTTACTGCAATGATAAACACTTTGTTTCGGACTTTCTTGTATTATAGTAGTAAACACACAGTTTTTTGACATCGAAATAATATGTTTAGTAGTTCAAAAGCGAGCAGTTCTTGAAAGCAGTATAATGATTTATTGATTAATTAATAAGCTGTTTTATGTGGTTAAAGCATTTAGTATCCCTGTTATAAGCTGTAGGTTTATCAAGCGCGAGCTTACAGTAAATAAGCGAGTACCATCATTAGGCATTATAAACATTTATTATTCATTTCAGAAGAGTTGAGTTTTGTTATATTGTTTTAGATAGCACAGAAGATAAAATATTTTAATCTATAGCGGCATACACCACTCTCTAATTAAGCGACTTAAGCTTACAGTAGCTCTAAGAAGGTTGTAAATATGCTATTGAATTTCTTTTCAGCTTAGGACATAATATTAAATTGTATGAACAATGGTGGCCATACGTATATGGCTTACAAAATGTGTCGTGCTATAGGTTTATAATAGTCAACTAAAAAGAAACCCACCGGCGGAGAAATCAGATCATTACAAAATTTTGTTTGATAGCTAGTATGCACACACATGTAAGCTTATGCCCTGAATACAAAAGGAATGTTCATATGCACTTTGTTCAAAACTGAGCTGTACCAAAATATTTTGCATATATTTTAGCACATGTTTTTAGGTATAAGATACTATACTGTGTATATAGGGAAGAAGATACGTATAATCGAACGATAGATTATTATTAAAGAGATATTAAAGCAAGGTACTAGTAGTCTGCAAAGTACAATTTCGTGCGAAGGAAGGGATAAAAAATAGCCTGTCCGTATTTGGTATTCAAGCATGAACCTTCTAGCGTCATGCTACACTGAACAAAAACACTAGGGATGTTAAACGAAGCGGGTGAGTGGCCATATTGCAAAGTAATAGGAGGTCCATGCTGGTGATCTTAAATGTGCATTGGATGATGCTTGTGGTGAAGAAGAAAAGCGTAGCACATCATATTACAATCGCTTAGCTTCCACTTTATAAATCCATTATACTATACTTCCAGTCAAATAAAAGTAACCGTAAAAGCTATGAAATATCTACCACCACCCAAGTATGTAAGACTTGAATCTTACATATTTACTAAATGGCAAACAAGCTGAATAGTCTTTTTCTCATTTGAGAGCTCAATGGGTGGGGGTGGATTCACACAACCACTAAAAAGAGTTACAAAGCAAAGAGGAGCAGGTATACTAGACAGAGAAAACTAAAAGATACATTCACGTTTATGGACGAAATAAGGTGTGCGAAACGGTTAGGGAGAATAATTGGGATGGCATTATCTAATTTTTAGATGTCATACATGAGTTGCGGAAAAGAGAGAAGGATTGAGCAGAGCAGAAGCAACAGGTGTTTGAGCGGAGAGCACGATATTCCATCTCATCATCTCACTCACATACTAGACTTTGACACTATACATAGTCAGTCTCGCTTGCTACATTTCATTTGTGATCTCCTTGTGTATAGGTACTTATTTCTTTGGTTGAAGCTGTAAATAAATCGAGAAATGAGAGTCTTGCAGTATACGTAGTGTTTCAAGGTGTAAGTTGAATACATATTCTAGAGTTGCATGTAACTTAGCCGTATAAGTTTATGCCTTATAATAATATATCTGTATTATTTTATTACATAAATATGCATATATAATATTTATGTTTTTAACTTGATTATGTTAATGCTATCATTAATTGATTTACATTGACATCTTGTACTCATTCACGTCGAAATTAGTTGGTACACTATAATAAGATTTAACAGGCTAACTTGACATTACGATGGATGATTTAATTACTACACTAATACAAAACTATCATAGTAATTACATTGTCAGAAATACATACGGCATCTGCGCTAAGAATATGTCGGTTCTCATTATATTGAATTAATACAGGAATTAGAGTAGAGTTGTTATCACATGGAATCAAAAAATGCCTTGGGGAGCTCAGGGAGTAAATTGATAGTATATAATGTAGTGTTTCTTGTAAAGAAATGTGCCGAGAAAACAATATTTAATTACTCACGGAATAATTAAGCGGAAATGTTTTTGGTGCACTAATACAATCCTGTAGTACGTTTAAAATTCAATATCCAAAGAAAGCAAACTCCTTCAAAATAGGAGAAAACTGACGCCCAGCAGATCAAGCAGTTGTCTTCACCTATCGGGCTTGATTGCCACATGGGCGTGCTCAACCACAATAGCTGTTACCAATTTTTCCAAATAATAAACGGAATGTTTAGGAAATGCCGCATGTGTAATTGAGCCAGCAAGCGCAGAGATCAAAGTCATAGTTGAGCTCTATAGGCATTTGACATATGAAAAGAAAACTGGGTGCAGAAAATAATTTATTTGGGTTGTCTCTTTGAAATTCAAATATCAGTCAATATTTAATCTTATAAGGAAGTGCGGCAGGATAATACTCTGCTCATTTCCTCCCTCGTGTAGCACTCGTGTCATAGATTAATGCTACTTACCTCCAAGTAATTCAACGGGTCCATCCAACCAATCAACCATACGTCCAAATGCTAAGATTGAGAAGACGAAAGACGAGTGCAGTCAAGTATACTCAAATGAAGGACCTGTGGCAGTAGGTATAAGAAAAGTCTATCATGCAACAAGTTTGTGCACGGCCCAATGGAACTTAAATAAGGTTCGTCTTGATGGGACGCAATGTGTCAAAATGTCTGGGATATAAAGAAAAAGTGCGGTATTTCTAAAGGATCATGTCGCAAATTGATTTTCCAGCCAGAGACCGAGTCATGTGTAGTACAAGAGAGTAGTCAAGGAAGATAGTTAGACAAAGTGCCGCAACAAATATATCCACATCAGTAGAGGAGAGAGAGTAAAAAATGCATCACTTTGGATCGAGTGGGCACATATAGATAGCATGGCTGAGTGTAATAGGCGGTATATGATAATTTCTGCTGTTAAAGTGTATGTATAACTTCGAATATTTCTTTTTCAGAGCGGGCTTCATCTAGCAACATTTGTCCTTATTATAGAAAAATTTACCTATGAAAGGGTGTCTTGTCACTTGTATGTACTCTCTTGAAGGTGCCTCACTCCATGGCAGAAGACTTTTCGTGGATGGTGGTCAACTCATTCATCCTCTACTACAATGTCCATGACGAGTCCGCTTCTTTATCCTGACACAAACTATGCAGCTTATGTCTTTGTAACAGTCTACAACTTGACCATGCGAGAGCCGAGAGTGTAAAATAGATGTATATGAAGTTGGGCCCGCTCTTTGTTTGACTTACTCATACACATGATGCTTCTACATACGGATTTAAAATACATATTTTTACATGTGTTTCACTTATATATTTTAATATTTGATATGCTCATTTTTGTTTGTATTTCCTATATGTTTTTAGAATGTGCTTCACGCATGTAGGTATTTTCATGTGTGTAATATAGAGATATACATATGTTAACCATGTATTTGAAACACACTCGCTCCATTTCCCCCTTACAATCTGAAATTTACGTGGCATAGATAAATACGAAGATTTACCTTTTCAGTCAAGACTGTTTGTGTTTTAGTTGATGTGAGTCCGACCGACTGAGCAATATAAATGTTTAGCAATTTACTTGAACAAAATGTAATGATACTTTGGATTAAGCACGGTGGGTGAGAGAGAATAAGTATACACAGAATAGTTGTACGATCCTTTCTCTATAGTATACATACTATGTAGTATCTGAATTACCTGCTAGAATAGTTATAACCTCATATCCCACAAGCTTATATGTACTCTAGTGAAAAATATGCGCTCTGTTCGTATAGCGACTGCTCTTTCTGAAAGATAAGCACCATGTGCACCTGCAGCTTATAGGTATACAATATCTTCGCACAAAAGTTTATTGAATCCATGTGATGCAGTTTAGAGTCAGAAGTATGTAAAAACATATCTACTATGCCTATGCTTTCTTGTGTAATTACATGTACTGCGATATCCATTTAGAGCACCTTTTCCTTCCTTGAACATGAAGAAAAGTATTCTCATCTTGGATCATGTGCATTACAGGATCATTGAACTTAAATGTCATGTTATCTCTCTTAAGGTTTGAGGTGCTCGCTTCAGTCAAACGGCTGGGAAATTTATGTGTGAGTTCTGCGTGCTCATTGTCTTCTCTAGCGTTTTCTCTCCTACCTCCATCAAAACTATCTGCGAGATATAAACAGAGTGGACAGACAGTATCCTTGTGCGGCATTCATGTGCAATATAGATGCGATTCCCATATGTACCTATATAGTAGTTTATATAGTGTATGTATGCATGGCGTCTTCATATTATATGGATGATCAGTACCAATTTACGATGCAGACGTGCTGCTCGTCTCAGTTTCTGCAGTCAAAAAACAATTTGATGGTGAACCCATTATAAGTCATTGTTTGATACAAGTGTGACTGTGACGAAAAAATTTACGCCAGTTAAATACACTTTGTAGCAAGTTGAAAAATGGAAATGCAGCATGTATACCACTGTCCGGTACAATCCCAAAATTAATCTCAACCCATAAGGGCAGTTTAAAGTATACTGCCATTATTTTACCTGAGTCTTCCCTCTTCAGTAGTATTTCATTACTGTGCCTTTATGTTTTCATCCGAGCAGGAATGAGCTTGCCACGATTGTAATGTAAAACAACTGTTAGTATTTTACTGCCCTTGTGCGAATATAATTTGGCAACGGTAGGAGCTCAAGAGGCACCACACGATTTCGTTAACAAACCCGGAATTTCAATAATAGCTATATAGATGATGACATTTTCAGTAACAATAAAACAAGTAAACTGGTAGTCTTAATAACACTTCGAAAATAAAGCCAACTTCAAGACAACTTTGAAAATAAGTCATCCTCCATCACTTTATTATTTTGTCAGTCTTTCAATACAAGAAACTTTTGAAAATAAATCATTTATTGCAATCTGGTACCTTAAAAATAATGAGTAACTTCTGGAGAGATCAATCATCAGGATATAATGGGCGCGTTACTAAACTGAAATTTGCAAGATTTTGGGTTACCAAAAATGTAAAGTTGCCTTAATATCCTGCAAATTCGTGAGTCCAGCAACGCGTTTAATGTGTAGACACATGCAGAAGGAAATACTTTATTATTTTTCCTTTGCTTCCACACATGAAATTGCTATGCCCAGACATTTCCATCGACCAAGCCGTATTCCAGAAACCGATCATTACGATTTTATTCTCCAAGTATTCTTTTCTTTGTTTATTGTAAGACTGACCCGAGCCAGCCAGAAGTATCAAATTATTCATGCTGTGGGTGGGCAAGTAAGGTTTGACTTTACTTGCATGACCGATCCAGTATTGCTTCTTCTTTTGCGTGTGTAACTATGAAGTGATCTCTGCATTACATGGTTAATGATTTTTCGCAGTCCTATTGGAGCCATTGCTTCAGCAATTTCTCCAATGATAAATGCCTCCGACTCCACCTTATGTTCTATAATTTTGGACATCTTTCCTTAAAAATGTAAGCAAAGTTGAGAGTAAAATCATGTCAATTCACTTCATACCGTATGGTCAAAAGCTATACAGTTAAAATCGCAGATTACTTAAATTTATCACAAAGTAGTTAACGAAATCTGGACGGGGAAGCACAGTGTGGTAAACTCATAGCAAGCGGCGGGTGATAGCCATAGACAAGCGTTGCTCAGAAAAGTTAGATTTAGATAATGTGTACATATGTAGCTTGTTGTCTGTGAGATTGAGTAACTTACGGGCACACACCTTCAGTATAACATATTTAGAAGCACAGAGAGAAACAGCGTCAGTGAGAGAATAGAGGCTACAGGTATAAATACACGATACATGGAGGAGAGCAAGTAAACTGGATGAGATAACCATCAATGTAGACGGAATTGACGGTGACTACAAGAAAAGTAACTCAGTGATAATGCACTGGGATGATATGCTCCAATCAGTCAATCAAAAAGTGTTGAATTGTCTCGAACTTGAACGCTTTCGTCGCGTTCCATGTGTTAAATGATGTTAGAAGGGCAATGATGTTAAAGGAAGGAATAATAATGGAAGTGCTGGTGAGTACCAGGAATAAAAGAACTTAGTTAAAAGGTTTAATTACTCCTTAAGGGTAAATTAGACGAAGATTAAACCTGAGGCTTGAATTAAGCCCAAGACCATTATGCCTTGCCCAAACACTAAATGAACTGCCTACGTACAAACTGACATAAAGGCTACTCTCCCCGACCAGTGTTTTAAGTAAAGTATTGAATGAAACATTAATATTTGTATTATGGCACAAGTACAGGTAACGTAGTTTAAAACAATTCTCTATACGCCTTCGGTGCTTGCCGTCATATAGTCAATGAGTTTCATATTCCTTACATAGAGTATTACGTACAATGTACGTATATTTATACCTATACAAATGTAAATGATTCCTTTTTGTTTTTTATCATTCTTTAAAGTAGGATGAATTTGATGGATCAAAATGAAGTGCAATTGAGAGTAATGTGTTCATTAGAGGTTTTTTAGTGGGACTGAATACCACCCGAGAGGTGCAGCCGCTCATCTTTGATCGACTACAATGGCAGTACATAGCATTATAACCTTCCACTATGATAAATAAATACGACCGATTAAGTTGAACCATACTACAAACGTGGCTACAGAGTATTATCATGTGGAAATGATTATTGTATAAGAATCTCAACGAATCCATGTATACTAGTAGCCGTTTCTCAAGTTAAATGCGGGGACGGGTTCAGTTTGAGCATTTTACGGGAACGTCATTCAAATATTATTATTACTGGGTCAAGCATCATCAAACAGGCATTAAGTAAAAACACTGTAGCTTTTTCCCAGGTCTTTTCACTGATTGACTTGCTCCAGTCTGGATCTTTTTAGTGTACATACGACCATGTATAAGTATATGATCTCTCATTTTCTCTGTTCTTGTGTAATGCTGCTCTCTGAAAGCTTCATATAACTAATCCTTCCATCACAGGTTCCTCTTCTGATATATTCCGCATGAAAGATCCAAAATTACCGTATCAAAAATGAATCTGGATGATGCAATGGAAACTCCACATGACAAATCGCGCTCCCGATTCGTTCTGCAGACCCCTTTCAGAAGCATTTTATTGCCCGCCACACAAGGGTTAATTTTTTTTATCTCCATCAACTAATGTTCCTTCTAAAAAGAGATGTGATATTTTTTCATACTTCATATGTATATAGGAGTTAGCACGATTATTCTCTGATATCCTGAAAGTCTCTGGCTTTCCACCCACCTAATAACACTATCATGTGAAGGTAATTCCGTACATTTTTTCAATTTCCATCCCTCTTGCGAGATTCAGAATTCTGGGAGGTGCTCTTCATCCGCACTCTATTTCATTACCAATTTTTAGCTGCTGTCACGAATATGAAATTACTGGGTTTAACCAGAATCAGAATGGCGTATATGACTTTTGTTGTAAAGATAAAGTGATTTTCGTAAAGGATCCATTCCTTCGTTGTTTCCTACATCAGAATAATCGCGCAAACGTTATTTCCAATGGCAATTCATGCAAAGAGCATTTCATATGAGAATGACAGTACCTACATATATTTCTTATATTTAGTATAACAAAGTCATTGTTCTTATAAGAACTTTGACTCACAAAATTGTCTCAAATGCGTAAAGATGCAGATGTTTCTGAAAAAATCAATGATACGAAAAAAATGTTGTGAACAGCCACCTCCAAATAAAAAATGTAATCGTTACAACTTACAACCTTTTGAAATGTAAAAACAGTTAACACCGTGTATAGGAATATGAGAAGCTGGAAATCAAAAAAGGGCAGACAATGGTTCTCTTCCCATGATATGATTCTTTTGATTCCCGGAACGAAAGGACATAAAGTATAAACAGTCGTAGTAAAGCCATGTGCGCCAACATGAAAAGTTAGAAGGTGTAAACATCGGGATGGAGTTACTAGAGAATGATCCTGTTTATAGTTATCACTTTTAAAAAACCACCTTAAATTAGTATCCAATAAGCAAGACTGTACATATCACTGTAGTAGGGACTTCCATTTCACTAAGAACCTGAGTGTATAGGGTTGCCCATATGCAGGCGTTCCAAAGAAGTATCTATTGTCACTGTAATAAATAGTGAATTCATTCGGTGACTGCACTAAGGCCACCGTCCCGAACCAAGATATCATCTTAAATACATGAAGGAGTTAAAACAGTTTAGAAGGCTCTGATCTCAATCCAGGTGATGTGGCATACCATGAAGAATGATTTTAATGGTTTGTTCTCCACACCACCAATAACCATCTTTTTGTGTAAACCTGCTTTCATTTTAAATCCAATTTCATGATCAAACCTTTCCCATGCACTTAATTTCTGTAATAATTCATTCTCCCAAATCTGTCTTTGCCATCATTTTCTTCACTGGCTTTATAACACTGGCTTCTGTTGAAAAGCGTCTTCGGCTTTCCCTTGATCCCTTTCTCACTCCATCAGACTAACATATGTAAATACTTGAGTCTTGACATGCGTCTACTTTGAGCGTTCATGCACCCTAAGCCTTCTCGTTATTTTGTCTACTTGTGGTTAGAGCCTTGTTTGCAAGCAAACTTTGTCATTTTAATTCTCTTTCCCATGAAGATCATCATACTTTTGAATCCCCTTTGGCTTCTGCGCTTCCTTAGGATTCCTTAAGATAGACCTTGTTGTGGTAACCATTTGTAACGAATTTTCTCTTTTACAACATTCAATTGACTGATTTAATCGAAGCGGTCAATAATATATTATAGCTGCTGTGACAACATGTAGTATAGTTGCATACACGTTAATGTTTTATCTTGCCAATCATCTCATGTATTGATGTCATAATGCACACCCCGAGTGTATATATGTATATAAATGTGGTCACACTGGATGCGGACACATCCACTGCCTGTTCCGACGGAAATAAATTGACTGTCGCGAATCTGTACATTAGATATTTCTGTCATGTATACACAGTGAGAATATCCGTATAGATGAAGGCATCATCATTAAAAAGCATCACTATACTTAGGTAGTATGGATAGGGAGGATGCCGACCTCACGAAATGCTTATGGGTATAAAAGATTATAAATGCAACGGTTATTGAAATCATCTCCTCACCTTTGAACGTTGTGATCTTAATTCTGCTTTGTTTAACCCTAAATTTGTTGATAGCTGGAACGCCCCAAGAGATGCTCGACAGATTAAAACATTGGAAACGGAAAGAAAAAAGATGTTGGGGGTGGAGTTGCGTCAATGATATGATGAGTGATTAGTTTTGTGCGAGGTCACGAATTCATGTAGTCTTGACAAGGGAACAAGCAGACATGAATCGAACGCATCGCAACTACACAAGTATCTACAAATGTAAAGGGCACCTTCGGATGCAGTCATGTTCCCTATGAAGGCTGTACACACGGTCTCAAAAGACTAATAGATTATTTGTATGCATGTACCTGTTTAAGAAATACTACATACCACGAGACTAGAGACAACATATGTAGATATGTGAAGTGCTCCAATAATATTTATTTGCCGTTGTGGATGATTGGTTAAGTTGGTAATGAGCGTGAGGGAAACAGCCCAAACCTCTCATCTTTGGGTAAGTAATTAAAACGCAAAGCTTTGATTTTGACTGAAAAGAGACGCGTGTCTGGAGTCTACACGACACACATCACATCCCCCTGTAAGCGTTAACCTTTACCCTAGTAACGTTTCCATCGACCATCTTCCTACCCGTTTAAACATATGGAACAAGAAGATCCTTAGCATACCTATACATACATGCTGCACTGTCTTTTCCTTAATCGAGATATGAGGCGATTGCCCTTGGAACATTTTGTATATTCTTATTGACATTATAAGTACTTGTAGTATAGGTACTTATACTTGTAAATCCTTATTCCTGTAGTATGTATATGTAAATTTTCCGAGGAATAAATCGAGATTGCTAGTTCATACAGTTTATATACATGGCAGTGCATAAGGTAACTCGGAGGAGAATAAAAAACAGAATAAAAAATTAAAATATGAGGCGATTAATTATCGAACATAAGAGAGACTCGTTCCACATCCACACTCTTTAAAGCTTACGCATTCTTCGATCCTTGTCTCTTGATTTTTAATTTGGTTCGCTATTTATCCCCTCTCACAACACTGCCATGATGATAACACACTCTACTTCCTTAAGCATTCGTCCTTATTTAATTTTCATTGATGTTACAAAAAGTTGTGTACACACATGCTAATGTGCACTGCAGCAATATTTACCTCCTGGTTTTTTACAAAGCCCCTATAGATATTGCATGAATGTATGTATATGATTTTCATCACATTCCATCAATCAGTCTTACATTTTTGTCATAGAGAATTCAGGTGTTATGGTAATGTATTTTCAATCCAAAATTCTTTAAATGCTCTGTCGGTCCCTTCAACCCTTCAACTTTTGGTATACATTCTTCTTAGTTCTCCCATGCTTTTCTATTATACAAATTTCTCGCATTTATATTATATCATCAAGATATGTGGAATTATTTTTTAAATTTCGCTGCCTAAAGACTTCCCCTTTCATAATTAAGACATATCCTTTTCAAAGCCTTCCGACAATTTGAACCGTTACCTTCTGGAAAATCATTCATTTGGGGTTCGATACACGTCTGGAAATACGAAGTGTACGTCAAAGTTGACTCGGTTAATTGCACTTGTTGAAATCATTTATTATATTTTCATTATGATTTCTAAGCACAACGTCCTCTGCCAGATGCTGGTCTACTTTAACACATTCAAGTGTTGGCTGTTATATAAACAGCTATAGACAAAATTTTCAATATATGTAATTACCTGTTATATACCACATTTTGAGTTGCTTCACTCTTTTGATTGATATAATTGGCTCTAACGATTAATCCATGTAAAGCCAAAATTTGAGAATTATGTAATTGTTTGAATTTAAGGCTTTGAAGTCAAAAATTAAAGTGTACTTATTAGTCGTGTTAGGCAAAGAAGAAAAATTAAAAGGACTATTAAAAGAAGAGAAGTTACACATAATGAAGTAAAATCAGTATTGAATTGAACAAGTTTTCAGTGAGCGTGGATGGAACTGACGAATGAAATAATTGCTGTCAATTCTAGAATCGAGGGTGTGGTTTCAACGAAATTTGGTCACGGTTTAGATGGAAGAACTATCGGAATATTATAACCAATTGGTATGTGTATAAAGAATTTACTAGAGTAGAGTGAGTGAAAGAGAGAAGAAAAAGAAGAACGGATGGATGGATTGCAGACTGATCGAGTGAAAAACTATCGTGACCAAATGCTAAGAAGGCAATAATGGAGAGTTGAACAGTAGCAGGAATTGGGCAGAGGATGATCAGCAGGGGGCTCATTCTAGATGACGATTTTTGTGCCAAGATGTGGAGAGGACCCTTTGTAGTGCTCAAAGAAGGGACGCCATTGTCGTTTTTTCACTCATTTGGAAGCTTCATGTAAGTATATAGTAAGCATTAAATATAAATTCATACAAAAAGGCGGGATGGATAGCTCCAAGGAGCTATGTACATGATGGGAATGCATATTATTTTAGCGACCACTACACAGAGAGAGAGAGAGATTGTTGAAGGAATACAAAACATATAACAAGTAATACACGTTTTGATTGTGAATGTACAAAGTTTTTCTGTTTACTTGAGCTGTAGAGCATGATGCTTGCTACCAATAGAATAGAGGATTGTGTTGGTGCTGGAACTTTTTTCTGGATCAACTTGTAATACGAAGTAATAATAGTAATAAGTAAGGATAGGAAGAAGAGAGGATATAAAAAGGTAAAGAGAGAGAGAGAGAGAGAGAGAGAGAGGAGGTGTGCAGTGCAAGTCAGTGTGGAACTATTATCGAGGCTCTATTACTTCCCCAGCAGGGCTCTGATCAAACATGTACGAGTGGTTTGGCATGTGCATTGCCCTATGAACACCCTCATTACTCCTACCTGTCTCGTTACACTTTGATTAATTTTCAATTGTTGAAGGTGATTAATTAGAAGAAGTCAGCGCGAAAATCTCATCAAGGCGACAACTACCTTTCTATTGTCTGCTCTTTGATTAGGAGCATTTTTTCCTCCATCGCCTTCTACACCTCTCTTATTCTTCTCGATGAACTGAAGATCATGTTTTGTTGTTCAGAGCAAACAATGCCACAACAAGACGAGTGAACACAAGAGAAGCCTTTCGTTTCCCCTGTCCATCATAATACATTCTTGCAATAGCTGAGTCAAGAGTATTGACGAAGAAATAAAGTGTATGACTTGAGCATTGTAACCATTACTCTCTCGGGCCTACCTTAATCAGACCCTAGGAAATTAAGTAGAAAAATGACAAGGACTTTGTATAGCTAAAACTTTTTCAGACCGTACTAATCGTTTTAACAAGAGAGAGAGAGAGAAAGAAAGAAAAACGAAGAAGACAACAACTCACGTTATATTATATAAAATTACTTATAAATAGAAGGAAGCCTTTCAGATTCCTCAGTTAGTAAACAAAACAAGGCGCTCATTCATTCCCATTGTTTGACACTTCGATCATCCTCAATACCGTAGTAGGGTGTGCGTACAGTTCACTCATCCGTAAACGTCCATCGTCTTTTATTTTATTATATTAAAAAATGAACGAGACAATGCCTTGACTACGCTTCGACCACTATTTATTTTCTAACCTCCATACAACCATTCAAACTTTTCGTACAATTGCATCTTATGTCTAAATATATATGTATATCGCATCGTTATTGCAGTCTGTTTGCTAGAGGCATAAGAGGAAAGTAATGTTAACTAGACATACACAGGCAATAAGTAATTTTCTTTCACACCTGAACTCATGTCCCTTGTCTTTATGGATAGAGAAAACAGCTCAGAGGTGTTTATGTGTGACGAGTGAGAATTTCCAAAGTTATCCCTTCTTCATACCACCCTGTGTTTCCAATGCAAAAAACAGGCCCATAGATAATTCCAGTAAACTGACAGGTAGCCAAGAAGTAGTCAAGTCAACCTGCGAAGCACCAAGTAGTAACTACGAAGGGCCATAAGCAGCATGAACGGAATGAAGCTTTCGTTGGACAGTCAAGTGCCTCAGCTGGACTCTTCCGCGCTACCACGTCTAAATGAAAAATAAGGACAGTATGTACGCTCATAATATCCTGTATGCCACCCTTGTATGTTTATGGTTTAAGACCTCTGTGTGTATCATTGGGGCTAAATACTTGTACATAATCAGTAAATACTTAAAAAGTCTGCAAGGTGAACCCCTCTGTTCGATCACCAAATGCCGAAAAACGCCAAGAGTTGGACTCTTATGATGTAAAACACCTGTCCTGTCTGTTCATCTCTAATCCGTATCTTCGGTCTCTTCTGTACATCTTTTTTATTCGAAGCCCTATTGTTTTTACAGGATCCAGAATTTATTTTTGCTTGGGAAATATACACATTTAGATACATGCAGAGAAAATAAAGCAGGCTTAAATAAGCATTAAGTATACACAACAAAAAACCCCCGCCTAATCCCACATTTATAAGACAACCAACTTGTATGGACACACTTCTTCCGTGTATTGAAAAGCATGGGCTGTCTGACTTGGTCACACAGAAAGATTTCTTGTTCGAACATTTTAACCGTCATCAGGTACAACGTGAAGAGGCTCGTGCCTGCCCACTGCATCCCAATCATCTTCAAGAAACAAGTTAGGGTACTGCTGGTGCTGGTGATGTACGATCCATGCATGGCAAGATGCTTTACACTCTTGCACAAACCGAATGGTAGTAGTTTTTCTATTTTCTGTAAAACCACCTGCTGGTTTCGGCAGCAATAACCACTTATTGATCCTCTCCTTATACTTGTTTTTACCACATATTTACAAATTATTTTTAAAGTAGCCAGTTTCCCTTTTACCAACCAAATTACATGCTGGGTTATCATTGGTATATAAATGTACACATTTTAAACCTTTCATAAGAACACTTGTGATAAAGATTACAACATAAATGGTTAATTTATTCGAAATTCACATGTGTAAGCTGATGAAATATATTAAAAATTTAACCAGATATTCAACGGTCGAGTGCACTTTAGGTATCTATAACGTACAATAAGTTGATTCTATGTAAAATTCAGTTAAAAACCGATACTCATAAATTGGACTTAATGTTGGAATGCAGTGTATCTTGCGCATCAGAACTACTCCGACTGCTTGTATAAATTGATTGATAAATTAGATTTGGAATACCTTGCTCAGGCAGTGCACACGCTTTTAAGCATTACTTGTAGGTTGTAAAAGTAACTGCGGTTTTGCAACGCGATAGCCAACAACTGCCGTGGTAATTTAGGACGAAGGCATGTAAACCAATAAAGGTGTAAAATTAAGTAGATGCTTGAATGCTGCCGATACAAGATGATTATGCACCTTAGGGTAATATGAATAAATTGCATAACCTGTACGTTCATACTCACATGTGTATCATGTGTTCATATTGGGATCCATAAATTCACACGGAGATTCACTGGTAATAGCCTTTTCTTTGAATGGAAAAGAAAGGTCCAGAAGGCAGTAAATGTAATCTTGAATATCAGCTGCTCAGCATATAACTCATTGATATTGGATGTATAACATAGGTCGCCGTCCACGCTATATTAGAGTTATCGATGGTTTGTTTTTGTTCAAGCTCGTCCATTTAGTGACTATGTAAACTAATTTTGAATAAAGCAATAAAACCCTTAAGAAAAGATTTATGAGAAATATAACCTCTAGTTTTATTGTCTACAAAATACAAGCTCTTCATGGAGTTGTAAATTTGTTTGGTTATTCATTTATGATAAATGGCGGTGATGATGCTCGTGTGAAGGCAGGTGTACTTGCACACTTTTAAAAGACTCAACATAACAGGGAGGGTTCATCCATGCAATGGTTTCCCCATTGTCTTACTTAACAAGGATAGAAAAAAATGATTTGGAGCACAAGCCACGAACAAGCAACACCAGAAAAATTAATGGGTTGTGGTTTTGCGATGAGTTCTGATAAAAGAATTCACTTATGCTTCCAAACTGTATTTACAAGTGCAAATATATGTTTTTACACCTTGCATGTTTTCCAAACTCAAACTGAATATTTTTATGAAAAGTGAAAAAACTATCCTTTTCCGGCTGTTTCCGACAATATAACAAATCGGCATTGAAATGGTTTAGTCACGCCAGCAGGACTTAAATAAACTATTTAATAAATAGGTAACTTGAGCAAAAATAAGGTTACATAAATGCTCACTGTTTTTATCAACAAAATTACTCAAAGGTATAAACAGCCTTTGTGATGCATTTTAATTAGGATAATAAAATGTTGCGAAATCTTGCTAAAGAAATTAATTACAGTACTTGGCTAATATAATAAGCGCATCCTGTAATAACCTAAAGGTACGGACAGGTTAAGTAACAACAAAGCTTTTATGATTCAAGTGATAAGGAGCTGGAGGATGGAAAACAAGCTGCATAGAAACTAAAACTCGAACAGTTCGGAGATAAAATAGTTAACACTTCATGCGTAATACGGACGTTTTCCTAGTCTCCCTATTTTATTTTATTTTGTCAACGTGTGTAATCATTTTTAACTTGCTTTGGTTTAAAAATGTCTAATCATCTCCAGTTTTCTAATCTTGTAGAGTGAATTTATTGACAGTGATAGGCATGGAATTTCTTGACAACAAATTGGTAAAGTTTTTTTTGCTGGGAAAGGATTCGTTACTGCTGGTGAAGATGGGATCCATGGGTATATGGTTTATGGTTATACATACAGTCATAAACCTGTAGTCACAAATACCTGCAGCAGAGTTTCATGAATTTGTTAAAATCTGCAAGTCTATATCTTATATCTAAAGTGTATGTATATACATATAATTCGCTCGGTGATTGGACAGGCGAAATACCGTAACTCAAGACAATTAGATACAGTTGAAGTATTATAAATTGGAAGGGTTTTATGAGCTTTAAAGTAACGCACAGTCACTTTAAAGTTGCTTTTATGATCCGTTTTTTAAATTAGAACTTGTTAGAGTTGAATTTCGTAAGAGTCTTTCAAACGTTTCGTATCAACTGGCCACTGTACTAATATGTATGTATATTATTGTAAAAACAAATATAGTGTACGCACAATAACTGCTTTACATTAATTACCTACTCATTACCTGTATTCAGAAAATTACCTGGAAGATAATCATTAGAATTTTAAATACTAATCAGTCATCTTTTCACTTTGTTGTTGTTGTTATGGATGCATTTCCAGCTGTAAGTCTTTCAGATTCATTTTATCTGGTTTTAAAAACCTTTAATAATACCGAATGCACAAATCAATCCACGTTAGCTGATATACAAACAAGTTGTAAAATGAGAAATAAGGGCAAGTAAACGGTTGAGTAATTTTTCGAAGGACAATTTATTTTCTTTTATCATGTTTCGACATCAGTATTGAAGTTCCTATGTCATTGTAGTATAGGTATACAATGATCTCTAAAGCAATCATCTGTCTTTATGTTGAATTCAACAACAGAGGTCAAGTTAAAAACGTAGCAAATAATTAACTATTAAATTAACAATGATGTAAACTCGTAAATGTTTAATATTTATGAATGAAAAATATATATAATTAATTCATATTGATATCTAATCTACGTCCACTGAAGCATGGAAAACTATTTGGAGATTCCCTTCGTTGTTTCAAAGAGTCAATAAATAATCAATGAATGTATGTACGTATATCTGCAAATTAGAACATAGCAACAATTTCTTGATAAAACATTGGGACTTACGATTTCTATTGCAGCAAAGTCTTCTGTACTAATCACCTTCAACATTTGCCTGCATGTGTATAGCTAGTATTTAAGTATACATCCATTCGACAGTTAATTTCACAATGTACACAATCTTCTCTTACGTACACCTAAGATGGCATACGTAATATATTTATAATGTATAGTGGCTAAATTACGCACAATAAAACACTTATTATGACAACTTGCTCTAATTATTCTACACAGCCAACAACAGCTAACAATTATTACAATATTAACTTTTAGTTTGGTTACTCCATACAAACAATGTACTCTAAATGTATGTATATATACAACTTTCTTTCTGTACTATCTCAATGTCTCCTTGTCAAATCACCGGTTTACAATTCAAAAAACATTTTACTCATCCCATGAAATCATTGCCTTTCTTTTAATGCATGCACGCCAATCATGTCTTTCATATAACAATTTTCTACTAATCAAAGCTATTTATCCCATAAGAAATATCTGTATAAATACTAACTGTTACATTTAATGGAAGAGAAATAGTTCAAAGGAAATAAATACAATATAAATATTACGCCTCATCACTCCATTGCTGGCAAGGTTTAATCCACTCTGGTCAAGAATTACGTAGATGTGCACAATTTTCAAAAAATGATTGCCCATACTGAAAATTATTTCTCAGACATGTAAGACATCAAAATATGAATTAAACTATATGTGTAAATCAGTGTTTAGTTAACATCATACAAAAAGGAACTTTTTTGGTCACCGTGAAAATTAAAACCGAGATGATAACTACATTAAAGTAACATCGGCTGTTATCAGTAGGTATAAATTATTATTAAATGTATTGACTATATACAAATCTTTCTGAAATGCAAACTTATATGAGATTCGGAAGGTAAAGAATATGGGCTACAGTCGTGTATCCCCTACCCTCCTACGGTGCTCCGCTGATACATCTAATATTCTCTTGCTCATAAGGGTATCCAAGTTTTAAACTATAACTCACTAGAATAATTTTGTGCGTGTGCCATAAATTCTATATACTACATTCTAGTTAAAGTCTACTATAGCTTCGATGAACATAGCACAACTCACAAGTGACAATCCTATTACAGTAATCCATACACCTCGTGAGCTGGTGAGCTCCACATTCAACACAGTGTCATTAAACGTCGATTCATCTAAGATAGTGCAGTGGTGTTTTAACAGTGAATTTAACATACGGCATACTTATAAAAACATTAAAAAAGACTTGCGAAAGTTACAAGAATGTGAACTTACGAAGATTTGTTACAACGAAAAGAAGCAATACTTCAAATGATCGAGGATCAACCATACCCTGTTGTCAATGATAGTAAAAATTTAAAAACTAGTGAAAGTGTCCTTGTAGGAAACTATACGATACGTGCGCAAGTGGCAAAGGGACGCCGGCTAGGTATGAAGTTGAAATAATTTTGGAACAGTACTCTCCGCAGGGGTGGTAGCGTACTGCTGACTGTCTTTTCTGATATTATGCACAAACAAACAATTGTGTGGGTACATGTGGAAGTATATATAATATGTTGTTGTGTAGAATAGGAAATGCACTATCATAATTATGGTTGCCTAAAAACTACTGTTCGTTCATTTTACTGAGAGATGATGAAAAAAAATACATGGTCGATGACTGACTACCTGATGGTTGATGATACTGTGTATGAATGAAGATAGAGATTATATTGATGTATAAGTGTACAGCGATGATTGATGCCCAATCATTCATGAACCATGATTTTACTTACGCGGAGCGTCTTTGTCTCGAGTGTCCTCCGGCTCACTGTCACTCATATCAACTAATTCGGACGAGTCGGAATGTGGTGAGGCCGAAGGGGAGGTTTGAGGCTCGTGATCATCAGGCGAATCAGGTGACTTATTGATGTGATTAGTAAGACTCAAATTGTTTGCTCCGCTTGAATGCAGCTTGACGCGGTGGAGGTGATGTCCATGAGAGAAGTGATGATTAAGGTGCCGGAGTGGATTACTGAAAGCACTATTTTCACCACCCATGACAGGAGGCAAGGGACAGTTGTGGAGTGGCGGCGGAAGAACGAGTGATTGACCCTGGCGGTGGTGGTGGCCCAAAGATGTTGGCGGTGGGAGCGGTGGCGGGGAAGGTGATGGGGCGGGCGAGGTAGTTCCAGGGTGTCCTAGATTTGGAGAGGTCGAGCCATGCAGTGCGAACGGCTTCAATAAATTCATCCTTTGGTGACGTCTCCATTTGGCTCGTCTATTGGAAAACCAAACCTGAATTGGACAAAGAAATTTTTCCAACTCACTTTCCATATAGTCTCTAGACTTCTTTCGCTACTCGCATGAGCCTATTCACAACGAACCATAGCTACCTATTTCTCACTTATTATTGGTGAAACCTTTTCTTTTGTAGCAAGTGCGGAAGATACTAACGGTGTCTATATACCAAATGCACTCATTCTACTTTGTAGAATCGACATACACTTAAATTCAATATAATGGACCCAATAGCTGAAACAAACCTTCCTGATCATGCTCAAGGCCTAGTGGAATAAATAGTACTAAATTTCAGACTAATATACTTTGTACTCTGTCACGAGAAAATTTTAGACCTCGCTGCACACCTGCTGTCAATTCCAAATAAAATTTAGGTATGTATTACCCTGTAGCTGCTTTCGTGTGACAAATTGTTCACCTAATGTAGGCATGGGTGAAAATAATTCATTCATGCATGGTATCCAGCCGTAATACTAATAAGTAATTGTATGTAATTATCAAAATGATCACATTACACCAGAAAAATACCAACTTTATTGAAGACATTGCACATACCTCATACTTTTATAATGCTTGATAAACTACAATGCACGCATGAAATTATTTCAACACAATATAATACTTCTTTGTGAGGTTTTTTAGCTTCCATAAAAAATATTATTTCCAAGGAGTTATGTAACATAAGATTCTTCCATGAAGTAAGTATATGCACATATCCTGTGATTAAATTAAAATTTACTAATAAGGATTAAGAACCGTTGAGCAGAGTTATGACTGTTTGAAAGGAAACAAACTGCTGAAATTTGTCTTCCCGCTGTAACTATATGTATACTTTCGTTTAAACCTCTTTAGCTTTTCATGTCTTTGTCTGTAGGATAATTAATTGATCTCAAACAGGGAGATAGATGCGTTCAGATACATCTAATGCCTACAAATGGGCTCTTCCCATTCAAGAACTTCTGCCTCCTATCAGTTAAGGATCTAGCGATTTTCAATGGAATTATCCAAGCTAAGACTTCGTAGCTCGCTCAAGTCACTCTCTTATACTCGTTCCATGTAAAGTCCCTAAAAAATACGAGAACGGATCAAATGTCAAATGACTTTATCATCTCTTTACTACATCAAGATTATAATAGCAGCAGTACATGGAAGAGATTACATGATAGCTATTTACTATCTACAACCTTGAAAAGCAACTATTTCTATAAATGTTTTGCTCGGTTAAACTTCCCCGGCTTAATAATCTAATACTAATCATGTTCTCTTTTAAATGCTATAGGTATCCACACCGACACCTCGAAACAAACTGAGTCGAATAACCACATTTCCATACATATGAAAGTAACCAACACCTAAGTCAAACATTTGCACAGGCTGACAAAACCCAAATGTTCGACGAATCATATTCTCAGTAAACAGAAAGTTAATACAAAAAACAGAGACTAATTTAAATAAAAACTGTACCTGCACACGGGCTTCAGATAAGTTTGTCTTGGACGCAAGTCTTTCGCGTGTTGTCACACAAGGATAATGAGACTTTTGGAATTCCTTCTCTAATTCTTGTAATTGTTCCGGTGTGAAGGTGGTTCTGTTTCGACGAAATTTTGGAACTTCACCTTCACTGTCTGTCCCACTAATGACCCCGCTCAGAGAAGCATCTTCAGAATTACGGCTCTCTAATTCCACTATGTTAACATTCAAAATGAGAACCATTAGTTAAATTACCGCATAAGCGTTTGTGACACAGCAAGTGACTAGCAGCTCTTGTATGATTCTATCTACACATGTATCTACTTTATAATACAAGATTTCAAGAAATATTTAATCCGACCACAAAAAACTCCTTACAATGGTTGGCGCGTATTGTAGGACTTTCAGATGAAGACGGTCTTGTTGAGGATGTACTATGACTTCCAGGGTGTGAGAGATCAGAAGGTGGTTGTGCAACAGAAGCTGCAGCCAGAGATGCCAATGCCGCATGGGGATTTTGCGGTACGCCCGCATTCGAAGGGCCCAGTGGTGACCAAAGATGAGCGGCGGCAGCGGCTGGCCACGGGAGTGCATATGGATGGTACAATCCTGCATAGCCGGCTGCTCGTGCAAATTCTGCAGCAGCCCTTTCCGCTGCCCTATTCCGTAGAATTCGATTTATACTGGAAACACTTGGAGCCGTACTATTTGTGCAGACACCTATAAAAACAATTAGGTTATTATATGAAAATCATTCAACCCAACAAAAACAACTTCACAAAAAAAAGTGCTAGGGACCCCAGTATGAAAACTACAACTTAGAGGAAAGCTATTCGAGATTTTAGGTTCGAGGAAAACTTCACCAGTTTATATCCTTCATCCCATAAGAAGATATAAGTGCTCAATAAAGTTAAATGATCAATACGAATTTTTCAAAAATTTAGTATATAAATCTCTTGTGAAGACAACCAATCCCTTAAACAACGTAATCAATATTTTATTACTACCTATTTATTGTTCCTGACTACAAACAGACGTCAATGAATCTATAGGTGTTATAGCTATTGAACTGTTCATCCAACCGTCAAATACAGCATTGTTTCATTCCTGCTGGAGAGAGCTTCATCAATTTTACCTATCTCCAGCGGAATGTTCGAAAGAACTGAAAGAGCATATATATATCTATTCAAATTGTGAGTGCATAAGATGCAATCGGTATGTGTATATAAGAACAATAAGACGCAATCGGGATTCGCTGCACGATACTGGGGTAACACATAAGATGCAAATCATTACAGTTGATTTTTTGGACTGAGAAATCTTGTCAAACAAGACGAGTATTTTTTTTTGGAAAATTTGATTACCTTGCTTAACACCTCAATAGCATGAGTTTTGTTCAAAGTGCTTAATGTCGTGTTTCCATTGCGTGGAGTGACCGTGTCGCGCGAAATGCTCATAGATTCGCACAATAACCACAATTCTCAGTCCTGATACTGATCGGCGTGTACCTACTGTCACAATGCTTGTGAGAAGTGAGGCTTAGTAACAACAATACAAATGTTTGTGTGTATCATCCTCACTCACACCTCCTCCTTCTCCATACAGTCTGATGGGAATAGACTCTTGTACATATAACAGGTACTGACAGATTATGCATTATTAGTATATAATGAAACTACCATGGTATATACCTATCCTGTTTGTGTATACATTGTACTTTTACGCAAAGCACACACATGAAGATTTTTCATTACTGCCTCCGGCGTTCCAGTAAATAACTTTTCTGTTCATGCTCATGATTGCATTCAAATAACCAGGTACAACTACATTATTACAATCTAATATGGATGAAAGAAACAAGCAACTACGAGGCTTAAATTACATTACTCTCTCTCTCTCTCTCTCTCACACACACACACATTCACAATCTAAATTTGACCATTGAATCTTGCCTAGACAAGTGCAAAGTCAGCCGTAAAAAACTACACACGGGGGTAACTCCACTGTTCCTAAAGTAGTAACCACGGCTACTAAACTGACTACCCAACTACCAACGAAATTGGTTAATGTGTCATGGGATATGTGTATGCAGAGAGAATCAACTGGAACATCACATAAGAAGTGTGGGAGCTTTAATAGAGGATGTAATGATTCCTGATATGCTAACACACGGCCTGTATAGACAAGAATTATGCATGACCGCACTTCTTGTGTAATCCTGTGGATATTATATATAAACATTTGCTTCATCTAGGCTCAACTCATCACGTCTTGATTCCCTGAGGATTATTTGTTAGTGACCATGTCCTTGTAAAAGAAATAATATAAAATGAACTTTTATCACTACGCTGAAATTAATAGTTGCCTTATAATTTTATAGCTTGGATTAATTTCATTATAACGAAATGAGGTTTCTTTGTACTAGAAGAGGACCTCATTAATTTTGATTAATGGCTTTAGACACCTGTCTACACTCCACAGGCAGAGCAAAAGGCAAGCCTTCCCTTTTCTTCTCCCTTGTATTCAATCGGCAGAGCTCTCGCTGTAGGCAAATTGCTCACAATATAATGTCATCTTACAAAGTCTAAGTGTGAAATCCAACCGAGACCAACAGCATCGACTCCTTGCCTTACGTTACCCATTACGCCACACTCTTTTGATACTATTTCAGGAAAAACACTCACGACACGCCAGGCATATAGTGCTATCACTTGACATCGCCGACCGCTTGACACTAAACTTATGTAGTTTGGGGACACTGTGACAATAGGAGTCGATCAAATTTTCGATTACACGCCAGAACCACCAGGCCAATGTACTTCAAAAGTAAATAAGGCTCATAGAGCGACATACGGGGAAACCAAGTTGAAATCAATTCCCTGTCATTTTCTATGTTCTACAATGTTCAATACAATTTGAAAACGATATGTACTTTAGCTTTTTAAATCCTGCAAGACTACATTGTGAGATCATATATTTGAGAGTCGAGCTTGATTTGCAAGAATCTCATTCTATTAAACATTCCAATATACCTGAAAAACTTCAAATAAAGAATAAAATATGTTTAAATATTATTTGAAACTCAAGGAAATACAATATCTAGCCAAATTCGAACAGCAAAGTTTCATTTATATAAGAGTATACCTTTGGGACAGGAAATATCACATTAAAAGAAAATCTAGGTAGCAGGAATGATTTTGGAAATAAAAGCAACTACTTGTACATCTATTCATCCGTAATTAAAACAACAAATCTCTTATGAAATGACTCGGTGTGACCACCAGTAGATAACCAACAATAGACCCTTGGAAATACTCATGTAAACAGCCGTTGGAAATCCACTCATTTCTTTTTCATGCTCACACAAAAGCCACCTTTCTTTGTCTAGCCCAACTCATCAGCCTTATTTAAGCTACCCAGAAAAACATCAAGATTTAATAGTTTGCTCATACACAAATACAATTTGCTATGAAAGAATCGTCCAGGAGTTTACACGAATACCATGAACATATCTTCACTTGTGTATGTAGTGTATGTTGCATTCCCTGTGCGTCATGTCCTGACATTCCTCAGGCGAATTGACCACCAACCTTCGATCAGCCATTCAAAATCCAAACGTTGACAAACAAATGAACTCACACATTAATAATCCACAGCAGCAATACCTTCCCATCATCTCCTGCTATAACAAGAGGACGATAATAATTGTAAGGAAAACAAATAAAACAGAAGCTACAAAGTTATGTACGTTAGAAGCATATGTCATGGTAGAGGTAGTTCCTTGTCAAGGTGCTGTAGCATGTTACTTTTACAAACATAGCCTACAACATCAAGTTTATATTTATGTACACAACTACTAGAAAAGTTGACATGATACAAGGGGTAAGTATTTAATACTCTGGTAACCATCTTTGTCCACACATCAATCAAAAGATACAAGTAGACATAAATATTTCTCTTCTCATAATTCCTCTTTTTATAAGCGTAGAAATCTTGAGAAAAAATACAAAACGCCTTGTTGAGTCCTACATTACATGTATTAAACATCTCGGTATACATAACTATTTTTACAACGGATGGATACCCAAGTCTGGGAAGAAGCATAATAATGTCTGGTGCAAATTTACTATGCACACACAAGGTTAGTCAAATTTGTGGTTGATAAAAAAGCGTTCTTTTTTAACAATAATAAGAATTATTGCACGAAGCAGATCCGATGCTGAGTGAGTGTAGCGAGGGCTCTTCGGAAGGATGATAAAGAAGGAAGTGTAATAATCATAATCTTCAGATAAAATTGTAATGTTTTACAAAGCGGCATAAAAGAACTGACCAAAGAGTTCTCAAGTAAATATAATTACCCCTCTAACTGCATTTAGACTAGGAGAGTATCGACTGTAATTAAATATTTGACGTGGCTACTTACCATGAATAGTACAAGATTTAAAGTTTGTGAATTATTCACAACGGAACAAGCATTTGATGATAATCTTTACATAGTTAATGTATAAATCCCGAAAATGTTTTTTTCCATTCCAAGCCATATAAAATTATATCTGTATAGCATTATATCGCAGTCGCATTAAATGCAGGACTACTTTATATTGTACACATGCAAGAGCATCCCTACATATACGGTATTTTTATCAATTATTTCCCGACTGTCATAAAAGTAGATGGATTTTCGGAATATTTTTCTACCATTATCTTGAAATATAAACCATTAAAACTATAGATAAGGCAGCAATGATACGCTTTGCGGAAATTATTGAGCAAGTACCTTGCATGGTGCCTCTACTTGTACACAAAGAATTTATTATGAAGACATTAACTATCTCCAGTAGCTATTATTCTATCATGCACGTCCGCTCGCATCCCGGCTAGCTTAAGGTGCATACTCTACACCAACTAGTACCCATGTTATGACATACGTACACACTCAAGCCTACAAATCCTCTGTGCATAAACAACCAAACTCAGCTCAGGTATGTGGAAAAGCCTAAGTAATGGATAATTTAATGTTAATGCGAAGTGCCATTCCATTGTTTCGTCTTCTTTGAGTCATCTAAAGGGATTTTAATACCATAATAAAATTTGCACGTACATACCACATTCATGCAAATATGCATAATAGGTAATCACATGTATTTTCTCTCACCACTTATGTATTAATATGTTGCCGCTTTATATTAACATAGTTCGAGCATGAGCAAAGTTAGGGAATCAAACATCCAAAGGAACAGCAGTAGCATATCAGTGATAGACAGGAATAATTACATACGTACGTAATATTTTTATAAACTATAAACTTGTACGTTACTCTCACCCCCTCATCACACACATCATTCCAAACTTTATAACTATTTATGTATATTTCCTCCACATGAACATGATACTAAGTAAGCACACACATATACCATATGTAAATAGAGAAAAATATTGGACAGTGGCAGTCTCATAATGAGTTTATTTATCCAAATATGTACACCCTGATGGAACTAGTCAGGACAGTTTTAACTATATAGATGTTCGAGAAAGCAAAAGGTATCAGAAGGAGTAGACAATGTCCTTTCGTGTATAGAATTTTTATTGTAATTTATGTGGTGGTCTGCGTGCTTCTGTTTGAAGCTATAAATAGGTGCGAGTCAGAGTGCTCTCAAAGGTATACAGTAATAAAAAATGAAGTAGTAAGTGGAGAGTAATTATGGATTAACGAGGCTTAAGAACTCATATATTTAACCGGACTCCGAAATAAGAAAAATAGCCTTTACTCTCGATTAAATTATAACAAGGGGCAATTAGAGAGCCAAGGGGTAGTACGCTCTTCATATGTTAAACAACTGGAGTAGGAAAAGTTGCACTAAAGAACTTTTGTATACAGGTCCCTTCATTGGAGACATTGTTGTGAGTATAGAGGAGTAGATCCTTTCTATATTGAGAAACTTTGCATATGTCAGCACATACATAGGCCTTCATATCCTAAGACACTGTAGAAGAAAGAAGACGAAAAGCTAAATATGTGTATACAGAAAAGAGTGCAAGTCCAGATGGGATATGACAATGAGACTGAGGAGCCAGTGAAGAAATAATTGGTGATGGTCTAAGAAGTTATTCAAATGTTTGGGGACATTCATCATGAGGCCGGAGCGGAGGTTATCGAGTGGCCCAATGGGACTAAAACACCTTTCGTGTCAGCTTCAGGTTGTCATCGAGCCGCTCCCTTACCTCTTTGAACACCACACCCTGAGCGAGCAGCCAAATATCGTCTCGCGGACTGATTTATTGGAAGATGCGATGAGTCGAGTCAGTTTTTTCCCTTTTCACCTTACCCCGCAAATCTACTCCTGTTGTCTAATGGCTCTTAAACCCCTATATAATTATGGACTTATGGGCTTGCATAAACTTTTTAGTGAGTTTCATGCCTTTAACGAGACAGATGAACCGATATCATAGACCTCTTTTTGTCGGAAACGCTCTTCAAGATGCGATTTTATGTCCACCTCGACTTCAGCCAGGAGTTCCCGTCTCTCACACTCACAACAAGGCACATTGTCCACTCCCGTCCATACCTACATACATACTACTTTCAGAACATGAGCAGAGACTTGTCTTTCGACAACTATAACATCTGTTACTGTATAGGCCTACTCTCCCTTATTCCCTTAAGTATTCCTTGGGATAAGTTAGGCATCCGTCCATTAATGTCCCTATATCCAACCCTTGGAAACTCAGAGTTTTATGCTTGTATATATTCACCTGAACACCTATGCGTGCAACTACATATCTATTTTCTGGAACTTCTTTTTCCCTAACAGCTCAAACAACAAGAAGAACAGCAGTATCTCCATTTTCTTCCCATAAATATAACCATCTTTTATACTCAGTTGACTCGTTCACACTCTTATAGCTTTTCCAGCTTGTAATTGAGATGAAACCATAAACTTTTTGCTTGCCTCTTGAAAACCAGGATCTCTATCTATTCTCTAATTGAAACAAGGTGTACACTCATTTGTCTCCTTACCTTCAGAGATCAGTCTCTCACGTATTTCCCAAGCAAATATCGTCGGATTTTCTCGCTTGTATTGTTCTATTTTTGCAACCACCGTCGGCGTGGCAACTTTTGGTTTACTCCCTCCAATTATCCCAGGTGGTCGGAGAGAACCTATTCAAGCACAATTAAAGTAATTAAATAATCATTAATAAAAAGCCCAATGTGGACGCGCTTAGTCCGTCATCATCAATAATATTTTCTCGCGTGAGACCGATTTCATTCACAGATACCGACCAGCGGCTTAGCCTTTATACTCTTCCAAACCAAGCACACAATAAGCGGAATCCTTTTGCATTTCTTCTTTTATACATATCTACTTGGGCAATAGTAAAACCATAACCAGTAATTCCCAGTCAAGCTTTAGAAACAGTCATATATTATCCCGCCTACAATAAATAAATAATCAGTGCTTAGCAAGGTATCAGCCAAACAAAAACACAGTAATCGTAATTCTATAACACTTTTTGTACTCAAAATCTACATCAAGCCCTCACAGTAAAAACATCCTCTAGGAAGCTACTTTCATAGGGAAATTGTAAGCACGTTAGATACAACTGGAACTTCTTTCAGTGTGCCTTATATATACATGCAGATATATGTACATTTGTATTCCTTGGTAATTTGACATTCCCTGATATTCCTTCGTAAATTACTATTTTTTGAGATATTCCTTCGGAACTTCTTGATATGTTCTTTGTTGCTTGCTAGTGTCCCCTAAAATTCCAAGTTTTATTTTGCTTTTCAATTTGCATTTTCCTCACCTGGAAAACCTGCCTGACTGAAATTGTCAAAGGAAAGGGGTTGACTCAAGAAATAATCAGATGCATGGCCTTATCTGTCTTGACTATTTAAATTTTTCGTCAAAATCATCTGGAATTGATAAGGCAGTGGTGGAAGAAATCAAAGATATTTTAGTTATCTGTTGGAATGACGCTTCATCGAATCTCTGGTCCCTTAAGTAAAGCAGGAAGATAAGAAGCCTGAAGTTGAACTTCAATGGGTACTGACTAGTTAGCATATTATAGAGATAGAAATAAAATAGAATGCGAGCGAGACAGGAGAAGCGAAGAGTACAGAAAATGAGAGCCTGGGGCAGAAAACCGTAAAGGTTTACACTGTACAAAGTATCTCCTTTAATTGAGTGACCACATAAATTATTCCTTCCTAAGTAACATGCTTTGACCATAAATCGAAAACTGTTTCAATGTTTACCCGAACATAAAGACTCAGGCTATGAACCCATCAATGCCTCTTCGAGCTTTTAAACTCACTTTTCCGACAACGCTACACGAATTCCTGCATGAGCTCATCTCTGAATGAATTATTTTGCCTGTAAATATATGTTCGAATACGTAATATTTGTTTGTATATATACGTACTATTGTGTGTCCGCTGGGGATAGCATTCAAGATTCCTGGTCTAAAAACTTTATTGATACATTGCATGTACATAATCCTCACTGGAGTGCTAACTACGCTAAAAACTTTCAATTGCTTTTCAAATACAACGAGCTATTCCAATCATTATCAAATTTACTTGTTGTTTATATACAAGCCTATTGCAGGTATTTAGCCACAGTGTCTTGCATCTATGTAGTAAGTGCATTTGAGTTAATTACAGACATAAAAACATTAGCATGTAAAAATAATCGGGATAATTTCTTTGGGAACTGTACACATCAGACAGGGATAAAGTAAATTTAAATTCTCAACGCATGTTTTAGTTTCACTAATTAAATTTAAATTTCTCAAACCATTATTTAATTTCTCAAGTTATGTTTTAACTTCTTTGAGGGCTACTTAATATATCAAAGGGCGGTTGAACATCTTATGTTTTAATTGGTTCACGTACAATTTAATATCTCAACTGATGCTTTATAGTGTAAGTTCTTATAATTTCTCAGAGCATATGTTTTAATGTAACCAAGCGTTTCATCCTTTTGCTAAATGGGTAAGTGAAAATTGTAAAATTACGACGAATTTCGACAACTGCGCTGAACACAGAATTACACTTCCCGAGTATAAATGACCTCCGACAACCTTTACAACGTTTTCATTGAGTTGTAAATTCATACTAACCATCGCTCAACTTCCTTTAACAGGCTATTAATTCCAATCTGCATAAAATCTGTACGTTTGTAATTCCCTAAAAGACTCTAGATTATTAATAAAAGGTACCTCACAAAGATACTGCAATATTACTACACCACCTTCACACTCAATGTAAAACGCAACAGCTCCTTTAAATTTAGTGTCTAATGTACATAGCTCCTTTAACAGTAACAGCACATTGAAATATATGAATGGACGAAAATAAGCAAAGATACCTGCATAAAGTGTATTTTTTCACTGAATGAAGCGAAAAGAGAACAGAAACAAGTTTAGATTTATCTCTTTGATAAATTTAGCTCCACACTTTGTAAATACATAATTCTTTAGCATGGGAAGAATACGGAAGTATTCATCATAATGACGCTTCTCTGTTAAACATTTATTTCAAAAGGATGTTGTACATGTAGCTAATATACTCATCATAAACCAAAAGGGGTAGATTTTGATAAATATTTAAGAGCTCTCAAGATCCTCCATGGTCGTGTTTTACTGCCAAAAATGATAGTTTTAGTTACAACAGGGGGGAACTCAAACCGGTTTTGTCGCCCTTTACAACGACCCAGAGAAATTAGTCTAGATATTCCTGACTAATTCCTCCGAATGTATGAAGCTCCTAAGGTTTAAAAATGCTTACGGTACTCAAAGAAGTTTTAATACTTTGAGTTTAAGTCATATAAAAAAATATAATTCAGGCTACCTTATTTTAAACTCAATTGTGGATGGTTATCGACACGAAAATCCCATGTCCCTACAAATACTCCCTGCTATATTTTTCACTGCTTCCACTATTTTACTTGGTATTGCTATATATTTCCTGAGGGTAATTAATGATCAATCATCATGCCACTTCAGTACCCACGAAGCTATGATACATGTGTTGTTAATATTACCTACACTTGATTTTACTGCGCCAGATCATAAGAGGCTTGTTTCAGGGTTCGATTCTAGAATTTAGACACATGCATTTTTCTATGTTCAAGCAGGAGAGGCGTACATATTTATATGTTGGAGACAAGCGTGCATATATTCAAGGCAAACCAAAGGTGTTCATATTACTCGCTGTAATAGATGAGAGACACATACTATTATATAAATATTCTCCGTTCAGGTAAGAAAGAAGAGACGTGAGGGAATTAAGTATTCTACAAAAATATTTTACCATAGTACAAGTCCAAAAAAATAAATATTTAATTGATTGTAAAAAGATGCAGTAGCTTTTGGGATTATGTTTGGAAACACGAAATCAAGCAGAATTTAATTATACATAAAACTTCTTTCATCCATCTCTCCTGCTGTTCCTCGTCATCAGCATAATCGTCTGCGAATTAAGTCGACATGAAATGCTTGGCCACTGGCTACATGGCTACTGTTCGTCTGCGCGAATTAAGTCGACATGAAATACTTGGCCACTGGCTACATGGCTACCGTGTGTATGTAACTTTGCTAGTAGTGATTGACGTGTAACGTAATAACTAATGATTTTAACGAAATCAAATCATAATTGCTTAACTGCGTAGTGAATCTCCTTCTCTTCTTACTCCTGTCCTTCTAAATGCTAATGGACATTCAGTAATTATCATTTTGTCTAAACTCATGTTATCTTGGCAATATGTATAAGATATTGAGAAATAATTTAAAAAAACTGGGCTCATTATCATTAAATATTTACAATGGAATTCATGTTCAACTATATTTGAGAATTTATACAATCGATACACTCATTTACAGTTGAATAAATTCTAGTCCCTATCGATATATCAGTGACAGGACTGATGTTTCAACGGAATTATTTGATAACGTACATGCAGAAAGGAGTGAAACTGTACGTATCCATAGTCGCAAAAATTCTTCTCTGTAGCCCTAGGTTTTAATTTGACAATATTCGACAGGAATATTACTATTTAACTAACGTATATTTTTCGTATGTCCTCACGGACCATACATGTTAGAAGGGTATGCCAGCTATAAAGTTTATAGGAGAGGAGTGACAACAAGTCGCAGCATAGGTCGACCTCATTTATGTCATTCATGAAGACGAGATGTGATGGAGATAGAAAAGCCGAAAAACCTAACAGGGTTCATTCATTCATTGGACCTGTCACTAAAAACCTCCATTACGACTCGTCTGGCGCTTCTCCTACAGAACACTAGATCATTTTCCTTTTTGTTGTGACTTTGTCTTTTACACTCTCGGTTCAGCGCTGCCTGAATGAATTGAAATGGATTTTTTTTTATTCCAGAGTAGTAAGTCCAAGAGAACAGGTAGTAGAAGGCAGACAAGCTAAGAAGACTTGTTCAAAAAAGCAAAACATATAGAAGTCGAATGCCGACAGTCACACACACACACTTTCACACACAAACAAACGAAATCAGACGCAAGCAGGCAAAAAAGTTAAGAAAGATGTAGAGAGACGACGACGACGACAGAAAGCAGACTCAAGTCAACCAAAGCAGGGTAATAAACGCGTATCTTGATTGACATCGACATGACACTCAAATTGGGGAAATATGTACACAGTTGAATTACACTTCCACTAACCCAGTAATTTAGAGACAGCTCCTTGCTGTTGAAGCATTTGTTGAGCGAGATCATAGGGTCGGATGCCGTACCGTAGGGGAGCAACAGGTGACAAATCTAAGAGTCTCGGACTCGGGCCTAAATGGGCAGTCGGGTTGCCAAAGGTTAAACCGGGGCCGCCTCCTCCTCCAAGCCCTCCTCCACCTCCACCTCCACTGGATCCCGAGTACAAATCCCGCAACTGATGCGGTGTCATCGGACCTGTCAAATCATATCGTATTACACACTTGGCTATGCTTGTTTGCATTTTTTATCTGCATATACATATCTAGCCACATCATAACTTATGAGTCCTGTAGTTGTCTCAACAACTTAAATTCTGGTAGCACTGTACAATATGGGTTTAATAAAATATTTCGGGTATTCCTCACTCCAAGATGAGCGGATTCTATCGGAGAAGAACAACTAGAAGTCGGAGTTTATCAAGCTGTATCACATATACCATACTTAACTTCCACTCTCATAAATGATTTCATAGTCTTAACAAATTCAAGCAATTCTCTAATTTTGTAGTAATAAGATAGATGTGAACAATGCATCTATGATTAAACTTATACAAAGATACTTCCAAAACAGAAATTTGCCTCATAATTGTATTAAAATTCGTAAACCAACCTAAGATAAAAAAGTCAATTATACAGAATTAATGTATATATCTAGATATCTACATAACTGCTAAAATTTGCCATCATTAGCCTTTCGATTTACTTCGATCTTATTGTTCTCCTGAAGGTCTTAAATTCAGTATCTTTACTACAAAGGTTGGAATAACCTTAAAATGGAATTTGGGAAATTATATAGATATTTTCTTGGAATTAATAATAACATCAGTCTGATAAAGCACACAATCAAGTATTGGGAAACGTAACTGAGGTCTTCATATTTATAGTAGATACTAGATCAGTAAAGGAGCAAACACAGTAAATTCAGGTAGTCTTGATTGGAAGAAACGCATGATTGATGCAATTATATTCACGTTATTGTCCTTGAAACTACATTAATGCTAATTAGGGACCGATATGCTCTCATTCCTCTATAGATTTGTTCTTGGGAATAGAGACACCGCCATTTCATTCGTGCTCGATACAATTTACTATAATTCCTGAGCCTTTTACTACATTCATGACGCTCACAGTATACATAAGGCATGTGTCTATTTTAAATGCATTGATTTAACCTAATAGTATAGTATCCAAACGAGTTAACAAATAACACATTAAACTCAACGCATCACGTCCGAATTTTTATTCCATTTCATTTGACCATGTATATACATATGTACATACCTACGTTATTAATTATATCTTCAAACAAAAATTGAAGTTTTTCTTCATTAGTAGCAATAAAAACCGGAGTTGATGTTATACTTGTCAACTAAGATGTTATGCTGCTTGACAATTTTGATGAATATTTCGACTTTTAATGAGAACATGTGAGTTGCACAATTTCTAAGTTTCATCCGCAACAATAAACTTAATGCCTATTATAAATGATCCTACTACATAAATAACTTGGACGCTCTCCTATATGCTCAAAATCTTGCTCCCGGCATAAGTTTACTGTCATGAACAATAAGAAATGCGCCGATTTTGATTATTTATATTCTAGAATAGAATAGAATAGCTATTTAACCCCAAATGAAAATGGTTGCCATTCTCAAAACGACAACCGTTTCCATAAAAAAGGTTCTTGAATATTTTGTGTGTGCAATTATACTCATCTGAAAGTGCATAATAGTACTGTAAAGCTATAGGCTTCCGAAATAGTATAGGTGGTTAGCCATGATGTTTTTGAAATGACATTTCCTAGATTACAAGGGGTTCATTAAGGTCGTGACCCAACCATGAAAATGCAAAAGATAGGATATTTAAAAACTTTAAAAAAAGTATTACTGCTTGCTGAGTTTTAACTTTAACTTCGTTAACTCTTTAACTGAATCTGTGAAACTATCACAGTTTGAACACATTGAAAATCTGTACTGAACTATAGCATTAATGCTATAGTATGATTTCATAGCCTTTCTCGCTATACATTTACTAACAATGTGATTCAGCTAAAATGTATCATAATCTTGTCATTCCCATCCAATAATCAGCGACGACTATAACAAGGCACTTTAAAATAAATTGAATAGAAGTTCCCAAAACATTTTTCTAAGACTATTAAAACCACAAGCACAATGAATAAATGTTGACGGAATGACAAATAATTCCTACAATAAGAAAAATTAATGGATAAAATATGAAGCTTCAGTAATAAATTGTAGAACTGGATTGCACTGAATTGACGGCATACCTGATGAAGTTGGGATTGTTGCACTAGCCGGCAATTGCGATGGGAATTCCATATCCCAACAATGTTTTTTTCTTTGGTCAATTTGTAGCCTACTCGGGCCGTTTTCCACCACCATCAGCATGAGCAGATAAGTGAACTGCCAATCATGGGGGTTAATGTAATTACTATTTGATTCCTCCTGTCCTTTCTTAATTCAATTACGCGGAGTCTTGGTTTCTGTGGGCACAAAGCCCACAGAAGCTCACTTCAATAAAACACAAAGACACACACAGTTTTGTACAACAATACATGGAACTGAAGTTCGCTTGATTGCTTTTTGCATGAGGATGAATGCACACTCAAATCCTGCTCCTCTAAAAAACCACTGGAACTAAATTAAAAATCTTGAGCACTTGAGGCAACTATAACCACTTGACGAATGTGCTTGCCGTTCAGCAGTTAGAAGTCAAATGTGCTGAGAAATTATTAACAACAGAGTTTGTTGCATAATAGTAATTTTAAATGGTTAAAAAGATTTGCTGTGAGTCAAGTTCGACTTGGTGCCTGCGTTTTCGTTTGTCTTGTATTATACACTGCATGGACAAACGTTTGGATGAAGGTGAGAACTGAATGATGATGAGTGAATAGAACCGCTTGCGTTAAATGCATAGGAAAAAGCAATCTAAACCACCTGCCCCTCTTTATACATGCAAGTACCCTCGTGTCGCAGCTTACCCACGTTATTGGCTACTACCTGTAAAGGAGCGCTCTACAATACGCTAAGTTCCACAAAAGAGGTGTGCTCTGCTAAAGGACTTCGAAACGCCCACGCAGCTCATCTTCACTGCCCAATTCCTTGTCTTCTTCCTATCCAAACTGCTCATAACTTTTACGACCTTTTACATTTCTTTTACAACAAGCAATTCGCTATATTTTGCTCGCATAATGTCTATCTACATTATCATTATTTCCTTGATCACCAATTTATTACCCATGATCATTAGGCATTCTGTATATACCTACATTTATTATGCGGAGTTTCTTCCCATCATTGAAAGTCAATAACATTTAAAGGCTTTAATTAATTACGTTAAAATTGTACTAATTATGTTTAATTTAATTAACTATAATGCTAAACTAGTCACAACAATAATTGGATTTTATGCAAAGTTTTCGTCTACCGAATTCTGGTTGAATAAGCAACAGGAAAAGAGGTGTAGAGATTCTCTGATGAGAGACTTGCTGACTATGTGGTGAAAATTATTTTGGTGGGTGTGTGGACAAAAAACTGTTAGCATAATAATATGTAGCAGTTTTGAAGATGCACGAAGCTTCCCAGATGGAAGTATTTGACAATTTAAAAAATCAATAAATTTTGGGTTAACGATATATTAGCTAAATGCTGGATAATTTGAAGAAATATTTAAAGTAGAATTGAAATTTATTAAAATATTAACTCGAATTATTAAAGTTTATGGTTCTCAATAAAATTTGATTGCAAAGAATATAGTCGGGACTGTAATCGCATTAATCAACCAATAATTAATCATCGTGTATAATTGCAGGTCGCAAGTTAACGCAGTGAATAAGATCAAGGAATAATATATTCAGGATCAAACATACCTTCCCTCGCACTTCTAGCAGCAGAGTATAAAGTAATTCCCTAAGATACAAAGGAGCGGCCCATATACTAATATACGAATCAGGTGCAAAACATGCACCATACCGTGGATAACATGAAGACCAAGGTGGAGATAAAAGTTTTCATACCTTCGTCAATAGACGGATAGCCGTCATTATATTAATTCCATTTCTCGTGGTACGCATTATGAAACTGTCAAAACTCATGATTATATTGATGGCATGAATAAAGTGTGACAACTGATAAATGTGCCAATCGTGGTAGCTTCCAATGATCAGATACCTCAAAGGAATGAAAAAAGTATCATCGTCATCGCCATATCTTCTGCTCCCAAAGGATCGTGTGTATGTAAGTATACGTGTATAGGAGTACAGTATCATATCCAGGAGCACTTTCTTGTGCCTGTGCACACATGTGTTATTATTATCCCCATGGTCCTCCTTCAATACCATTTTCCTCACAGTAGTCTTGGCGTTCGATTTTCAAACTAGAAGAAGTCCATTAAATGCCACCTCGTTACCGAATACAAGATTAACCCCATCAGCAACCTCATGTGTGTGATCAATATTCAGTAAGGATTTCCAACTCCTATTTATCTCCTCTCGGGTTTTATTTTCCATCAGCTCTATTTAGATTGTCTACCTTCACTCCTTGGCCTGGATTACGACTACTTTATCATCTCTAACATGATGACCCTTCTGAACGCTAATAAGTCCCTATATCTGTACCTACCATAACAAGAATAGTTATTGCATTCACAGAAGCGATATTTTATTCCAACCACCTCCGCATCACCTTTCGCTCTCTCTCTCTCTCTCACACACACACACACACACACATGTGCTTATATACATATTTCCAGTTACCAAGAGAACTGCAAGGTGATACCGAGAGAGAGAAAACTAGTTAATGTGCGATTGCAAGAGAGTGAGAGTATAAAGCGAGTGAGCAGCTGGATATAAACATTCTTGTGGGTATGTGCCTTCTGACGTGATGTGCTAGGCTGCTACAGTGGAGGAGGAAGACGGATCGGGAGACTCTATCGTTTCTTGTCTGAATGTCATTATCATCTCGTTGCGTGTTTAGCATAATAGTTGTGTGTGGGTCCCCTCATGAATTCTCCATGATCATATCGCGCACGACAAAAGCCCACATAAGGCCGGTCGTCAGAGGTTTGATAAAAAATGATGCCGAAGTCGGAGCTGTCAATCCCTACGTTTTCTCCATCCCATCAGCTAAACATTTTATCCGCTGTATTTTTCTCAACTTACTCAATGAAGTATACTACCTAGTATGTACTTTCCTTGTGCGCTCGTCTGTCTGATCTGGTGTATAGTATACTACAGGGAATATATGTTTATTATGTGTAAGTGAACAGTTTAAATTACAAAACTATGTATACAAGAGCTCAGCACACGCGTTGTTAAGGAGAGAAAGAGATTTAACTTAAGTGTGTTCTGCCGCCCTATAAACATGTGTGTGTACAATTGTCCATTTACAAAACTGACGATCCAATCTCTTTCTAAGATCATTGATTACACCCATGTTTCACTGCTGGAGTATCACCTGTATATTAACAACCGGCCGTCCTTTCAAAACTATCAATATATTTACCTTGCAGTCCTGTAATTATTTACAAACGCAAGCACTCATCATCATGCTTTATTATAGCTATCCATTCCCCGACACCAACTCCTTATGTATTCCAACTACGCTCGTCCGTTTACTTTGAATTTACAGCACTTGATCCGCTCCTGATTCCCGCAGGATGTATATACGTAGGTTTCCATTGGAACTCACTACAATAACTCATGAAAGGATTTAAATTTCTGACAACTTGATCAACTTACCAGATTACCCCTCTTATCCGATAAAATTTCATGGTATTGTTGGCATCGTCATGATTGTGTAGGTCAGAGACAACAGGTCAGAGAGTTGACACACAGGAGGGATGTCAATAGGAAGATCAAATGGGATGCTGCATATATTATATTTGGAGATGCATGTCTCACTGGTTATAAATATTGAGGACACAATGATGGTTGTATGTATATTAGAGATATATGCAATGCTATTAGGGGAGATTCCGCGCTGCTAGCTATTAGTATTAAAGAAGCTACGCTCTAAGATTATATTATATGGGCAGCTCTTACTTCATATATTAAGGGCTATTACATCACACACGGGTGGATGCAACGATATTCCATTACACGTATTTGAATCCAACGCTATTACATTACAAAATCGTAGAATCACAGTTCCATTGAAACGTCAATGTAAGAAGCACTAGTAAACGTGTATTTCCCACTTACCGATCTGACTTTTCCAAGTACGTGTTGTTTCCTCCTGACAAACAAGATAGTGGTCTTGATATCTTTGCTGAATGATAATGGCATTATCGATGTCAGTGTAGATGTGATGCTGATGTTCATTTTGCTTTTTATTCTTCTCCCTTTGGCTTTAATGTCCCCGGTGTATTTAATCCTCTGCAATATATTAAGAAACTGATGCTAACTACAACACGCAATCAAGTAGAGTTGCTTTAGTTGTAGTTCCAAGGACTGGAATCAGGAGATAGAGATGAAGCAATGTTTGGAGAAAATTGAGTTTTAAAAGTGTCCTCAACAACTTAGCAATCATTTAGGGACTTACATAATACTAAGTACTGAATTAAACCCCAGTTCAGCTCCAGATGGTGCTTTTAACCCGTCAAAAGTTAACTGGAATAACTTTGTGCATGTCCAGTACCCGAGTGTTGGACTTAAAACCACGGGAGTAAAAGTGGAACATGTTGGCTCTTATGCATGCTCATTTATGTAAGATCACATATTACATTAGCGAATAGGTCTTTTGTGCATTGATTCTCCAGCTCTATATAGATAGTGACTGTAGGTCCAGATGACAAGTTATGCGAGGGTATAAAATATAAGACAGAAGACTTGAAAGCTTAATGGATCCCTAATGATATCTAAGAGACAATCCTTTCCTTTAATTGTCGCATTCGTTTTGGACAAGAAGCCTACCCATTGGAGAGACGCAGAGATGATGGGAAAAGGTTGTAATGTCTTTTACTTGATGGATACATTGGCGACGATGGGTCTGTGTTTCTTTGCAACTAAACAATCTATTGATGTTTTTATTCACGTCGGAAATCTGGACTAGACTTTGTCTCTCCCTTCTTCCTCCTTCCTCGTGAATCCGTTGCTATGGTCAGTCCAAAGCATCGCTACAGAGCTCTGCGGTGAAGACAGAAGTTGGGAGAGCTACGCTTCTTGTTATTACTTATTCCTCAACACACAAGTCCAGTCACTCTCGGGATGTTACTAAAAGTGTAAAAGCAATACTAATAGCTATCTATATACCTAGTTCCCCTGCACACGGAGAGAGACAGACAACCTAGGTAAGTGTTGGTGGGTAGACGGACTCAAATCCTCTCTTTTAACTGGTTCATAATTCAGTCCTTAGAGATAAAGACAGAAGGACAAGAAGTTAGAGCAACTTGTAGGGTCGGTAATTAGAGGAGTATTACCATTAGTTCCCAGCTACCCCTTAACACGATGATGTCTTCATTATTATCAGAAATTATTATTTTATTACTAAAATATCTTCAAAGTCTTGTTTAATACCTTCAAACTACTCTTTATAGTTTTCTAAATTTTCACGTTTGGAATTACCTTGTGGTGATAATGTGTCTTTTAATGTTCGGTCGTAGCCTAATAGCTTCTTTTTCCTACTACAAGAAATTTACTTTTTCATACTTGAAGAATGACTATATACATTTTGGTTAATGATACATACATAGGTGTAGATGCAAGTATACTGTATAAATATTATACACGTCGAGGATGTTACATGATCTCATACAAATATATGCACATATAGAACATAATTATGTACAACATGCGTGATGGATCTTCAAGATGACTGAATTTATCATAACTTGAAGAAGCAAATATATAATAGGGAAACTTAACAAACTACCATAATTATATAGTTTCTCGCGTCTAAATACAACTTGTTGAATTCGTTGGTTTTTCTATGCTCTGTACGTGATTACCAATAAGCCAACCAAATCAGACCATATAGATGAGAAGATTGAAGAACGAATTTTGTTTGGTTGATTTTATTAAAATAATTGTTTTGCATGTTAAGAATTTCTTGCCAACCATCTTTTCGGGTACATTAAATTATTATTTACAACTAGAGGAAAAGGACTAGTGAACAGTAAAGGCTGCTATTAGTTGTAGGGGATCGTGTATACTTCAAACATGAATGCACAAGGTTACTCGATCTGCCGGTTGTGTGTTTATCAAATTTCGTACAGTTATGCAGCAAGTTCTTGTTTAAAGATAAGAGCTTACTTATTGTAATAAGAATCGTACATTAGGTTGCATTTGACTAAGCAGCAAGTACGCTTTCTGTCCCCTTAAAATTGTACTTACAGGTACCTTCATATGGTACATCCATTTAAAAGGACGAAGCGAAATAAAAAATTTTGCCTCAAAACTGTGGTTACTGGTTACTATACATCTTAATGGAGATAATCCGTGTACTGTATATCAGGTTAATGTAATTATTGTATTTGTTTGAAGAGACCCAGAACAACTGTTAGGCCATCATGACAATCTTGAATCTTCTTAAATTTAATATAAATTATAGACATATGTTTCGTAATTGATCCACACGGGCTCTTGTTTCTACATCTCGTCTTAAGTCTCTACGCCAAATTACTGTCATTTCATATCAGTCCTCAAGTCAGTAAGTTCCAACTTTTCTCTACTACAAGAGATTACACTGTGACATGAAATCAACTGGGGCAAAATCATCATCATGCGATGATTCTGTCTCTGTGTATTCCAGATTACTCAAGATGTAACTACGATGCATGATTTAAATCCACTGGCTTTCTTCTCCACCGATTCTGTATGCTCAGTGTGATTTCAATGCTTAGAGAGTCACAGAGAGAGAGAGAGATGTGATGCGAGGATAACATTACTGGGGACACATATATAGATGCATGTTTTCAACGTTTGGGTGCGTGTTGTGGGCTTCTTGTACACAGAAAAGGCTTTGCAAAGATGATTTCATCATTTCTCACTTGCTTCTCACAATGTCATCTCCGTTCTCGAGTATCTAACTATACATCCAATCATTACTGCCTCACTTAGTTGTTATATATTTGTACTAATATAGTCATGACGTGTGGGGGAGACACATGTGGATACAACCAAATACGTGGTTTGATCGTCTTTTAGGTTTAAGCAATCATGTATGTGGCTCGAAGTCAGTAAGTTTGCATGACTTATCAAATGAGCCTTTTGGTTAATGTAATGAATAACACAAGATCATTTTGACCATATTTCAATAATTGCATATTGTACACTATATCTCTTAGTCTTTGCCGTCAAACATTCATAACCTCCAGTTAAACTTCTTAATGTTGTTGTGCTACATTTAATATGAAATGAGCATTATAGAACGTTCTAAATAACCCTTTGATTCTCAGCAAATCCTGTTTACTGCTGCAAATTTTCAATGACCAATACCAATCTTCATAGACTTCATCATAATTTAATCCAATGCCTGATCCTTCGACTTAGCCCTGAGTCACTGGAAGTTATTACCTAACTTCGGTGGTGTCACACTGTCATGTAAAATTATTTACTTGTATAGAAAGCCACTCCTAAGAGCTTTACGTTCAACTATGCATACAACATCGGTATATACACAGAAAAGAATTTATTACATCGCCACAAATACGTGGAAGGCTGAATGCCGCAAATAATCGATAATCATATTCAAAAACATGTAAGAAGGCATATAACAGCATTTAGTAGAATCAGCTTGAAATATGAGCTGATTATTCCCCGACAGTAATTTATGTCGTGAAAACGCAATTATCTTAATTTACATTATAATCCAACAAGCTATGAAATTGAAGCAACCATATCCAGGTAAGCAAGTATTATTGATGTGAATCATATTCAACTATAATGTTAAAGCATAAGCATTATAATGAAAGCAATGACGTGGAAGCAACAAGAATGGAAATTAAAGCAGTAGGCAATGAACTTAAACCAACGAGACATTAAAATAAAACTGTAAGTAACAACATACATCTCTGAGCAATGAAATTTTCATTGCGTGAACATGAGAAAATCGATCTGTCGGTAAAGTTTCATCAATGAGAAATCCTTTGAAGGTAACAATATAATTGACAATAGGACAAACGAGAAAAAACGCTCACTTAAAGCTGAACACTTGTGGTTACTGCAGCAATAGTATACGATTATTAAATTTAGGATGGTTGAATGAGTGCAAAAAATAAAATCCAGTACCACTTTCATTTCGAAGTGTTTCCCCAGACTACCTATCTACTGTATGTAGGTATGTGTTTTCGCAGTCGTTCATCCTTTGCTTCCTAAAGTCTTGGCGTTAATTTAAATAACGTACGATTTGCACATAATAGTTCAATTATGCTATACTCATGTTTGTATTTTTAAGCAATGATATTGCACAGCTTTATTTATTATCTTGTTGAATTAATTAAATGAACGAGACGTTACAGCAACACGAATTTAAATTTTACAATGCAATGCAACTATGTATTCTGAGTATGTATTTCTGAATTCAACTTGTCCATCCTTCTAAGTTCATCTATCTATGTGTTCATCTTTTTTAGTTCATGTTTTTAAGTTCACCTCTCTCTATAAGTTCATCTACCAGTATGTTCCTCTTTTCAAGTTAATCCTCCCATATACACCTTATGTGTGCATCCTTTTACGTATGTTTACTAGTACTTTCTCAACAGCAAAAGTAACTAAGTAAGGAAACCAATAGTTCGGACACATTATGATTATCTGTTACAGAGAGATTATAAATTGTTTTGCGATTACATTCATATTATTCCTAATACTCCAATAAAATCACATGGTTGCTAGATATATTAAAATATTCAACCCATCCCTTGGATAAATATATGCTGTGTACGAAACAGGGGTGTGCCGTAACTAAATTCAACCCGCTAAGACTTTGGTGAACAGGAAAGACGAAAGTCGTGAGTCTGATTATTGTCATATAATATTTACGTAAAATTCTGCGCCAGCAATGAGTAAGCAAGAAAAAAACTATAGCGAACTTGCCCCTGGTAAGTAGCTGTTTACTTGTTAGTGGACATGGAGAAGAAAAAAGAAGAAGTTGAGTCTATTAGTAGTCTATTAAGGGAATGAGTGGCTTCTCGGAGTCAGACTATAACTTCCTATATGCTGTGTGTGAGCCCGAGTGTTACCATTGTCAAAGGGTTGCACTGCACAATGGGGATAACGAGCTGTAAACTGCTGATGCAAATAATGAAGAGGGCAATGAATAGTGAAAAGGCTGGTAGTACAGAGAGTAAGTACCCCTATGCCTTGAGTAAAAGTCTGTCTCCATTAAACGTAGCTCCATATCTCCCTCATTGTATCATCTTCTCCTGTAACGTTACCTTACGTTTAGGTGTGTATGTGCAGGACGAAGAATACCCCATTTATTATAAACCCGAATAATTTGTACAGTGAGTACATGTTTTTAGTTGAAATACATATGGAATTGCCTAAATAGTGCTACAGAAAATAAAAGGTACATCATATTAGTGGTATAGCATTTATAAGTAAGCATATTAGGTTCCTTGCCTTATACATTGGAGGTGCTGAAGTATAATAATCGTAATGGATACAGCTAGCTACCTAATAGGACGTGCTCTGGTAAATTCTTCTCTTTGGAATCTCAACACAATCCCGAGTAATTACTGAGCCATACATCAGCAACACGACAGCCTATTCTTCAGGTAGCACAAATGTAATAATACCTCCCTGACCTTTTCCCATTACATTAAGGTCATGTTTTAATTATTGTTGAATATCAGTCTCGTTCGATGAATCCGATGACAGTGCAAAGAGGTAGGTTGCTGTAATGCATCAACGATGAGCTCTTTACAACTCTAATCCTCTTTTATTCAATTCTGTTGTTCCATCTCTCTCTCTCTCCCTTACACATTAATATACTCTATATAAGTATACATGTAATGTGCTTACAGAAGTGAGAGCCTTTCATAAAGTTTGTAAAACCTGCAGTAAATACAATTAACATGCCACCAACAGATTCTTACTGCAACACATTTTGGGAGCGGCTCCCTACCTCGTCCCTGTATAATTACATAAACTTAAACGGGGATTAGTTATGAGAATCCGTAATGATAATACAAGAAAGTGGATAATGTAGAAGAGGGTCGAGGGAAACTATACATGAAGAGGCAGGGATGTAGCAAAAATTAATTCGGGTCCCATCTGTATACACTTCGGGTTGTCAACGAGTTCAATGCTTTTTGAATTTCCTGTCTCTCTGTTCGACTTGCACCACTCAGTTTTTATTAGTAGTATTGTACTATCGCCTAGTTACATTTTGATTTCAAAATAATAAGGTACAGATATTTTCTGAGCTTTGACCAAGCTCGAGTACTGTATATAAAATCTTTGTGCACCGTACACATATACACTCTTTGCATTAGGTTCTACTTAAGTGTATGCTTAATTGAATAGTAACTGAATTTATGTATGCTGCATTCGTATATATATATGGTCTGCATTTAAGAGTAATATGTAACACCGCAATTAAATAAAATGTATGTGATGCAGTTGAATTTGTATTTCATAATAGGTATTTAAGTCGCAGAAGAGAGACAAAGATGAGTATGCCATATGCGACTTTTAACTTGACACTATCGTTGATGACTACTTGACTCGTGAGATAATAAATATAGATTAATAAGATGATTCATGTGTGCGCGACCGTTTTTATTGTTGCTGATTGCGGCACGTCTGGAAACAAGCAAAGCAGTCATTGCTACCCTCCTTGATCTCTCTCAAACAAGCTTTTGACTCGTTTATTTGTCCATATTCCGATAGTTTATATTTATTTCTATTATATACTAAAGCATATTATTTATTTCTATAGTCGGCTTGTATGTATACAGCATAATACTCGAACACAATTTAACTAATATGCCATAGGATGCTTGGATATTTCAAGTCATAGGCCGAGACACCAATCACAAGTCCGTTGAGTATTGTTCTCTAAATTCAAGGAAGAATAAATAACTCATTTGTCACAAAAGACCGGAAAGAGTTATGGGGATTCAGCTCGTACACAGTCGATCTGTCACATACTCTTCACTCTATAGTTTATCCTAACGAACCTCACCCATTTTCTCTTCACTCATTATTGTCATCATTACGAGAAAAATTTCCATTTTCAGTAACACTACCAACTTCTCAATATTCTATTTGAGTACTTGGGTTGTCTATACGTACTCATTGCACTATGCAAGCTGCATATTTTCGAGAAAAAAATACGACAGCCGCAACAATAACAGCGCTAATAAATATTATGCGTACAATCACATTCTCATCGAATTTCCCTTGTTCGAGTTGAAAGTATTGCATATCAATGTGATGTTTTGAGTATATCCGGTGTTTGAAAATTCTCGTTCAGGTAAGTTAACTTTTTATTTAATATACCACACAGCTACCCTTTTTAATGTCCATCCGACTCTATGTACCTATCAGTAGTTACATAAACTTGTTTTTTTTCAATTAGGGAGTCATAATCGGTCTTTTCTCCATGTATAAATGATAATTGCTATTTTTATTCTGGTCTCAAATGCATCCAACGTGACGCAGCTACAGTTGACACATCTCATTACGCAAGAAAATCAACAGACGCAATTGACCTTTAAACCCCTTCACCCAACAATAATTTTTTATTAAATGAATCGAATGGCTAGCTGAATATCTATGAAGCGTTGATCCGCCGTAACTGTTTGTCCCCACAAATCGTAGTCATCCATATATCCCCAACTGCACGTATCCTTTTAAGATAATTACGCAGCATTTACATGCTAAATTAATTGTCACATTAATTAATAGTTCATTTACTAGTCAACCTCATTTGAGATGTTTATTGCATGAAGCAATCTATATCTACACAATAATAAACATATGTACATATACCAGTTTTTCATGTTTAACTTGACTTATTTTGAGGCTTATGTACGTATATATAGTATGATGAATGTAGGAAGGAATTTCTCTATGTATTATTTAACACTAGCCAAATGTCGGGTCACTGCTTTTCCTTAATGCTTAACTCAACGCAGTAAAAGTCTATATAGCTTATAGCTATATTCAATGGCAAATCTATTAAACTAATGAAATTAAAAGCCGAACGGATATAAAAATGAAAATCTTAACAGTTTAACAAATGGGGATAAAAAGTCTAATGGGTGAATATAGAAAATATTTATGATTAATAAAGCAGCGGAATGCAAATTTCGGATTTTATTATGTCAGCAGCATAGACAATGAGTACATATATACAATAATAACGCTGTATGTAAGATCACCAGTTTTTCAACAGGTGCGTTGAAATCAAATCTGATTCGTCTTGACATTGTCTGCTTGCGTCGTCAATCGTTCATTTGTTGAACCCATGAATTTTACGAGATGGGATTCTTCAGATAACGTACTAAAAGTTTCCACTATGAAACAACTGCATTAGAACATATAACTATGCAATTATTTACGCAAAGGTTTCAGTACTAATCAAACCCGAATGGATGATAATCGAAGAGTTATATACTACAGTGGTAATAATTGGCGATGAAAAAGGGAGGAAGTATTTATTGTACATAGGTATATTTATGTAGTGCGATTTATAAGTAGCAATATTATAAAATCACTTTGATGATGATCCGGAATGGGCGGATATTTGTTAATTCCTTTTTTTAGCCATAAAGCTGTACCTGTTTTTTTATATTCTATCAAAGCCATAAAATAAGAGATGTTGACTATTTTGTTGCAATACCGTATCACATAGTAACATTCTTCCACGGAAGATTCCACGTTAGTGGTTATATATGGCAAAATGGCAGGTTGTATGCGCACACCTGCTGGAATAACCTATGTAGGTATGTAAACTGTAGTTTATAATGACTAGGCTTCTATTCTGTATTACCATAAACAAAATAATATATGTATCTATATAGGCGAACACATGAACGTTTTGAAGGAGTCACCATAAGGGTGCTTGGAAGGAGACATAATTAGGTTGTATGCTTGATGAGTCTGAGTTTGTGTAGCAGGAGAACTGGGTAATCAACGTGAAATATTCAGTGTAGATATGGACATTGACTGTCATTACTTTATTGGTGTAGTGTCTACTAAGCAGGTTTTGGTTTCGTGGACAAATATTTGTGCATACCTTATGTTGTGTATGAAGTGATGAGCATATTTTTCAATCTATTTGACACTTGGACAAATTCCCTTTACACACAACATATATCTTATACAGCAGAAAGTAATTGATTAGGCTAGTATACAGGTTGATGCATCACAGAGCATTCCCACGTTGTCCTTATAAGGTGGTTTGTGGTTTTTAGTATTTACAACCATTACCACTGTATCCCAAACACCGCTTGTATACTTAACAGCGGGTGTAAATTAATGTTAACTTCATTCCACCCATGTGCAACGTAATGTGTTACGTATATAATATTATTTTACCTTAAATAGATATGTACCTTATATATATATATTTATGTACTTATAATTACTACATTTCCAATTCAAAGAATTTATTTATTTACGACATCGTATATTTTCAATCATGAATATTAAGTAGATATCATAGTATTGCACGAATAAAGTCTGGTTCTTCGATAAAATGAAACTATTTCTTATGAGAAACAATAAAAGTTATTTCTGAAGATAAATTCTTTTTAAGAACTAACGTATCATAATAAGATTTAATATCAGAATATAATTAATTTTCCAGCCAAAACCTAATCATCCGCTTACGTTTTTCCAAGCAAATAACTATATGCAATATATAGACCTATCATGACAGTTATGTTGTGTTCAGTTCATTATTTTTATTAGACGCTATCAATTCCAAGCGCAAATAGAAATATTTATTGATTCATTGAAACTTATTGAGCTCGTCGGTAAATATCCTGGTGCCGTGGTGCCAGTTGGTTTATGGTTACTTTAATTGCAGGCAATTAAACGGTGCAGGTGTCAGCAACTAACTATAGATTACTATTTTCTCAAATATATCTTGTGCACCCAAGGTTTTTGTACTGTGCAAATAAAATTTTCTTGTTTAATTTTCTGCATTATTACCCACACAGGTGATAATTTATTTTGTTAGAGACATTTTTCCACACGGCAACAACGTTTTTAGTAGGGGGAAGAGATAATTATTTATTGCATGGAAACACACTGTAATGCTAACTATGTTTAGACTCTGGTTCAATATTATACTGATACAGTATACGCAGTTGTGGGGCTTACGTGTTTCAAAAGGTTTTGGTAAAAATAAACTATATGTTCGTATTATTTAGTAAAAGTGCCAAAGGTTTCATTTTTCTAATTTAAAATTTTCCTTATGAATAAAGTTATTTGGATTCCAAGACTAAAAATTGGTTTCAACAAAACTTTGGATAGATATACGCAAAAAACTTAAAAAACAGCAACAAAGGCATTAGCAGTACTGATGTTAAAAAATTCAATCTTAGGTCCATGCCAAAGGAAATAGGAAGAGAAGAATGAAGAAAGTATTAAGGACTGTGCACAGATTCAAAAGTAACTCACAAAGCGGTGTAATCAATGCATTAAGAAGAAAGGTATCAAACAATGTGTGGTACAAGAATGAGAATTTTGACAGGACACTGCTGAGTGTAAATTAGCAATGAAATTGATGTGAAATTGGAGATGTGTAGCATTTTCCAACTGAGAGATACTCAAGAGTGTAACGGATTGTAGAAAAAATTGAGGTTCTAATTGCTTAAGCATGTCTTGTAATTGAAAAGCTCGCTCTCTACACATGTATGTAGCTCTTACTTTGTGGAGTCAGCAGTGCAGTTATTGTTATTATCAGCCTTTCACACGTTTTTCCACAATGTGTCCGTACCTATACTACGGCTTTCACGATTTTGTTTTTTTCTTTTCATTTCTATTAGCTCGTGTCTTTTATATCCCTCTCATCATCTCCTATACTAGAGAGTAACAGCGTATTCTCATCATACTTCAGCTCTATTTCTATGCATTATTTGACACTAATAAATCCATTATTTTACTCAAGTTTATCCCACATTTGACGAGCCTTGCAAAGTAATTCCGAGACTAAAGACTTTAAACCTTTCCCATAGAACTTGTTACTTTAATTATCATAGAACCGTCTGCAGTTTTGCAGTAGAGCGCTTTTCCTTGCACGACAGTGCTTTTTTGGAATTTGTAAATTATTTCCAGTTCGTTGAAGCTATAGCTTGCCTCGTTCGAAGCATCGACGTGGATATGTAACAGTAAATGTTCTTTCTCAACTTTATGACAAATTATTGCATTCACAATTTTATAGTCCAAATCAAATTCGCAATCTAATATCTGTGTACCTAAATTTACTTCACCACATTACCCCAGAAAGCCTTGCATCCTGAATATAAAGCATTTAAAATCGAATGCAAAAAGTCACTACCAAAATAGCATAAATTCATGGCTACAGATTCATCAACAAAGGGTTCAGTTACACAGTTTATATGTTGTAATATTTTTATTCAATCTCCAGAGTACTAATACATAAGTGAACTTAACAGGTACGGCTGGTATAACGACACACCTATGCTATGCAGGTTCACCAAAAGCCCTCCCTCGTTAAAACTACCAGCCCTTTTAATAACAATAAAAACCTTAATCTTTTAAATAGTTATAATTAAAGGGAAACATTTACAACAACCTTTAAAATCTTCCTTATTGAGTAGTAATCATTGCATAAGCCTCTTGTAAGTGCCTCTTCTGAGAAATTCTTATGAAATGAGATGACACTGTATCTCTAATAAGTAACGACACCATACTCTGACTATGGCAGTTAACATTCATGACTTCATGTACAAGTAGCAAAGGGTACATACATAAGGTCGCATTAAAGTCGTGCCTTTGCACAACCTCTGGAATTAGCACGTCTGTAATTACATTCTAAAGTAAGTATGATTACTCGAGGGTGGTCGAAGCTATAAAATACAGAGATCGCACATGTTACGCGAGGAGTTGATGAAGGTCGCAAAGTTTATAAAGGTTGCAAGAAGTTAGAACTTATTACTCCGGTTGACAGCAATGATAATTTATGTGTGGAAGAACTTAATGAATTATTGTCAAGATACACTGATGATGAACAGCTGCTATGTAAACATTGGATGTAATATTAAGCGCCAGGCCCCTCAAGATGCACATATACATTTTTAACTACACGTAAGCAAGACTTTCTCCGAAACGTTCATGCATCCGGTGAAGCTTCTTCAAGAGTTGGCTATATAGTTTCAATTTCATAATAAAATGTTTTAAGTTGACAACAATCCAGAATCGGCAAAACACTTCATAGTTTTACGGCGTATAGGGTTTTAAGGCAAAACAGTTTTTTACAGTTAAACGTTTACAGTAAAAAAGGTTTTACAGTCAAGTGATTTCAGCAACTTTGTCAATTTAGCAATCAAATGTTTCAAGTTGGGAAACCGCTTGGCCGTCAAAATTTCCTACAGCATTGCACAATGATATGTTTTAGAAAACAGTTTTAGTCAAATCAGCATACATTTCGATGAGCTTGAAGTGATTTCTGCTGGTTTTTGCTGAAAAAATAAGATAAAAAGAGTGTGTTAAGGGTGCTTTGAATGTTTTCTTTGAATCGAATCTGATACTGTTAAAAGGAGACTTTAAAGGATTAGAAACTTTGCGGGACAAATGAATGATGTGTGGATATGTAGAAAGATCGTGACTGCAACTAGAGTTGACTCAAGTCTTGGAAGACTATGATAGTCATAATAAAAGAAAGAGAATGAACAATAGAAGTTGAACATCATGTGGAGAGGATAGTCTCTCGCATGCGTTTTTATATAGGATAGAACTATGCCGGCAGAGTGATCCGAACAGAATTGAATTCTTGCAAAGGAAGACAATAGGTGTGAATCCTTCTAATAGGTGACAACGCCCAGTATTAAATACATAATGTAGAATGGCAATGTTTATACCAAACACTTGAATAATTTATTACCCGTGATAGTTTCCTTCCTTCTTTTCTTTCATCTCTTTTTTCCGCGTCCTACCCAGCCATAACAGCGCGTCTTTCTTCTTTTATACAAAATGTGCTGTGGTACATTGGCGGGTCCACTTTGGTCCGTACAGCTACCTGTCCATTACAAACACGCAAATGCTACACACACTAATGCTGCATACATGACTCATGTATAGCGTGATCAAGTATCAAGGAGCATAAAGGTCTCTCTTCATACCGTTGCAACTCATACAGGTGACATTGGTTTTTGACCATTTGTTGTTTCCTTTTCTTATGATAATGCTTACAAAGATACTTGTACTTCAATATGAAACCAGGAAAATGCTCGTCTCTTATCCCCACAAATACTGTACTTAAGTTTGCTATAAGAATGCTATAAGATCATTCATTGAATTACCAATTCAATCTCAAATTCTCATGTCTCCACAGTTTAACTCTTGCTCCCAACATACTATTATTCTAGTAGTATTACTTATCAACTTTATCAACTTTTTGTGGTATATTGTGACACTATTACTCTTTCAGGAAAGCGTCTAAAGCTGAACTATAGCTACCCCTGACGTCAGACAACAATTGTAAGTGGGAATCAAGTTTGTGTGTAGAATGTAAACTACATTTGAGTTCTTTTGTACATTCGAGATACTTCGGTATTTTTGACAAGGTATGTGCCTTACCACCGCTTGACTCTGTGTCGTCGCAATTGCTGGCGTACCTCACTTTTATATTGGTGTCAAGTTCCTGAAAAACGTTAAATTGTATAAAGTGATTTTAACTTACGAATGTGACCACCACTCAACGCATTTGGCGAAGAAAAACAGTCCAATATATCACACAAGGAGCTGTCTTCCCTTGACTAAGCTGTTGAAACATTGATAAAAATTTGGTGGAAGGGTTGTGTGTAGTCATTGTAGAAGCATTCTCTCTCTCTCTCTCTCTCTGAAAATATAAAAGCACCCATTCCCTGTGAGTGAATATAGAAGCACCTATTTCTTGTGCATCTCTCAAGTGTCTAGACTCTTGGTGAGAGAAACAAACCGGAGATGATTAGCAATAAGGTTTGATGTGAATATTCCCTTGTTCACCAAACGTCCACAGAGATAAGATTCACCACAGAGAATTTTCAACAGTCATGCTAATTTTGTCGGTGCTCGAGGTGCCAATTGTGCCGAAAATCTAATCTGGAATTTATCTACAGGAAAAGAAACGATTCCGAATTAAAACGCATCTTAACACTTGATCAACAAGTCGTGTTAGCTTCACACGAGTCATTTTGCTTCGAAAACTTGATAGCACCTGAAATCTTTCGAATACTTTATCATCAAGATCCCAATTTAGAAGCCCGATGAAAATAACATAAACATAAAGATACTCTTGCATTATGACTTTCACCCTATGGAACATACATAGTATAGTATGTACATTAAATACGTAATACGGCTTGATCTGTAATAGACTTACTGCATGATGTATATCAATATCTTCTATCAACAACACACTTACGATTAGTTACATGCGTCCTGAAATGACTCATCAATAAAGCCCATCCTAATCAGCATATTTATTCATAGAAAATAAGCCGTGGACAGGCAGATGCAGTTAGCTCGTTGTTTCCGATGGATAGGGTCATTCTACTAAAAGGCAGGAGAGAGGTACGTGCTAAGTACTTAAGGATGAAAATAAAATCGCTCTAGAACGGAATCATTAAAGAAACAAAGTGGGTAACTTGATAAAGAACAATACGTGACTCATACAACAGTTAATTTGTTTTTTACTCAACTACAATAGGTAGTAAATAAATAATCTGTTAAAGCAGGGAGAACATTGCCGTTGTTGTTACCAAGACTAGCCCACCACCTTTGCTTTCAAAATGATCCTTTATAAGACAACATTTTCTGAATACCTGCAATTTGTGCGGAAAGGAAATAAGAGCAAACACCCATATAGTGGAGCTCCTCTGTTGGTTCCTGATGAGCGTGCTCTAGTATGTATTTGAATAGATGCAGTCGACTCGAAAGTCATTTAGTCGTTAAAAATGCCCGTTTACAGGTAATATTGTATTGTCACAAAAGTAAAGCTGCTTATAAGACAGTTTTAAGGAGAGAAAAAGAATGGAAAAGCAGGTGCTTTGCCTTTTTTGTCCGTCGTTACGTTTAGCCACCACGACGTGTATTTATATACATATAGCGGAAAAGAGCGGACCGTACAGTCGCAAGGCTCTGCGGTGGCATCAACTTCATCACGTATTTGTCAGCGATAGGGTAAAACAAGTGTGAAATAATACTATAGCCGGACTACAAAGCCTGTAAGTCAAAGTGCGAGGCTGACTTACAAAATGGGTAATGCATTTCATTTTCCAAGACAGAAGGCCATAAATAGCTTATGTATATGCAATACAATTTGTAGAACAAATATAGAAACTGTATCTTTATTACAAAGTAAATTCACTTAAGGTACTTCAGGACGTACACCTTCTCCTAGTACTTATATATAATCTACCATAGACATACATCTCGAACAGCTTGCTTTTTGCTGACACGCGTTCCCGTCATTCACAATTTTACAGTTTACCTCGATGATACATGTCTTCAGTGCATCAATATACATATAGGAGTTTATCCAACGGTTACTCCGTGATAAATTTACATAAGCACCTTCGATTTTCATGCGGCTCTATTAAAACCAGTTTTTTCAATCACCTGCAACCGTCTTTTTACTTCATATTAACTTCCTTCACTCACTACATACAAATAATGGAACCATAGTCAAGCGATTTGTATAATTTACAAATTACAACCGTAATACTATCGGATTTGAAATTCGCGCAGACACTTATTTTTTCTAAATACAAGAATTAGAACAAATTGCTCGCCGACTTGAAAGACATTGAAATACACGCATGCAACCACGTGCACACCGTAAACGTGACATGTTCAATTTATGTGGTTATACACAACAAGTATGTAGGTATATACCTACAAATAAAATCCTTTATATGTGAACAAAATCGCATATTTCTAAAATGATAAGATTATGCCATTTTATATGCTATAATATTATGGTATTTATTTATATATCCAGCAAAAATGTAGCCAAGACATACGCCATCCGGCCAGTTGCAAGTTGCAGTCAGACAACATTTACAGTCTAACAAGCATTACTCACCAAATTGAAAACCGCGGAGTAGTTGTAGTGTACCCAGTGCTGAGTTGTTCATACAAACGACTTGAATAATTAATACGAACCTAGTTGTATGGGAGATGAAAACAAATGCAAAATGACAGTAGGAAATGAAGTTAATTAATTGAACAAAAACTAGAAATGATATGGTGAGAAGCTTGCTGGTTAAATAAGGTGAGATTGTATGCATAAAAATAGACTGTTCGGAGTTGAACAAATGACTACACTCATTTAGCATGAGATGGGACGGTTCCAAGTACAGTATAAGCGTGTGAAGTCAGATAAAAATTAAGTTCTGGATATGTAAGAACAAACCTTTTGAGTTCTTTCTTCCTCCCTCGTTCTATTGCACTGGTGATGTTCTCGTTGGATCTATACTCTATCTAAAAATGCTCGCTTATATGGTAGTTGGTTGTGAGACTTACTACCTATGATGAATACGTAATTATGATTAGAGAGAAAGAATGGATACAAGTTCCCATGTAAGAAAAGATTTGCCGCCGGCCTTTTATATCAAATATCAAAAGTTGTGAAGGTTTGCTCAATTCTTTGTTGTCAATTTGTTGACTAAGAATGTGGGATTGTTGTAGAAAAGCAAGCTTCTTCATCTACACCTAGAATAAAGGGAGGACGAAGAGAATGATATTACATGTTGTGTTGGACGCCAGTGTGGACGAATAGTGCGAGGAAAGAAGAAGAAGAAGAAGAATAGTAAAGACGACGCTGAAGCATATACAAGAACAAGTAGGATGGCGTGTTTGCTATTGCATGTTCAGCATTATGAGGATAGGCGCCGCTGTATCATTACACACATCTTGAGTTTCGTGATCTCTCGTTGATAATGCTTGCCTGCCTGCCTCCTTTGCTCCCATCCCATCATCATCATAATATTATAATGCTCCAGACTTCGGGTCCACTCTGATGTGACCCTGCTCTTTCAATCCAGTCCAATCATCCCCTGAACATCGCATTGTCCCGCCGATGTTCTTAAACATCTATTACAGAATTTCCGACAGTGACCAACATTTCCAGTTTCTCTTACTGTTATTTCAATTAAACTGGTCTGTTAGGTCTCACTTGAAATTTTTACACAAGATGCACGTAAGTACGCTTGTAAACCCTTACAAATACAACACCAACGACGTTATTATCACCAGTGTAGACAATTCCATCGGTGGACGGTTTTTCAAACATCGATGTTTAGTCCAGCGCCATGTATAGGAGATCCAAATTGCTTGTCTATCCTTACGCTGCCTTCCTTTGTGTACATATACAAACATAGTCATCGGTTCAACTTCATCAGAGCGGTCAGTCTGTAGTCTGTATAACAACAATAAGCATACTATTGGAGAGCATCTCAGGAATTTAAACGACTGGACAATTCGTGGATTTAAAAATATTCAATTAAATGCATTTCTGCCGGCTCCATATTTTCATTCAAACTGGATTCAAACTGGACTTCTCAACATGCTCAAAATCTCGACGCCACTCATTTAGCTTTTTAAATGAAATTACGCACACTCTATAATTCTCTTTCTCCGTATAAGCTTAGGTTACTCAGTCGTTGCTTTACTCCCTTAACAATGCTACTCCTTAACCTATGTACTTTTTTCTCTTTAGTTATTATACATCTTAGGAACGTTCATGTCTCCACGGAAATTGTTCTCACTCATGCACGCTTACACTTCTACATCATAGTTCATTGAAATAACTTCTGCAAATCAATTCTTATTCGTAGTCTCTTTTTGTGTTTTAGAGCTAAAAATAGTATTTATAGTGCCTTAAGATGCTACTTCAGATGGAAAAAGTAAATTATTATATTTCAGTTATAAAATATCATCATGAACGCGTAAGGAAAGTGACACAGTCTGCCCCATTTTAATAGACAGGCTCTAAGTATGTATGGGAACTTTGATTAAATTAAATTAACTGTATTCAGGGCTAGTAATGATATTGTAGTACAGTATTTTAATAGGAACAACTTGTCAAACAGACTGTTGCGGGGGTCCGTTTAAATAATTATGTTATAATATCAATTAGGTATTATGGATCAGTTAAGCCAGAACTCTGAATAAATAGTACGGGACAAGTAAACAATATTCAAATCATTAGTCCTGCTAATCATGGTAAAACAACAGTACAGTGAAATTATTCAGCACTAAGGATATACTGGGAGTACAAGAACCTGTGGATAAGTAGATGGTACAGAAGCCGGTTGAAATAATGATGCATTATAAAAAGAAGAAATTACACCATGACTTTGTCTTATTGCTAGAATTATCCTAACCAGGTTTTCAACTGCTAAGTTAATAATGAGGGGATAAACTGCTTCACGACTTTTGTCGTCACTTGTTTATGATAAAAAGGCTTTAAAAAGTGTGGCTTATATATTACATACATTTGTATGCTTGCAAGATAGTTCCACAATTAACTCAAATTAATGCATTATTGCATGCCTACAGTATCTATACTTGTCATTGTGTATCTACACTTACATTGTACTTGCAGAAGATGCTTGGAACTGGGTGAGCGATATTTCAATTAAGTTACCTATCATCCAGAGTGAGTAGATAAGGATGTACCTTGAACATTTAAAATGACACTGAATAGACTAAAGTACACAGATATATTTCTCGGGATATCTGTAAGACGTGCTCGAGCAACTGAAGCGTTTCTTTTCGCTGTAATAGAAGTGGAGGAAAAGGCAAGACAATGGCGATAATAGCGGTGTGAGATGGAGAGAAACCGAGGTAATGATAGATGTTATATTTTACTTCTTTACGATGATGGCAACTCTGATTAGCGTGGGTGAACGGTCATTTGATTATTTAGACTAAAAGCCTAAGTGACATCACGAAATAAGCCTTGTTAGCGTTCTGAAACTGCAAAAAGAGCATTCTAGAGTTTCATTCCATTTCAAAATTACAGTTCTTGGGCGTTTCAATGACATGAAAGGAGGAAGAACTTTTTTGGTCCGGTAATACCAACAGACACACTCGTGTTGTTGCATGATCAGCAACAAATCCTCTAAGGTAAGCAGAGGTCTAGAGTAAGAACCACATTACACATGTTTTGACAGTTTTGAACTGGAAAAATTTATGCTTGCACGATTACTTTATCACATTAAATATCTTCTTTCACACAACTTCTGATTACTGTATACGCGAGTGTCAGTATCATCATGTTTTTGATTAGCTTGCACGATGGGATGAATAAAATACGTTTTCCGTCACACATACCTATGTATGATTTGACTAGACGGAAATCATCTAATCTGTATGTTGTAGTCTATTTTTAATCATTTCCTTGTAGTTCTTGTATGCTTAGTTAGATAATTGATTTACACATATTTATAATTTTAATTTACGGATGTATACATGTAGTATGTATGTTTCAAGTAATCATGTCATTCAAATCAACCTTTTCAACAACGTAAAAACCTGAACAACAAAATTATTTTTATTACAAGGAGCTTTATTATTTGCAACAGAGTAAGCTAAATTTTGAAAATGGTCTTCAGCAGGAAATTGAACGACAGACATGAATATCTACTGCACAATGAGTAATTAGCTAGTTTTTCTACAAAATTTGGGCAGCAAGGATAGGCATAAACTCTAGAGAGCTGTCTGTTATTACATGAGAGATAGAAATTACTGTATCTTATGTTCAAGAGGTTGTTTACGAAAGTACACTCTCCTTGGCTTTCAAAAGGCGAGAGGTAAGGTAGATGAAAAAATAAATATAAGGTTATGTAGCAGTACATGAGCTATAGGATCATTTCACATTTAGGGGTAGTTGAAGAAAATGCAAGTGCTTGAGTTATGATGGTGGGAAATTAGCTCTTATTTGGTTAGGCGGCCCTTTACTTCTAGTGAATGACACGTTGTAGAAGACTGGATGAATTTCTTCGTAGGAGGAAAAGATAATATGGAGGTAGAAATGAAAAGCGTAAAGTAGCTAAACGCAGGCACAGACTTTATCGGTACCACAAGTGAATAGTTGTTAAGAGGAGTTGTAAAGAGAGAGAGAGAGAGAGAGAGAGAGAAAATAGAAGAGTGAAAGATGAGACGATACAGTATATTCATAGTGAAACTCTTCTCAGGATGGATAGATGAGCCAAGATTCAGCAAGGTGTGTAATCATGGGCTTTATTGATTTGATTTCAAAGCCGCACTCAAATTAAGGGTCCGTGATCTTTTACGTCTGTGCATACATGTAGACGCTTTCTGTCTTATTATTGTAATAACAACTGCGGTGTTACTACCACCACACCACATCGTTCTACGATAGTATACTGTTCTTGCTACTATTCCTACTGCTCCACGTTATTTTTTCACGCTTTGTGTTCAGGATGATATGGTGCCCTGAACAGCGTAACAACAGCGTGCCGAAAAAACTTCATTTTGTATGTGATAGAATAGCATAATGAGAACTAGCATAATATAATGTAGGATGAGCTTAACTGACTAAATGAAACACACACAAGTACGCAATGTGTGTTGGCAATCATTTACTCATCAAGCTTACTATGCCCATATGTACTTTAAGGATGAGAAACGTGTCCTTCCTCCTTTCGTCTACCTCCAAAAAATTGCTGTTCATCCTTATTGGATCAAATCGCCTTTACAAGTATAGAGCATGCAATGAGACAGCAGTATCGGTTTTTGTTAAAACCTATTGTATTCATATCATTATTATATACATTCCTTGAGGGTAATGATTCGACTACTCTCCGAATACAAATACCAGCTCCCACTCACTCACCAACGTCCACAAACATAAAATATAACATTTTTACTATCATCTTCAGCTTATGATGAAGCTTCTTAAAGGATTCACTAAAACATATTTCAAAAGTGGACATAAGAGGCAACTCAAACAGAATGGATATGCTCATGACATACTCTCTATACAGCTCCTTTGCAAAAGCATCAGATTTGTATTGTAAAGTTGTTTCTTTTCTGGAATACATAATTTGACAGATTCGCAACGTGTCAAAGCGAGTGAATGTAATAAACCAATGGGTAAATAATAATTACCTAGTTGAAGACGAAGTTACAATACATACCTTTATCTTGCAATTCAGTGAAGATTTCATGTTCTAGAATGTTCAAGTATTTAAAGTAGCGTTGTAGTCGTCGTTTATCATTACGTGACGGCGACGACCCACACGGCAAAGTATTTTATCCCACAAAACTCATTATGCGGATCCTTCAAACGATTGTACCCACATACACTTCAGTTCATAACTTCATTGCTCAATAGCTCTGATTTCACTAACTAAAGTACATCACAAAACAATCAATCCAATCCACCCCTACGATAGTAAACGTTCAGGTTCACGCTCAAACAGGACATGCATGTTTTCAATCAAACTGGAGCAGGAGAACAAAGTACTCTGTTCAAATCGCAACCCTAAAACAAATTAAACCTGTATGATATCTCTTGGGGGATTAAAAATGTGATACTCTGACGAGACGAACTTCAACCAACTTTTTCTATCAGTATTTCGCGTCTGATTTGTTTTGATATGAAAATCACTCACGCTATAACCATTCAAGATGTGTTACAAAGTATGGAAGCAAACGATTTAAAACTGAGCAAATCAAATAAAAAAAGGCCCGACAACTAAATACCTCTGATCATGTCTACACTCCTTCCTATGTGGACTTGAGCTGCTGCTCCGAGTACAATCAATACTACACACGAAAGCATTCAAATAGTTTATTATTTTCTAATATTACGTGGTCATTATCAATACAATGACGTGTTATTAACTTAATTGTTCACATTATAAGTAAGTATTATGTTGAGTATTTAGGCAATTACGTTCAGTGGTCTTGAATCACTGCTGGATAGGTATAAATTCGAAGAAAGATTTTAAAGTAGAACGACCATAATTTTGCAGGCTTTCACAATTTTATTTATTGCTGATAATGAAGATCACCACGAAACGCATGTCATAGCAAGCAACACAACTTAGGTGATTTTGTAGTATTAAATGTATTTAATTTCTACAAGAAAAATAGAAATTTTGTGTAATAATAATCGGTTTCAATTCTATGTACTGTGGCGTCTACCTGTAGTACCTTATTTTCTAATTTAATAACAAAACAAATAAGGTTGATATATAAAAGTGCTGAAGTATCCAAGGAGAATCCACCTATACCTTTAATACAACGCATGCACGAATCAGTGACAAGTAATATTCATAGCTATTTCAAACTTCGCTGCGAGTGTTACAAATGCATTAGAATAATTAAAAACTATTACCAAATCAGTTATACACACCTACATATTACAACTAACCATTAAAAATCATATCATGACTAATTAAAAAATTCCATTAAATGCACACGGTAAGAGTAAATAATACTTTTCTTGTTTCAAGCTCATGAGACATATGTACTTTGCGAGAAGCATGCTTGCCTCTAGGAAATAAACTTCGTATATAGTATACAGCAGTATAATACCATTATCACAACTGGCCACCCGCATCTGTCATCTGAAGATTTCCTTCACTCTGTGACAAACAAAACTCACAACAGTTTATGTTTCAAAACTATTTCATCGGTAAACAAAACATCTTTCATTGCAATGATGCTTTCAAAACCGTTATGTTTTCCCCTTCAGGTATCAAAGCTTATTGAGTGTAATACTCAAGATGATCAGATCCAGAGAAGGAAATGTATACCTACACTATAGATATATGTTTGTTTGGTACCAATTAGGTATACTTAAATTGATTCAGTGTTCAACGGTTGTAAGGTTCAATTTTGAATCCCACGTCCAACGCGTTTAAAAGCAAATATTTACGTACAACATCATATGATATAAGGATGTAATAATATTCCTTTAGTATCCAACTGACAACATCTCAAAGCATGTAGTTAAAAATATTAATTGACCAATGGTTGAAAAAACAAATTATGCAAATCCATTAGATTGCATGCATCATCTGAATCATTGGTCGGAGTCGGTAAGTAATAAGTAATAGGTAAATCCTTCAATGGTACAATTGGTCCAATATCCTGTTCATTGACAGAAGCTCAAATAATATGTGGATGGTTAATATGCAAAAACTTAATTAACAGCTTGCAGAGTCCTTAAACTTTACTTGACCAGACGAGAGAGTCGAGAGTATGGGAACTAATGATTAAGCTGAAATTCATTTCAATATCCACAAGATAATGACTAATATCGATGGGGTACACTATCATTTAGCATTCTATACCTAATACTGTGTATCTGTTCGTATTTAAGCTATAACTATACTGCATTATTCATTTTAGAATTTTAGCTCACTCCGTAATTAAATTCCAAAATAAGCATGCATGCAAATACAAGACTGCATAAAGGAAATGACTTTAAAGGATGACAATAAATTTACTTATATTTACTTTCGCATAAGTTGAATTCGGTATACGTATATGCCTAATAGTTTTCAACAATAGATAACAAAGGTGGACTGGGATAAAGACAACAAATACAATTTAGTGCGAATGCTTCACACCTATCTTCCCTCCGCTAACCAGTCTGACAAATAGTAATACTGCCGTGTGGCTTACCAAAGCTCTATACATTCCTTTGGAAATTCTAAATCCACTGGCGTATAACATTTCAGTCATGTATAATTAAAAGTATGTTATCTGCTAAAATAGCTCATCTTATACCAAGCCAAATTTAGACAAAATAAGTTCATGTATGCAAATTAAATGTTAAAATGCCAGCGACATGATATGAATGATGACATTAAACTCTAATAACTTACCAATTACCAATTATGATCAATGCCTCCATATTGGAATTTGGATCGGATCATCCAGCCAGATATCAACAGCCAATACAAGTGAAGTAATATACGCAATTATACCGATACTTGTTCCGCGTCAAGAAACGTTTTTAGAGTATTTATTCGACAATTAGACACTATTCCACACTATTATTTGCTGCTACATTAGCGCCATCAATTGACGGATTTCCACACTAACAAATTCCTTTGTTTACTGCAGCAGCGGCAAATTTGAGTTTAAAAGATTTAAACGCTTAAAGACGCACAAGTACCCTTCATCGATTCGCCATGTTTTTGACATTCTTGGTTTCTTGACGGTTTGTGACAATTATTAGATCTACACATGAGAAAAATGTTGAATTTATTAATATTGATTGTTGTGTATTATTTACGGTTCAACTATAAGTGAATATTAGTGGCTGCTATGATATTTACATTGTTAAAGGTCTAATGTAGTATGTTCGTTTTCTGTGGTGTAAACCATTTGTTAGCTGGGAATTTAATGAATTCTAGGAATTCATCCGCATTTTGATGATAATGAGGAGGGCTGAACACAAGGAATAGTGAAGATTTGAATAAATATCAGACGATCGTCCATGCTGATTATAGTAAGTAAGTATGAAAGTGTTAATTGTAGTGTTATTTAAACAAATTAGTAATTATTAGAGCTTTTGCATGAGTGTCTATATATGGATGGATAGTGTGGTTGGGTGATTGGTGATTGATCGTGACATTTACGCTGTATTTTTGTATTTTACAGAATTAAGTTTACCTAATTAATTTCAACCGAAATGGCAACTTGGAGGATTGAAGAGGAAGCAAAGCTGGATTTACCCCCGTTGGTTCCTCCATTAATGAATCAGCTAAAATTCGATTATGTTGCAGGCTCTGTTGTAATTGTGCGAACGAAGCGCATGGGAGACTTCCAAGGGGAAATATTCCAAAATCCGTCGGACACGGGACTGAAGAATAGTCTCACATTGATAAATGTTACTTGCAAAGCTACTGGAGACAAAATTCCTGGTCATCATACGTTCTTTCAGAATGAATTGATGTCTGGTAAGCAGAGTTTATTTTTCGGCTGATTGAATATGATTGCATCGGCTGGGGATGAGGATTATCCAAAAGTGAGATGCAGGCATAATTACATGTGTTGTAGACATTTCATATTTTTTGATTATTTATTTTTAGTTACTGGAATTTCCGTCCCAGCACCAAAACGCAAGAAAGCAGTGGAAACTATTATGGATACTGTTGTAATTAGTACTCAAGAAGAGTTAACACGCTTGGTTAGTCTAATATTCAACTTTAGCTTCTTGGCTTAAGGGAAATTTTAAATAATTAGTCTTGCTAGTCATTCATCATATTAAAATAACAGACTGCTTGCTTCAGGTTAATGCGTTCACAGAAGATGAGGAAGTAGGATGTTACGTTCCTGGGATGTCCAAAGGGCGATTCAGTAATCCGCAACTAATTGTGATGAACGTTCAAAATGTATTAATTATCATTCCTATTGAAAAATTTGAAAACAGCGAAGTGATGTGGAAAACGCTTGGAAAGTATTGTTTCAGCAATCCAAATGTTACGAAAATATTTTTTGACTCACGGGGTTTCCTGGATTACTTGTACAACCGTCAGAAGATTCGACTAGACGGAGTTTTTGATTTGCAGGTAAACATGTCTAAAATTAATATTGTCGACGAACTGAAGTAATTTTAAATTTTCGACATTCTACTACAAAAACCTCAACTAAATACAGAATTTTTTTTTTAGTATACGGAGTTGTGTCTATCAGGCAAACTGAATGGCGATGAAGGGGACGGTTGCTACACAGAATCAATCCAATTCACTGACCTTCTAAAGGATTACATAAGTTACGATGTTCCGTCGTCTGATATGGAAATATTTTGTAGATTTCCAGGATTTAGTGAAGATATGCGGTTTTCTAATCTTGACCAGAATGAGAAGAAGTATTGTGCCTTACGGGTGAAGTATCTGCTGAAACTAAAATCTGAACTTTTTGAAAGGATTATGTGGCCTGCTGAAGTGGCTACTGAACGAACGGCTAGAAAATGTATTGCCAACGAAAACGTTGTCGCTTTAGAAATAGTTCCCCCCTACCAGCGATATTATAGGGATTGGTAAAGTTTAATGCGTGTTTAAAATGAGCTATATTTTTGTACGGACTGGCAGAACAATGTATTACTTATTGTACGTTACGCAAAAACTTACTTAAGGCAGCTCTGTACATAATGCAGGTGGAAAGCTTGCCCGGAAATTCTTATGTTAACAATGTGTCAATAGTTTTAGCTATCTTATATCTGAATGGTTTTAATGTCCGAAATCAACATTACAATATACAGAACTGTGAGTTGTTGTAATACTTATGAGTCTGACTTTGGCAGAAGATACTTGCATGAAAGTATGACAGGTAAACAACATAATTGATAGCTGCTTGTGAATCTTTAACATTTAATTGCATTGCAGAGCATTTACAATAAGAACACGCATTTATATATATGTATATATTTTCTTAAGATTTACCAATAAACTTAGTTTAAACCCAAACTCCATGAGGGTTTTTACTGGTGGGCGCTGCATTTTCTAATTGTCGAGGAGAACCTATCATGCGACGGGGTCTAGTACTCCCAGATCGATAATGAGCCCCGCCGTCGATCAATTCTTCAGGGGGTTGTATTGATAAGCTCTGGAGGTTGGCTTCTTTCATGGCATTTATTAACCTCTCCATTTGTTTTTTCTTGCCAGCTAAATCTGCTTCAATTGTTGATACTTCTAAATCTAGTGTTCCTGATAGGTCAGTGACAGCATCAGTCTCTCGACGTGCTAACTCGAGCTCTTTCTTTAAACGATCGATTTCAGCTATAGTGCTTGCTTCTCTTTGCATCCATTCTTCATGCCTTAGCTTCATCGATGATTGTTGAGTCATAAGTTCATTAGTTAAAATGCTCATTTTAGATTTGCACGCATTAAGTTCCTTTTCACATTTGTCAAATTCAGTCCTCAATTCAACCATGTCAACTTGAAGCTTGTCAGACTGTTGTTTTACAAGATCATTCTCCTCTTCCAAGTGTAGCAACGACAACACTTGGCTCTCTTGCTGTGCACTAACTAATTCTAGGCGTGAGATTTCTTTAGTAATAAACTCCAAATGCCGTTGCTGTTCTCTGGCTTTTCCTTCCCAAAACATAATTTCAGCATCGTATTGCGTCATTTCTGCGTGCTGTGACGTTAATTTTTCTCTTTGTAAATTAATCAATCGGACCAATTCTTGAAACTGAGGACTGCCCGAAGATGTTTGCGCCAGTTTTGGCACTGATCCATTTTGTTTCAGCGAAGAAACTTCACCATTTGTAACTGGCTGATCCTTGTTGATCCATTTTTCTAAAGTTTCTGTTTTATCTTTGGAAAAGTTGATTACATTATACGGTTCAGAATATCGAGGATATGAGCTTGTAGAACTAGTAGTGTCGGAGGTTGGTATATTTTTCGCTATATTTCCACCGCTTGCACTCATAAGATTAGCACTAGAATTGGTACTATGACTACCAACGTTAACGGGAAGGGATTGCGAAGGATTTGGTTGAATAACCGGGGAGGAAGACGCACTTGTGTGCTGTTGAGGGGGAACTTGTTGATAGTTAAGATTGGGTGGCGGAGGTTCTCGATACGGTGGGAGACCTTTACCCGCATTAACATTAACAGGACTGTGAGCGAGAACTTTAATAGGATTCGGAGGCTCTCTGTAAGGAGGTGGGCCACTTAAGTTCAAATCTTTAGGTTTTTTCCCAGGGGAAACTTCCCCTTCATATGCACTTTCAACTCCCGATCCGCTTGAGACTTTATTGTTAATACAACTGTTCGTATTTATCACTTTTCCATTGGTCGAACAATCATCAAATGTACTAGAACTTATGGTTGTAGCTGCATCATTCACTCTTTGCGGAATCCCTCTAACCACACCAACACTCGGTAAGCTATCGTTTCTTTTTGTCGACCCACCTTCAGGTGAAGGTAAATTTCCGAAGTTAGAACTAAATGGTAACGATTTGCGCTTTGACGAAGTCCCATTAGGTTGAGCAGATCCAGGGCTTGTTAAAGGGGGATTATTTTTTCCAAAAGCATAGTCGGCGTTGAGACTTTCAAGGTTTTTCGTTGGTTGTTTTGGGACACCGGGATCCAAAGGGGCCCATTGCAGAATGAACTGCACGTCGTTGGAGTGTTCACCCCATTTCAAGAGCACCTATCCGATCGAAAAAAATTATTAAAGTTTCAAAATAAAACCTCAATTTATTTCGTAGTTATATAAGTGAATTTACCTTTAGGGGTTGCTCATTCGGTGCCAAGAGCCTTTCACTGTTTCGCCAACGTTCAATGAGCGTAAACCTTCCCGTTTTTCCCGTGGCATGTGCCAAGGCATAAACGACATCCTACAGTAAAAAATATTCTCATTTAAGTTCCAAGTTAAAAAAGTGTATCTTAGTATGTATATAGCACTATTAAAGATTGCAAGATTTCGAATCATGTATTGTTTGTTTGGTAAAGCTATCAAATGCATTGGTTCCTGTCAGTATTTGGCAGTCTATATAAGAAAGGAAGCAAGTGGGCGAAAGAAGGTATAAGTATATGTACAATATATATTCATGTACATTATTTAATCTAGTAAGTGTAAAATGTAAAACTAGTCTAGCATTCAAACATGATTAAATAATACATAGACATACCTGGCAAGTGGTCTTCTCATTCACCCCGCAAACAATACGCTGAATTCCTTCCACCCAAACTTTGAGCTCCATGCTTCTTAGAGATGCGGGTAAAATTGTTACGGTTGACGTACCAGTACACCAATTGAACAAAAAACCTTAAGAGTAGATCGGCACACTAAGGACAATTTCCTTCGTTTCATGGCTACAACATTTATTTTTACTGGCCTCATCATCTTCTATGTTTTGCCGACGCCGCAGAGCCATTTCGCATTTAATTCTTCTTACTCATGTCTTCACGTCAAAGTCCACTCGAGTCCTCGGCCTAAATTAGAAATAAAAAGTTTCTATAATAAATTCCTTGTCGTCACGTGGAAAAACTTTCAACTGTACTAATAGCATAATATGTTAACGGGAACAAGTCTCGAACAATGTACGAGCATTAATTCAGTTATTGTAATAAGCTAGTGCTTAATGTCAATACGACAATGACTCATTCATCAAGTTCACTAACTTCAATGTAAGCATACACATACATTCTCAGTTTGGTGATTAAAGCACCGAAGGTATACAAAATATAAATTATGCTAACTAGACGCAATTATGCAATAAAATTTTGTTTATTAGTTTTTGAAGAAATACATCTTATTACTTAAACCTATTGTCGAGCTTACGACTAAATCATAGTCTGAATCAAACCAAACTTTAGCACGAAAACCAACAAAATTTTCGTCTCAGCGTGTGGATCGGAATGTTCTGCATTTGTAAATTCAAACTTATTTCGTCGTACACAACCTTCAGGGTTTTTACGACACACTTGTGGCTGTGCTGTGACAATGTATAGAATGAGTTAATAATATTATACTTCCTGAATATTTGATTTCCACATGCATACGTCATATATACTATTTCTTCACACCTAATGTGTCATTACAGAAAAGATGTGTAACATATTAACTGCTTTAACGATTCCTAGAAAATTAGTTCATACTTACACAAATATTTGAACTTAAAGTGCCAAGTGAGTTTTTCTTTTATTTTAATGGGACAAAATTATATGTGCAAAAAGTATTTTCGCTTTGCACTAAAATAAACTTCTATTTCTGCTGTGTCAGTATATTTGTTAATAGCTATCCTCATCCACTACCCACATCCAACAGTTTTGATTTGGAACTGCGTTTCTAATAAAGCCGGGTTTAGTGTCTTTCCTGCCATGCTTGGAGGGAGATTTATCAGTTTATTACATTTAAATACATCATACATTTAACATAGTCAATGCATTTGATTGCACTTTGCGCCATGAATTTCAAGCTAGCTGAAGATCGGATTCACGCTAGACTGCTATTTTTTAATATTTTAAAACACAAGAGTGAATTTTACATTATTTGCCCTTGGCTGAAAACCATAAAACAGAGATGCAACATAATGATTTTTTTTATTTCAAATACGTTCATGTCTTGTACAAGACTAGCATGTGTATAGATTCGACCTATACTTAAAATATTATATGTTCCAAGACTGACACTGCAATTTAATATTGTTTCTGTTGAAGCAAGTTGTACCTATGTATGTGACATACATGATACTGTTACGTAAAATACGCAAACCAATATTACTACATATTACAGAATTTACAGTACATTGAGTACAGTTGCCAGATGCCTGTCATATAGAGATGACATGCATGAGACAAAACATGAATGCGAGAATTGGATACCACCAACCACCACGTCACATTTGTTACATGAACTCTACTGCGCGCTTCAAAGTTTTATCCTTATATTTATAATGCATTCTGATTACCTGAGAAGGGAAGTCATATTATTGGGGCTGAGATTTAAATATCCTCAGTGTTTTTTCCCTGCCTTGCCATTCTAATACGAAAAGTGCTATAAAACTACACAGCCGAAATTGATGATCCGAACAAATCAGCCTGTGTGACGGTAAAGACCCATCATTATTGTAAATACTTAGTCATATTTATGGTAAAGACTCTTGAATTCTCTTTAAAAGGCTGTGACTCCAAATCGGCGGCAGAGCAACTACTACGCAACACATTAAAATTCCTCGGAAGATTAATAATTGCAATTAATCTAATTGCCACTTCAAAATTCTCAATTGTCAGGAACTGAACAATCCAAAATCAAATGAACAATATTCTCATGTATATATATGGTAAAGGGCAATTTCGTTGTCCCTATGGGAGAAGCGCTCTACAGCTACTCATGCAGCAGCAGTTTTTGCTGTGTTCCCAATAGAAAGTTAGAAAACTTGTGAAATCTTTACACCATCAGCACTGCAAAGTTAATACTGACTTACTCGTATACGTATAATCACACTCCACCATCAATGCATCTGAACTTGAAAACAGTCTGACTACTATATAGGTGCTACAAATAAACAACTCGCATCACAACATCTTCCATTCTACTCTTTTCTCTTTCATTCTATTGAGAGGAGAAATACAAACCCTGTAAGTTCAAGCTTGAGGCCGAATCATAATAACATACATGCAATCTTTTAGGAGCATCGGCATTGCATTAATACTGATGGTTACCATTTGTATGAATACGCATGCAAAGTTTAACCAGGTGCGCATAATAATTATAAGGATTGTGATATTGCCGATTGCTTGATTCCAGTAGGTAGCGAGTTTGTCAATCATAGGTTAGAGGCATCAATTGCATGCCTACCTACTTTATATTTTCACATGTACAGGAAAGTAGTTCTAAATCTAAATATCGCCGAAACGATTGAAAAACAATGACCAAGTACTCTCAAATGACCTTAAGATATGTGCAAGTCAGCACAAACAAATATATATCATTTGGTGCTGCAACAATTCTTAATGCATACTAAAACATTGTGATCTTCAACAGAGTAGGGTATGAGTGTACGCCGTAATCAAGCGTATGCTTTATAGCATTAACAATAATTAAGGAATTTTAAATTATTGCAATATATAAGCACTTGCATCTTTGAGCGAGTATACGTGTATCTACTGCATCTACATATATGTAGGCCACATACATTTACCCCGAGTCAAAGAGAGTTAACAAAGCCGTAATCAACACTTGTATATAGTTGAAGGCTTTGAAGCGTTTATGATTCCTTTGAGTACATCCAATAGAAAAGTATAGTATTATGAAAAATAGAGGTACTTGTATTGTGATTTGTATGAAAAATGTGCACCGTGCGGAAGATGCAAGCAAGAGTTTCGCCATTTGCATATAGATAGGGCTTAAAAATGTAGACTCACCGCTGGTCTCTGTACTCTGTACACACAACGCCTCACAAATATGGATATATTACATACACATATATAAGTATATATATATATATTTCCGCAATATGATCATTCTTTCACGATTTCTAAAAGGTATCCTTTTCACCATTAAGCTCAATTTCTTTATGCTTTACAGGAGAGGCAATTTTCTGGGGTTTTTAGAGACTCATAAACATAATATAAGAAATAATAACCTATAAGTCTACACATTCTTTAAAAATCTGTCTACACTTGAACTCCAAGTAAACTTGTTATCATCAAGTAAAAATACCTTTCTGTAATTAGTCAAGCTTTGCGAAGCGGCGCTTACAACGAGTAAATATTCCTTTCGCAAATGTTTCCAAAACACGTTACACTACAAAGCGGCCGTATACCATGAACTTGAAACTTTCTAATGCATACTTGAATCAAACATTAATTGAATGGTGTGAAATTGAATAAAACTTCAATGATGATATTAAAAACCTTTTTTCATGCTTACTCCTAAAAGGACATTTTTGTTTCGCTCCATAAAATTAGTAGCCAAATCAACTTATTCTATGACTAATGACTACAGACAGGAACAGGGAGCATATCACGATGAGGAAAAACTCCGTCAATAAGAATCCTGTATTTTTGGATTGTCACTTTTGAAAACGTGTGAAACATAAAATCCGTCTGGTTTATCTGTTTCATCATATGTTGGAGTTGGAGTTCATTAAAATCTCGACGATTCAATAACTTTTACTAAAACCAGTATGTACACTTAAAAGATGCTAACTGTCCGAGACTCCTTCAATGTTAAAAGAAACAGCGTACTTTGCTGTCTGTAACAATATGTGATTTTTAAATTTATACGCATCATTTACTATTATTTCGTGATAACTGATTAGCTCGTAAAATGATGTTGAGGACACAATTAAAAGTTATATGACAAGCTATGAAGCTATCGAGATCATCAATAAAACAACACAGAAGGTTGAAAGCTTTGTAAATTTTCATTAAAAATTTTGGGTTCGTGCATATATATTTACTTTCCAAAACTAACTGCAGTCTTATTAAGGCTACATAAAATTTTAAACTATCGATATGTAGTAAGTTTGATATAATCAATCGTATGTACAAATATCTTCGCATTGATTATTACAGAAAATTTTGAAGTGGCCAAGTGTTTGCTGAAAACAAGAATATTGACAGACTTTTGCTGTTTCAAAATCCATATTAATTTTAATGCCAATGCCGATCCTAAAAATGTTCGTTAACTTACTTAAAATGTATAAAAAATACATTTTTAAATACAAATTTACATTTACATATTTCCAAGTTAATAACAATCTACTTATATTGAAAATCAACGTGGATGAGAGTTCATATGAATAATTTATTCTCACGCCGATACTAAAGCCCAAGCTGCACATTTAATTATTAATAATTTAAAATTTACCAGATTATATGTACTGACAGTGTCATTAATCAAAATTTTCAATTTTCTCACAACACTTACAAACAAAATTAGCAAATTTGTTGCACCAAAATTTGTTAAAATTTCGTAAGTTGAACTCACTTCTCAAAATGCTTTCTCTGTACATACTTTCGAACAAGCGACTGTTTATTTTAGACCGCTGCTGGTTCAGATTTAGAAAAAGTAGGTGAAAATTTTAGTAATGATGAACCACAACGCCTACTCAGTGAAATGCACTAACGAATGTTATTCCAATGGAAAATTCACTGATTCCAATACGTCAAGTAAAGGTTTGGTAGAGCATAACATTGTTGGCAAAGTGCCCCTATTTCCCCAACATCCTTATGACATTTTCAAATCGACCAACTACAGCAACATTAGTCCACCGTGTGTAATTATAAACAAGTCTACGGATATAATTACATTTAAGTATATATATACTTATATCTACACATATACGCACTCCTTCTTTGTCAATATATTATTACTTCCATCAGTTCCATCCAGACAACACTTGGCATCCTCATGTCAACACACTGTAAAATAAATATTCCTACATGGACTGTCACCAGCACCGGCGTAATAGATTTTAACTGAACAGTGACAGTTTCGATAGCAAAAGTTATAGTGAAAAAAATTAAACAGACATACTGTCGTATATTTAAATGTAACTTAATACGCACTTAAAAGTGGAAGAAATGGCTGAACTTAACATCAGTCTTAGTGATGAAGCACGAAGCAGTAAGTTAAGAATACTTTTAACACCAGTCAGTGTGTTTCATAAACACTGACTGCCGTAAAAATTAACATGAAAGATCACATCACCTGACACTAATTACACTACGAACGGAAAGCGTTATTTTAACTTTCTTACTAATTCTTTCAGCGTGCACTAATAAGTTCTTAGTATCTTTATTCAGAACAAAATCAAGTCGGCAAGTACTAATTTAAGTGAATACTTTATTTAAATGACTATGTGTGCAAGTATCTTTCAGCTTGAAATATACCTAAAGCTTATTATTGATACGATATGTTCATAAAAAACAATTCTACCCTTCCTTCGTTAAAAAACCCTTCATTTTTACAGTCTAAATTCACTATGGAACTTTCGTGTTGTAAGTAAATAAGGATATAAAGTTGTTAAAATTAGAAAATATAACTGACGGCAACATATGCGACTCCTATATGTACAGTCAGTGCTTACAATTAGCAGGGTAATAAAGTTGTGCGTCGGAACCCTTCCCTTCTCAGGGAAGCAATCAGATACATGATGATAGTCTTCTGAAAGCTATCTTCCTTTTCAGAGCAAAAGCCCTAATCAACTACCAACTAATGAGACTTGAAGTGTACCAAGCTAGTCAATGTCATTCTCTAAACCATTACATTCTAAAATAAACTTAGGTTTGAAGTCAAAGTATAACTTTTTGGATGTTCTCAAGCTTTGATGCCCGAAATGGTATTACCAGATGAAACTGCGAACAGCTATGATGATACCAATACGAAGTAGGGAGTAGTTCAAATTACATTTGTTTTTTTCAATCCGTGCACACGCATGCTGTTGACAAAAAGTTGTTGAAGCTGTGGATATAATTAAGTTATAGCTTTCGTCCTTGTCAATGCAGCAGTTACACATAATTTGTTAAACCACGCACTAAAACCCATGGAGAATGGTAAATACCATGGAAGGACCATATACAAATACTAACACTACATAAAGAAACTATATGAATTTTCTACTCTTCCGGGTTACGAGGGTCTTGGTAGCTTAAATGTACAGAAACGTTTGTAGTCACTGTCACCAAGTCAAATTCTTTTATAATCTACCCTTAGTTTTAACATGTAAAAATCTGTGATGCTGGCCTTCCTTGAGAATGAATAATTGAAATACATCGTTTTGAATTCCACAAGTCAATCTGTAGAGATGTAACGGTTACCAGCATGAACAATACATAACAAATTGAATATTTATGTGAGAATAAATATATCAGAGATTTCCCCTGCATTTCTGGTGTCTCTAACAGCAAACTATTTAGTTTAAATAAGCTATAAAACTTTTACCTCAGATACACAGAAAGAAATGATCTAAAGAATAGAGTAATATAAATCCGGGAACCTACTTCTATCTTAACCACCTTTCTGTCGTGCTTTTTACGAAGTCATAGATAAGCGTCAGCGATAAAGAATGCTGTACGTGTACTTTGATATACTTAGTCTACACTAGCAGTATAACACTGGCATGTCAAGGTTTGAGATTTGTAAGAAATAATGAATCACGTTTAAGGATCGCACTCACATTCAGTCACACCCATACAGAAAAGTAACGGAGACCGTGGAGACAGTAGGACCAGAAATTTAAACATTTTGCAACATCAGCACATTTTGTTAAACTATAGCTAAATGTTGCTAAACGGTTTCAAGAGCTTTGAGTTCTATGCTACAAAACCCAAAACATCATGATGTAGTATCTGCCTCTTGTATGCATCGTTGTTTTAAAAAATCGTTGCTACACTGGAAACGCCCATCTATCTTTGATTTAAAGATCACTGTTTCAGCGATCAAAAAATCTTGTGTAAATAGTTAATTAGCTCTAGAATAAACACGATGTACAAGCTCAGTTGACTAATGAAACATCCTTACAGCAGTATTTCAGATAAGTTGATCTGTAAAAGTCAATGATCAAAGACATTAAATGTTGAGCTGAGTTGTCATTGCATACAGGCCTTTCGTTACGGTACCAGTATTTCAGCTTACACGTGTACCGAATTCGCATTCAGGTAGTCACGTGTGACAAAAATTTATAAAATGTTTCTAATGTAATCAGTAGAGCAACACCAAACTCATGACAAAAAAAGTTGACTTCTAATTAAAATTCTGGCTTCAAGTGTAACGTGCGTGTAACTCACATTACAACATAAATTCAGTCAGTACTATATGTATTTGTGCTTTTGTGCATTAACAAAAGACACAGCTTGATTAAATGTTGAAGTTGGTCCTACATACCGTCTCGTCAACAGAAAAATATATACAAAGTATTTTTTATAGAGAATTAATCTCCCCAAACTCCGGGTAATCCTGGTATCAGCTGTGAGTTCATAGCATGACTTTTTGCCAAAAGTAAAGGCAAATAGTGAGCTATTCCTTAACATCTTGTCGAAGTGCAGTGAGCAACACTAATGACTAAAATAATGCCGTACGACCTGCGTTTGCTTATGCACGGACAAGGAGAGTTAAACAAAACAAATCGTCCAGCAGGGAGTAGTTGCTACTGCTGGAATCCACCATTGTTCAATATTACCTAAGTGAGTTCACATATACATTTAAATTGACGAACATTTTTAACATTACTTAATGACAACAAATGCGCCTCAAAAATAAATTAACTAAACAAACAAAACGACATGTCTTCCCAGTTCTAGTCGTACTGCCATTGTGTTAATGTACAAGTTTTCCTAATGCTGGCAACATATGGGCGAGAACCCCATGACATTTGGTTTACCAGCTTATTCCAAAGGAAAAAAGGGATATCAACAAAAGGACATAAGCAACCTGGTCCTGTTTCCCACGATTTCAACAACTGTCTAGATATGTGTCGAGGAGCATGCAAGAAGAAGATGAACTTGTGCATCCACTACATTCATTCCGTACACTTCCTCTTCTATACACAAATAATTACCACAAACATGAAAGTACAATATCCTAATTCAAGGATGTTTTTTCACATAGTGAGATAGTTTTTTCAGGCATTATCTCTGCAATTCTTTGATGTCAAGTATTCAGAATTTCACAGCCGACACGAAAGATTGATCATAACAGATTATAGTTAATAAAGACAGGAAATCTTTTTCCACAAATTTTTCTTTGTGATGCTCTTGTGCTAATCCTTGCTACTTCAACAACAACCAACATCGTGAAAAGAACCTTTTAAGATAATTCTTCAAACACAGTTTGGACTCCATCGAAACATACAGGCTTATAAGACAAGCCCAGCATAGAGTTACACTAACGGACACTTAATCCAATCGAAAATGATGCAAATGTACGGGAAAAGTTTTATTAGAATAGATGAGCTCAAAATAGAAAGATCAGTATAGTAAGAGGGCGGATCAGGATGTAATCAGCAGTATCGCAGTAGCGGGAAGGTGTTGTCAGATAATTCGGGACGTAGTACAGTCGCATTTCTGAAGGTCAATGTCAAAGGGAGTAATTTAGTAGACTAATAAAAAAGAATTCCAAACTGACTCCAATTCTAACATAGAAAATGACTAAAATTGCAAACCGACGACGTACAGGATGTCACAGCCAAGATTTATGATTGACTATTTCATTTAAATAGAGTGGAAATACCAGATCCACTTCGTAAAATTGTCGTCACTTCATGTACACTGTATAACCACTTTGTAATAATTAGTTAACTACATCAACCAACAAAGATAACTCGATTGACTTTATTCAGCCAAGCAGAATATAAAAACAGTGTTATTATCTTGGTACTTTGGTAGTAAAGTTGAATATACTACTTCCCCCTATATGCACACAGAGGCTTATATATACTATGTACATTCGGTTTTACTAATAATATGGATTTTCCACCGTAGCTCCAAAGGAGCTATACGATGATGACCAAATTGCAATTTCAGAACTGACATAAAATGTAAACATAAGTTACGTATGACGTTAATTTTTAACTCATCATCAAATTAACATTTATAACTCAACGCTGTTTTAAGCATCAGTATGTAAATATAAGTATGTCACAAGATTAATGACTGGGTGGACGGTCCGATACATGGACGTCATGGAACGTAATAATTTTAGCCTGAAGATTTAAAATCCATTCCAAAATGTTATTACCCTGCATAAGTGTAACATGGGGGATGGATACAAAATAGTAATTTCGAATGACTCTACGTTACGTTGACATAAAAAGGACACACTAATTAACTTGATGTTACATAGTATATCAGTGTATGTAGATATATTCAGGTTTGTCGTAGTCTTGCCCCACAGCTCTCGACCGTGGATACCACCGGATACACCAAAAAGCCCCTCTTCCGGTTTTCTGGAATGCTTTAACGACCCAAAGGGCACCTCCGTACAATTGCAACCAGCATGATCCTTCATATATGTATGTAATTAAATGCATTTATTTGGTAGTCAGGATGCCATCAATGAAACTTTCTATGTGGGTGATTCTTTCTACAACACACTTCAAACACATTTCCACACTACTAAATAAATCATCAAACTTTTGGCGTCTTTGTTTGGTAATTTCTGTACCCATGTGTATACATAACAAACAGGTATATGAGCTTTATCTTGAAGTGAACTCGTATTAGTATTAAATATTGATGGTGTGAACTTCTCCATCAGGGGACTCACATTCGGGATAAATATACGCTCGGAATTAGTAATAAAAACAAGCAATTAAGTATATATAGCTACTTTTTAAATTTACTCATATAAGTACTAAATTCATTTAGGTAAAATTACTTTTCAAATGACTACTTTACAGCAATACACGGGGTAATTTCAACAATCTACTATCAAAAACCTAATTTACCTGGTAATGAAATCGACTTTAATATGAATCAAGCCAAGTCTCCAATATTAACTCAACGGACAACAGATAACTAGCATTGATATTTCCAATTCCGCAATAATAACAATAACAACAACACGTTATTTCTCCCACTATAATCAAGTAACCTACATTTTGTATTAAATTTCACCACAGACGGAGAAATTTCGAAGATCAGAGTAGAATAGAAGAAGAATACATGACAGACCAGGGTGGTTTGGAATTGTCATTATATTCTTATTTATACAGCGCACACCGTCTCACATGTAATTAATAATAATCTTTAGAATGCACACATCGTAGCACAACTTCCATTATTTCTCCAGCAACCCACCAACAAAACAGACAACAACATTCACATTTATTTACAATAACTCTTTTACTTACTGGCAATTTAATTACGAGTCTCCTAAAGTTTTGATGCTGCTCACAGGCTGACTGAAAGGATACTGCCTGTGTACAAATGGCAATACGATATATGTTTTGACTATAGGGGAGATGGGAGCTCTAGCTAGCACAATAACATCGCAAAGCAAAGGAGTACCTAGGTACATATGTACCTAGGTATCACATGTACTTACCAATATAGGCGTCTCCTGTGGGACGAAATACATTGAGGGGAGCTTTCGCAGTTTATCTTGTGACGAGTAGGTGTCGTTCAGCGTAGCAAAAATATTGGAGGATCTTCTTTCAGTGCGGTTGAAAGATCCAGAGGGGGGCGTAAAGCAAGACTTTGTTCACCTGTGACAACTCGCGTCTCAAATGATGTATGTAATGTAATATATACATCATTGTCATAATACACGGTGTTTGGTCTTAAGTAAGCTGTGGGGTTAATATGAATGCTGAATTAAATTGTAATTAAAAGGAATTTAAAAATAAATTAACAAAACCATTGTTAAACATCCATGCTTGTTAAATTAAGAATCAAGCATACTCCACTATACAAACTTAACTTAACACTACATACAATATATGCACTTCGAAGCTTTAGTGATGTGTTTAATGTATGCGAGCTTTGATAATAATAGTATTATAAGTACCAATAATAATAATAATTTTATTGTCATTAACGAACATTCACTAATTGCAACACCTATTAGAAGTGTATTTACTACATGAAGTAACTACAGGACAAGGTTATAGAAAAAGATCATTTTTCAGAGACTTTTGTATAGCACCTCAAGCCAAAAGCACAAATTATATAGCCTGCGGCCCTATAGATTTGTGGATTGAAATGAAATTTATTGACTTAAAAATGGTGTGCTTCATTTGTGAGGCTGGCTGTCAGTTACGTGAGTTCGATTAACAAGCAATTAAGCTATATATATACATAGTTCACTATGTACAAATACATGGATTTGAAATTTGAACGCCGTTTCGAGTGTTCTGTCCTTGTTGCTCAGAAGGAGATTTCTTGTAATAGAAGGGAAAGAATGGTTCCCTATAGGTGAAGGAGAATGGTGTGTGTAAGTGTGTAGGGATCTATGTATAGGAAACTCGGAAGCTGAAACGCTGGTTAAATTAATTCGATAGGGGAAAAAAATTCTTTTTGCTTATTACATTAAAATTACATCTTAATTTAATAGCTCACTTGCGTTTTCTCTGAGACAAATATCTTTCGGAACACAGCAAATGAGGTTCTGTATAATAAACACATTTCATTTCCATTTATTGTACTAGTAAGTATAATCTCAACTCTGTCGGGACTATTGTGAAAAGTTCAAAAGCAGCAACAAGTTTTTGGCTAGAGAGTTCCCATCGTCTTGCAAGTTAGTATAGACTTACCCCTTTAATATAGTGGCCTGCCTTCTTGGCAAAAGAGCTAAAAACCGTAGTTGTTATGGGCTTCTTATTCATATGCACGTGTACACATATAATTACGTATGTACACAATTAGGCTAAAAAAATTATTGTTTTGTTGAAACGAGTACGCCTGGTAAGTAGCTTACCCTGTGGGAGAGTTTGGGATACATAGTCGAAAGAGTAGTTCAGGTAAATGTGTAATTTATTGTTTTTTTTAATGTCCACCGCACCGTCAATTGACATTATTTATGCTCTAATATCTCGCTTATGTACTCCCAGTGTCACAATTGCGGATGAATTCTTATTAAAATGCGTAAATATGTACATACGATATATAGAATTCATTGGGCCGATTAGTATTTTATGAAAAATTCTCCATGGTAAATTATCTGTGGGATATTATATTGTAAGTATGTACATACATGCTTATAATATTTTTAGTGGCGAAAACGATAAAAGACAGCAGACAAATAACGTTTATTAGCACTGCAGGCTCATCAAGAAAGGTAAAACTTACTTTGAAGTATGCTATGGGTAAAATGTGTATATATACATATTAGGAATCAGAATAAAGGTCTAATTAAATACATTACGAAATCAAATATTGGGTAGAGATGGTGTGTGATTTAAATGGGAACATTTCCGGATTATTCAGGATTAAAAAATTAATTAATTAAAAAAATTAAAAATAAAGGATAATCACATAGTTTTACCTTGTAGGGTTATGAAAGATCTTCTTGTCTCTACTTATAAGCTAATTAACTGCGCTTTACGATATAGTAATGCAGATTTTATTTACAATTCTCATTCAGCGTGTTAAATGATTAATGTTACTGGCTGCACATGTATTTTTAATTTGGCCACAACATTAAGCATTTGGTGGTCTCATTTGGTGTGAACATGAACCTGGTGTTACAGTTTAACAAAACTTAAAACCACATACTTGCGGTTTGATAATAATTGACACTGAAAAATTATCCATGGTGTTAAACATGTTAACGAAGTAGTAACTCCAAAAGGAAAATGCAGAGAACAGTGAATCCAAACAAGTAATATGGAATCTATTGAAGGTATATGGTATTCAAACGACCAGGCTAAGTAAATAACTTGAAAATAAGTGTGGCTAGTTAATTAAAGTTAATTAAATGTAAATGAAGTGTTACTTAAAAATATATCAATTACCAGTGATAATCCGTGAAAATTAAAGTGCATTGATCTGTAATCTTAATCCGTTTTTATTTGCAAGACAAGCGTTGTGGGAATCAAATTGAAAGAATCAAATTGTAGATATAAAAAAGATTAAAGTAAAGTAATATTCCTTATTGATATACCTAATAAGAAGTATTTGCAAATTTTGAGGGTGTCAAAAAGTTACCAGTCACTGCCAGTATTCATGTCATGAGCTTTGATTACATTTAGGATAACCGTGGGGTAAAATTTTACTTAAAAATTGCAAGTGTTAGGTAATTAGAATGGCAAAACATTTGCTATGATATCATATTCTATGGAAAAGTAGAAGGGTGAGATATTTTGTATTTAATTTCAAGAGGTCGAAAGTTTTTCCCTCTAAACTTTGAAGAGCATGAAACTCAACGTGCAACTGGCGCCGACGCAATTTTACATTCACCGAGATTCCGCGTGCAACATTGTGTGTTCGGTGTCATTACAAGAGCCTGTGAATTCCCAAGAAGAGATCCAGTGCATGGAGAACAAACCTTGCCATAACACTAGCAAGTCTTGGGAAACTTCATCTGAGCTCCATAGTCTTGTTAACCTTAGTTTGCACCACATATCATCAACAAAGTTCGAAGAGCATACACTCAAAATTACCCTAATTATAAAATACAATAGTGAACTTTCTATTTTATACACCGATATTAATATTATTTTCCCCCGGCACATTAATCATTCACGTTTGTCAACAAACTGCAGATAAAAAACCAAGGAAAATTATATAATAGCCCCAAAGGTTAAAATACGATCGGTAGTCTACTGTGAGGTGTATATAGTATAGAACAAATTGTACACAACGGTTCGACACGTTCATTATTTTGTTGACTTTCTCTGTGTAATTAACCTCACGTTACTAAGTCAACAGTATCTTTGATTTTCCACTCTTCCGCCCGACATGACATTTCCTTTTACCGCTTGGACATTCATCATTGAGATATAAAGTTACAACCTGAAATTTTTTCTATATTAGAGGGAAGTATTCTTAAAATTGCACAGATTGCTAGAAAGGAGAGAAAGACACTCGGCTCAACGGACACCCAGACCCATTTTCATGAATAATATACAGGGAAAGGGTAATAAAAAGAAGGAAGAAGTGTACTCCTCAGAGTTAAAAGAGTAACCAACAGGTTACTTGTACCGCCACAACTTGTAGTAAAACTACAACAAACACTGCATTGATCCAGATTTGTGTACATGGTCTTCTTAGCCTGCGAAAAAGCTTTCGACAGTGAAAGAGAGACAGTTTGTACAGTGCACGGTCGTGCAACCCTATAATCTCATACACACGTATCCAAGCTATTTGGCAAAACATCTTTCCAGAGAGAAAAATAAGTTATGATACCAAGCAAGACAGATGGTTCGTGCCATATGTGAAGTTCAATACGTTTTTTAACAATAATAAATCATTTGATCGGAACATATAACTTAGAGTAGGTATTGAGCAGTCCTCTAGGAGTGACAGATTGCTTAACGTCATTTTACTTTGTACTTGACAAGAGTAACAACCTTAGAATTTGACACAGTTCCTTAAAACATTGACTTTTACCTTTTATAAAGAAAAGTTTATATTTTATGTTTTCAAACCTTTAAGCTTTATATAATTTTTTAGCATATACACTCTCCACAAAGAGCCGGGGGATATTGCTACTAGTTTTTTGAAATACAGCCACGTTTTAACAATTTGATAATAGTATCAGAAAGTTGACAACACTAGATTTCAATCAATCTCAATTTGTGCCGATGTATCATCATCCTACTTCCCGTACCAAATCTTAAAAGTATATAAGAGAAAAGTTTTCTAGGATAGAAAAGTTTATCTTCTCATTTTACAAGACTAGGACGTCAGGACGTGTACATGCATACATACCCGTTTATACGGAGATTACTAACAATAGTGACTGGTCGTACCATCCCTGGTGAATACAGGCTTTGTATCGTCAGTTTTATATCAGTGGGTGAAAATTGACCAGTCGTGCGATTTTTGACTTTTATCCCTGACAAGGAACTTAAGCTTCCCTACCTGTTACCCTTATAATAGTATAACCATAGCCAGGGTGGTTGTTTTAGAATAAGTGCATGCATTTGCTCATCCACTAAATGTGGCATATTACGGAGTTTACTTTGAACAAGCGTGACTTTCCTGTCCGTCGACTACTTGTGTTCCACTTATAAACATGAATTATTAATTGTAACTTGTAGTGTTTGACAGCATCAAAAAGTCCTTGTGTACGTGCTGTCTCGGTAACGTATTTCTTTCTCAAAGTTTTCAGCCGAAGAGGTAACGGGATTCGTCCGTACTCGACAAAGACATACATACGTAGTTACTACCAAATATGTGTTCAACGGTGCTCACATTATTGGTTTTAACACACAGGAATACATTGAGATAAGCATCCATAGACTTTTTACATGTGACATTACATACAGTGTAGTAGCAATATAGAATAATATATCCTGCACTGCACGCAAGACTATACCCGTCATCATCACAAGAAGACGCTTACTCCATTCAGCGTATCCACATGCACATCCACAAAATTAAGGTGAGACCATAATATATGTATTATGTTTCTTTCTTTGCAAAATACTAATCAAACTTTATTCGCGCTTGACTGTCGCATGCTTTGTCTCCACTATGAACAGGGTGCACATGCCATTTATCAGTAGTTGCACTCCATTAGACTGTCTACTGACAATGAGCGCTAATGTACAACTAATGCCATAGCTTTGTAAACTTTCCCCGATGATTCATCTTGCGGTAATGCATGATGAAGTAACTTACAATATGTGAGTTGTGAGTAGAAAACTTTGGTATTTAAACTTAATTTTAGCTTGACGGCGATGAGCAGTAATATTTCAGATAGCTCTAATAATCAATGATGTAGAAATTTCAAATCCATTTTAGCTAACATATACAGCTAAAGATACACGCGTACTCTACTGTAATACTCCTCAGAGAGTTAATACTTAGGACAAACTCTAATCTTCGAGTCTAGACACCCAATAATAATTTTGATCTAACAAGCAAAAATTGTAAAACTGGAACTACGGCAGGGATATATAGCTTTTGAGTAAATTCTTATTATTTTCAAGAAACTATGCATGGAATAACCCATCAGGTGGATAAATTCAAAATCATGGGATTTCGAGGAAACTCATCATATCATGTCCATGTCTTTGCCATTCTCAAATAAAGATTAAACTACTCCGCTCTATTCGGTTAGTATATAATAGTAGAGATGATTGTCTAAAATATAGCTCGGCCCGACAACTAATCAGACTAAAAAATTCATAGAATAGTAATAAAAAACACGATTTTGGGTTGTACAAGGGGATTGAAGCTTGAGCTTCTTCATGCGAGTCCAAAGAAGGAGAAAAGTAAGAGGATTCTTATATAAATTAAAAATTGGGCGAGGGAAAAAGTTCGGACGTCATAAATACATGAAAAGTATGTCCATGGATATACCATGCTTACATTAAATAGGAGTTTTATAGTTCTCTTGAGCATGAACATATATAGAGTAACACAATTGATGGTCCGAGGTTATGGGAGATTGGCAAATAGATACAACAGTCAAGGGGCATTTTTACCAATAACCTGGACGTTGTGAATTGGAATTGTATCGAAGTGTCAAGTCCAAATAGAGTAGACAGGTCTTTGTTGTCATTTTAGCGGGTTCAAAAATCAAATTTATGGGAACCTGCCAGCTCTAACGAGTATCTGTATTAGGTTTCTCAAGTGCATTTAATGTTTAGAATGGTGTTGTCGATAGCAAGCTTAGGCTTTGAAAACAACACAAAACATTGCGTGGATGTCAAGTGAAAGCGTTTGTCAGTTAAATACGAGGACAGTAGGAAATTGAGCTGGCAAGTAAAATTGTGAATGAAATGGTGCAAGGTGTCAAAGGAACCTACCCATTAAGGAGGCAATCAGAGGGACCAATAGGAACCCACCGCTATTTCGACGAATTTTGGATTTTCCTGGATTTTGCATTAAGCCTTGACCAATACGAGTGCTGGAATGGGCGGAGGAGCGAGTGTACACAAGAATAAAGATCAGGACTCGGACTCATCCACAAACTCACACCGCGAGCGGGAATCGGGTGCTACGGTACAGAAACATTCCAAGTCTGGATTCCGTATTCTCAGGAAGCGCAATAAAAAGGAACAGCAGTCATCAATGGGCAAGTTGGAAAGAGGTGAGACTCTGTTCTTTATTAAGTACTTTAGCGTTAGAACAAAGCTTTTAGGAAAGCATTATTTACTCTAAAAGTGGTTTTGTAGCTTTCTTGTTTTTATTATTTTACATTCTGTAACGAAAAAGGCCAATAGAAATTTATTTTTCTTTTTACAACATCTGTTCCCATTTTTGTACACTGTGTAAGCTCATCTAAACCCAGCTCAAAGATAAAGACAGCAGTCACTTAGGTTGAAGTCAAAGAGGCAAAAGAAAAGACGTGAAAGCCTCGGCCTACACACCTTCGCTTTAATGCTGTACCAGGAGCTTTTCAAAGTTTATTTCGACTCAGCACACTTTTCCATTCTACATTTCAATCCTTATTGACTTTCTTTCAAATTAATATTTCTTTTCTGACTTTACACCAGCAACTCCTTGTTGAGCAGCCTATGAAATACACAAATAAATAATTGTACCAAAAGCAGTAGCCGATTTTGCTTTCGGTCATAATTTTTCCTTTTGATTTTATTTGACGACCCAAACAAAAACATAAGAAAGTCCCTGCGGAGTAGTTACACTTGACTTGTTTTTAATAAAAGTTGTTAGCACTTCCGTCGAAAGTTCTAATTGGATTCGTGGCAACTTTTCCAAATCAACTGGTCTATAGAAAATTACGAAGTTCATGTAAAAGGGACGGCACTATTTTCACCACTGTCTTCCAACTTGATAGAGCACGTTTCTATGCACAACTATTAATAATTATCTGTAAGCTGTTGAATCTTGATAAGCATCAACTCTTCATTTCACAAATAGCGGGGGCATAAGCCTGAAGTATACATATATGGGTACTATATTCACATGGTGTATCTTATTTGTGAAAGTAACTATATCAAGTGTAAAATTTGGGCTGGCAATCATATAAAACTGTAATAATTATTTCCTACCATATGTTCTAAGTATATTCGAAGAACTTGATTGCAATAAACCTTTAAACTCTACAGGAATATCGGGCTGACATTTTACTCCGATGGATAATTTCCACTACTTTCAGTGTTACACATTCCCTATCCTCACCACGATATGCCATTCGTTCAATTTTTATGGTCTTGCGTGGCTACGCAATCAATATTTGGGGTAATGACGGATGGTAAAAGTTTCGCTGTAAAATGAGTCAATTCAATTCTGTCCTGACTCATTTTTAGTTTTATGTCCGTTGCTCAATTCCCTTTATTGTCTTCAGGACTAAATACAATATTGTGGACAGTGAAGGTTAATAAGAAATGAACATGAGCGACATAAGAAATACATTACTGGATTTCCTTTAGAAATTTCGTCTAGCACTTTTTGGAGCGATAAAAAGGAATATAAATGCTTGCTGGGAATGAAATGGTGATCAATTTCTTTTATAAAATAGCAGGAGAAAGCTCGCTACGTACACTATATTAGGTTGTAAAAAATTAAATGGTAAAATATACAGGGTATGTTCATACCATAGCATGACGAACTCCAATACCTTCTTATAAGCCTTATTCTGCTTGACTAAATTAATAATAAATATTGACTTTACATAATCTTGTACCACTTATTACTTTCGCGACAGTAAAGTAAGAATCGGGCTAACTGCTGACTTGTTCAAACTCCGACAGTAATACATAAGAAAAGCATACCTGATTTGCATGCAATTCTGGCACTCACCCACATGATCAAGATTGAAGTTCAATATCCGAAGAAAATTCTTAAAATATATCTCTTGGGTTCCGGAGATAAAACTTAGCACAGACGTCGTTGCACTCTTACACTGCCCTAATAAATTCTTTAAGATTTTTGCCAAAAATCATGGATTAGTTATAGAAAGAGTACGAGCACCGTACGTGTCAGATTAGTTTGTCTTCAAAAAGTCGTACTTTGTGTCCTAAGGAATAAAGACTAGATAGAAAGTTGCAATGAGAATTGGATACTTACAGGGCCATAGGATTAGAGTTGGGTGAGACAATTGCGCTTCATCGATGCCTGCCAGCAAGTCTGTCTCTTTCTCATGTCATTTGCCAGTTTACTCGGGTTGTGGCGCAAACTTGTACCTTTTAATAAGCTCAAAATTTCAGGATAATAAGATTTAATACAGCCATTAATGCTCGAAGTTTTCCCACCGAGTCCTAATGTAAGCATCTAACTTTCCCCAACGTACTCTTCGCGAGAAACACCGACGTTTCTATTAGTATAGAACTTGTTTCTTTGTCATTTGTGTCAAACACAAGCATATATGCTTATATATAACAGTAGCCTCTGCATACATCAATAGTGTTTCAGCTGATGTTTTTATGCGTTTCTTTTATGTTGATACCTGTGTAATACTATTGTTTGTATGGATATATGTATATCATTCCCTGCAAGTTATCTGTATCTGTCGTCAAAACAACCTTAATAATTTGATTTTAGCATTTGGTTATACGGGTTCACGCATTTCGAAAGCGAAATTGGAACTTCCAACTTTGAGCTTTTATTTATTTTTAGCTTTATGTTCATTGTCGCCAAGCATGTAAATACATTATACATTAAGATTAACTACTAACAACTATCAGCAAAGTTTTTTATGCACTTGCCTTCTACCACTACAGATAGATGACAATGCGATAGTCGTAGAAGCATATCTATAGTTGTTGAAAGGTTAAAATATATGGAATTATTTTTACAATTTTGTTATGAGCAAAAATTATCTATATGACAACTTACAAACCGGTACAATATTGTTTGCAGATGTTTACCAAAGCAGACCCCTGCTATTAAGTAATAACAAAAATGACTCACTCCCCACAGTCCCACGGATTTCACAGTCGTGTTACATATTTTTATACGCATCATTGTGCTAATGCCAGGTGCGTCGATTCACATTTGCATGTGTTCCCCATTATGTGCTATATCGGTAAAACCTTACCAAAATTGTAAGGCGTCTTTTTGCCTTTGGATATAACCATTGTGCTCAAATGCAGTATTGTTGTGTTTATATTTGAAGTAATATTATATTATGTATATGTGTATTACAGAAGCATCCATATAGTGTGTATGTATCTATATTTATGCCTATTAGTATATAGTTTATCACAGCTTAAAAATCACATGAAACTCCTTATACATCTTCAATTGTAAAAATTCCATCCACACCTATCATGTCCCTGCTGTATGCTGGTTCATTTATGCTACTCTCCGAGAAAGTCACCGTTAAGTATCCAGATACCAAGTTGGGCAGGTCGAACACCGGTAATAGCTGCTGACTTGCACCTTGTCAACATTGAAAAAATCGAATTTTTCTTCCTTCATTCTCAATTTAGCCTCGTTATTGGTGTATAAAAGTTCGTACATTGAAGCTATAAATATAGCATAAACAAGGCTTATAAATGAAGAAAACCGGTTGATTACAATGTGCATTCATGTTTATATATGTTACTCCAGTTATCATCAAGTGCCGTGAAACCAATGTAACGAAATTGGGACAACTTAGGTCATGTTGTTTGAAATCATATTAGGATGCCTGAAATAGGATTACATGCTTCTTTCTTTGATCATCACAAATTCAGTTATGAAACTGGAGCACTAGTAAATATATGTGTAGATACGTTATTTCTAGCTTTCCGTTGCATTTAATAATTTGGTATACTTATGCTTGATATTTAAGTATATGTATATAGAATTACATTCGTAGATTATGTATTGGGGATTCTTTTAAATTGGTAAAACTCTAGTAATATCTGTACGTATAGGAGATCGTAGAAACAATGCCTGAACCACAGATCCTTTGGCAGAGAAGGCATGCACTTATCGTTAGTAACCTAAAGAAGTAGTAGATTTCATTGTGAAAATTGCAAGTAATTTTATGCAGCATGTAGGTTAATGTATAAATAGAGCCAACACTACAGCCAAAGCTTAGAAAGTATGTATAAAATGCCCCTTGGGAATGTGGGCTGTGGCTACATCGGCGAAAGTAGAACTTTCCAGGACACATAGTGCATAATTATGCACGTATATTAACACATCCACTCAAGGTAGCTCATGGAATGACAGTATTGCAGGTATGTATGTAGTCTGAGTCACTGTTTAATTCTAAAACACATGGCAGTGAGCTAGCTCAAACATATGCACAACAACGTGTATCTTCCATTAGAAACTTTGTCCACAGTCCCGTTCCAACATAATCATTTATTTATTGGCAACGTTGACCCTCCTGAAGCTAGCTTACTGTATATAGTTACATACTCTAAGCACAAGGAGCAAGTGGGTGCGTAAACAAAACAAGCAAAAGCATGGAATTGGAGAGACAGTGTGACTAAAACAAGCCCATTATTTATGCTGTATACTCACCTGTCAACCTTGCGAGCTCCATATCTAAGATATTATTTACAACCATACTGCTTATTCTGTGAACCTTTACCCACCATTTTCTGCAATATTAATACTTTTCAAGTTTTATTCGGATATAATATCGAGCTTACCACTCGTCCCATGATTGCGTTCATGCGGAACATGATGGTGATGACAATCTATAAAGTATTCAGAATCACACTTCACTCATGCAATTTCTGCTGTAGCTTACATGGCTTAGTCGCAAAAGCTCTTTCTAACCAGCTGCGCCTTCGTGTAGCCAGTATTTCGTTAATCCTCACAATTTAAGCATTTGAAGTTGGCTCGCTGAACTTTCTGACTGGTGCAAGATAAAAATAGTTATTGTGAGCAGATTGATCATTTTGATTTGAAATAAAGATTTTCTTTGAAAGCAAAATTAAACCACATGGCCTATCTTATGTTTAAGCGAATAATTACATCATTTATATGATTAATTACACTTGGTAACTACTCACATTTAAATTATTAAGTACATTTAAAAATAAATGTAAAATTCATGAAACAATGAATATAGATTAAAAGACAACAGTTATGGCCATGCAATTCTAAGAGCACACAATAAAAAATATTAAGCTGTTATGATTGCAATATGATAATGATAAAGTCGGCTACGTGGTCGTGAAGTTTTGAATTCAATTTCTTTTCGATGTCCTCGAGGGAAATAAAACTATCTATATATCATGAGCTTTCACAGTCGATTCATGTACAGAGAAGTAGTGGTGGGTTGGCTTGCAATTCTTGCATATAACTCAGTTCGTCGAGTACCTACCTGGACATAAGTACGGTTACGACATGTTTGAGGGAAAAGACGTGGAGAAAGCAGGAGGCAGAGATGGGGAAAGGTATAATAAATTACTAGGATCTTCGCAGCAGTCCAAAACCAACCAGTGACATCGAGGTAGTAGGCTGAAGGTTTAAAAGACGTATGATTCAAGAGTGAAATTCACTGTTCACATCCACCATACATCCCAAATAGATTCACAAAGCTCCGCATATCCTATACACATCTGACCGTCGCGACGACAAGATTATTCCACAAGACTGTGGCTGCGGGCTATCCGGGAAGTTGCTTGCGTTTATTTTACGATGTCATAAAGTTGTGCATGGTAAAACATGATGTTAAACAATCAGAGCGGAATTATTTTGATGATTATTGCAGCGGTTGAATGATTCCCATAACAAAAACCATACTGTATACAGTCCTCTCCAGCAGAGTTGTAAAGGTGGCTGTGTGTGATTGAGATATTTATGTATACACTTCATGTAGATGTTCTGAACAGTTAACGGCTGAGAAGATCCTGAGCAGTCCTCACTGGGAATGTTACTAGTATACATATAGTGCTAGATGTTTACAGCCTCGCGGTAAAAATTCCCTAGTAAGTGAATTTCCAAGACATCCTTCAATAAAGTTAGACCTTGGCTACGGTGATACCGAATTCATATTTCCCTCCTAAATTAACCGTTGGTTTTTATAGCGTGCCAACATGCTTAGCCACAGAGAGATTCCTCGGTTATGTTCAGGCTGGAGGTATATTTAGCCATATTATGCCGTTGGACAGAAACATGTAAAATTCAGTGAAGTGTAGTTCAATTTAGGCTGATAGTATAGACTGGGAGTGTACTGAACTACACTAGGAAAATGCAACTAATAAACGTGAATGGAAATAAAAATAAATACGTCTTTCCTGGTGCGGTTGATAGATATGGGAAACCTTGGAATCAGGCCTACAGATCCGTATAATAACAAGATTTGAAGCCGCCGAAATTTGAACAGCATGGAGAAACTTTAATGACAAATTCAGGAGATTTTCATCACATGTCACTTTCACAAGGGTGGTGGTGTACCTATGTAAGTAAATCAGCAAACAGTGCAACAAGGTTATTGTGCATGAGAGAAAGTGTAAGGATATTTCAAATCTCAGTGCGAAAACTCATTAACTATATACAAGCAGTACTATACAGAGAAGCAGGGAGGGAGAGATTTTGTTGGTATTTATGACGAACCTCTGTTTACACTTCTCTTGAATAAGTATGTATAGGTATATAGTAATTGTGACCATACTAATATAATTTTGATCGACCTTGCTTACTCCCTTACAGCGCATTCATGACTACTGTCATCATATAATCCAATTTGTATTCTTTCAAACATTAATTAAATCCTAACGAATGCCTCTGCAGCAGAGGTACATCATTTGTTACTCCAGTCCTGGCACTAGACAAGCTTGCTTTGCATATTAATGCACGCCAACCCAATAGCAAGGAAAACAAACCATTCTAAAAGCACAAACACATATTCGTAACTTCAAGTAGTTTCCACCCAGCACTTCACCAAATTGCAAGTTACACTGCTCTACTTCCAACGTTATCTTCGTCTTCCAGCTTATCAAAAATGTGGAATTGGAACTGAACTGATCGAATAAATTTTAGGACCGCTCTGAGTTTAATACATTTAAGCAAAGGATAACGTTTCTTGATTCGAATGCATGCAAGGGAAGGTATCGAGATTAGAATGATTTTTCAAGGGAAGGTTTCACGACTCGAATTATTTGAAGGAAATATTTCTTGGAACTAGTTTATTTTTAATGAAATTCAATAGAAATTTGAGCGATGAGAATGAAGTTGTGGGAGCATTTCTTCATTCAAGTAAACCTCAGGAAAGGCTTCTCGACCACCGCCGAATTAAAAATGAGGAATGAATAAAACTATTTTTGAGGTAGAACATAACTTTAGCTAGGTAACGATCCACAATATAAACGAGACAGTTAGTTTTGCATACGTCCACCTCGTTTACCCCGTGCAGGATTGGATGCAAAAACCCTCGTTGAGTGTTTGCAGTCGTTATTATTCCATTCATTCACATCTAGTAAAAATCTAGATGACTCCCATCGATTCTCTCCCGCACTTACTTTTTGAGATCACACTACAAACGGAAATTTTCAAATCATAAAACTAACTGTTGGAAATAACTGCTTAGGAATTTTTACGTTCTGGCGATGGATGAAAGCCATGCACTGCTTTATCTTCAAGCGTCCCCTCACCCAGACAGGATTTCTTTCACTAGAATAATCCTATAGAAGAGAATGCATAATGCACAAAAATCGTTAAGATTGATATTTTTCCTTTTAAAGATTTTTTTTCCTTCTCCCACCATCACCAAATCTCTTTACTCCTTTCAAGAACAGAATCTAGCTTTTCGACGTTTATACCTTCAGATGCAAAGCTAAAGAGGTTATAGCCGCACAGGTACTTTTCATGGTTATTGTCAACGACTGGCAGGGTCTTTTTATTTGGAATCACTCCAGAAGTTCCGTATACAGAGAAATTTCAGATTTACTCCGCATTTGTTTCGTCTCCTTCCTTTTTCCAATCTCCTCGCATACATAGGAAATGAATATAGTCTTTACACTTTAATAGGGTAGATTGCTCCAATCAATACATTCACTGCTGCAAAACATGATTTTAATATTAGTATCGCACAACATCTAACTGTATAAATACAGTCTTAAACCATTATGTTTATTTAAGCCAACTTCTGGTTTCATATTTTATTTTTAAATATATTTTCACGCAAGAACATAAAACATTGTCATCAACATGAGAGCCAAAAGCCAATACAAATATAAAATCGCTGAGGTATTTTTGATTTCTAATTGATCGTTTCATTCTTATGCTCTGCAACGTAGTTTTTCGACCTTGTTGGGTCTCGTCAAGTAAAAGCATAATAATTTTTATTTACTAGAAGACGTGGTCGTAGATTAGTAATAATACCAAAAATAGGTGCAGATTCTTAAGTAATTGCTAAAAATATGCTTGAAATGAATCATGCCGTTAAGCTGCATGGTCCAAAATGGATATGAACTTGTTTCATGGTATATATTGGTATATATATGGTATATTATATGCATGTATTATATATTAATAACTGATGGGCCGTTTTTGAATTATGGAACTTGTGGAAATATTATACTACCTAGTGATCTTACAGATCAAATTATTAGATTGTGTACAAAATATTTCAAATATAAGTTACGGGTAAAGAAAGAAAAATAAGTAGAATATCTGTATATGAAGTTTCATGATGAAACTGCAATACGTTACAGAAATAGCCGGCTAAAAACTCCTGACTTTACGAGTTATTCAAGTAGTTCTCCAAGAAAGAGCAACTTAGAATTCCATAATTTATGTAGAAATCGGTGTTTTATTAAATTTTGAAAGATTGCTTCCTTTTTACATTCACAGAAATAAGTAGCACGCTCAGAATATATTTTGAAATCGCCAGAACCAGCCTAATTTAGTATTTTTAACTATTATTAGGAGGTCATGTTACCATATTCTTGTACGCCTACATATAACCCAAATCCAGAGCTGCAATTGTCTATTATATCAATCCTGGTTTGTGACACATACTACCACAAACTTCTTGTTATGCTATAACAACAACTGATCATCATCTTTGTGACGCAAGCCCTGTGATCTAAAGAAAACAAAACGTAAATATCGAGGGCATACGTGGGTTTAATATGTGCCTAGCTTTTCTATGCATTGATATAAGCTATAGAAACTTGATACTTCATAGCATCTGTGTATGCACTGAACCAACGGGTCGACTGTATATAATATACAAGGATCAAAACAGTAATTTTGTGAATCCTGGTGATCAAAGTTTGGCTCTAGCATGGAATAAACCTTATAGTCTACAATAGAAACTAACACTGTCTTGCTAGATCCCAGTTGTGATATTCCTTCCAGTATCATCTCCAAGTGTGGCCAAGAGTTGATAGAATCATGCTCAAAAATGTTTTATTGGACGCCAATAAATGATATTTTGAGATTTATTTTCGTGGAGTCCGCAGTAGATACAAGAGTGTAGGTTTTTTGCGGGTACACCGCAGATCCTTTAAAGATTCTACTACTCATTGACTAACTACTAGTTATGTTATGTACAGATCGATGAGACTTTTCTTTCACGTTTGGGGGAGCCAGAGCAATAATTTTATCTTCCATCTCTGACTTTTGTTCTACACATGCCTACTTGCTTACATCTTGTAGTAAAGTATACATATTGACACGAAAATACAAATTTATTAGGTCGATAAAAGTGGCCTCAGCCTTTACAACCATGCTGATACATCCACAATCCATAAGCACAACTGCAAAGTTTACACAAACTAGGAGTCACATATAGCAAACTAATTTATTCGTAATGTAGTATCATACATTAATAAGGCACGATGCTGATGCAAAATAGAAATTTAATTTTGGGGCAGACATTGCACGCGCAGCTAAATTCTAGGATTTTCATAATATACTTAACTCCTGAATCTATAGGTACAATGCAGGGCGAGTTTTTCAAAAGCTATATAAATTCCTGTTGATAGCAGGAAGCAGCAGAATGATTTTAACAACGCAACTAAATTTAAGCGACCAATTTGAAAAATAAATAAGGCGCGTTTCGAAACAGATCTTGATTAGCCTTGCAGAGAAATCTTAAAGGATTTGCAGGATGCTTTCGAGCAACCTGCAATTCCTGTCTAAATCTAAAACAGCGAAATAATGTGCCGCTGTATCTGGGGGTAACGTGGGCTTAAATGGAGCGTGTTACCCGTTGCACTCTATAAAATCGCAATTATCGTCTCAAAGAATCCCACTCTTGTAATCTAAGCCTTCGTCCTGGATTGAGCATTAAGAAACTTCAGTTGTTGACATTAACGAATAAAATACATACGGGACTGCGAGTTCCTCTTACCTATATAATTGCAATGCTGCTTATAGTTAAATGTTCACGGTCGCATTCCACAAGTAAGATCTAAAGAAGCGAATATCCAGTGTCACTAGTAATTTATACTCGACAACTGCTATAGGTTACTATAGATATACCTACTATATTTTAACTGACACAGGGATAGCTTAATATTTCTGATGAATGTTTGCTCTACTCCCTTATTTATTATTATGAGTATGTATTCAATTATGTTATGACTTTATCAATTTTGTCATCACATACTAGGTCAGTACAAAAAAGACTGATCTTCCCCCAAGGACACGCAGTTGATATTAAATGAATGGTATAAAATAAAAAATTTAACATATATCCACAGATAATCAAAGAAATCTTATTCTGTGTGTCCACTCTGGACTGTGGTAGCTGGGCAAATTCGAAGAGTGTACATTGAATAACCGCAGGGTTGTTGTTGAAGTTCCGGAATCTGAACGGTTATCTGCTGCAGATCAGAATCTTGTACATAGGTGAGCCAGAAGGTGCTGAATAGGCGAATCTAACAATAAGCTAAAAAGGGTGACCAGCACACACATTCTTTCTACAAGAGAATATCTGGGCTATAATTCGGTTTTCCCGTCGAGCTTTCCACTTTCCAGTGGCAACTTTTGGATTTCCATCGTACTTTCCATTTTCCACATGTTTTGCTTTCCACTTTCCATAGCAGTTTCTTTCCATAGAAGCTTTCCAGTTTCCATAGCAAAGTTTCCACTTTCCATAGCAAAGTTTCCACTTTCCATAGCAAAGTTTCCACTTTCCATAGACGCTTTCCAGTTTCCATCGTACTTTCCATTTTCCACATGTTTTGCTTTCCACTTTCCATAACAAGTTTCCACTTTCCATAGAAGCTTTCCACTTTCCAAAGCTACTTTCCACTTTCCAAAGCTACTTTTCACTTTCCATAGAAGCTTTGGAAAGTGGAAAGTTGCTGTGAAAAGCTGCATTGGAAAGTGGATAACTTCTGTGGAAAGCAATGTAGGTGGGAAGTGGAAAGTGCAAGTGGAAACTGGAAAGTTTCCTATGTTTAACATTAGTGGAAACTGGAAAGCCGAAACATATGTTTAGAAATCACTGAGTTCCGATTTTTGTTTTTTAAACTTCGTGTTCATGAATCCTATGGGGGTACGTTTGAACCTACATATAGAATTTTGATCACATGATCGACATTTGATTTTGTATACATATGACGTTATCTCGTCACGATCCTTCATGTTGGGAAGTAGGTTTGGGATTTGCATTAGGAAGGAATGTGACCTTCCTTTATAAATTTGCAATGCAAATATCTGACGAAATTGTTAGATATGTTGCCCATATAGTACGGGTAGGAAATTGGAATCCAGTCACCTTTGAATCTTTCACTCGTTTCATTTTCTCTCATTATTTCTGATACTTCTGCAGACATTTAAGAGATTAGAATTCAACGAATTTTATGCAACCTGCTGTCAACCTTATAGTTTTAGACAAAAACAAAATATGTGGGAGGCTTCGGGCAATGCTAAAATACTTTTCAAATGTAAGTATAAAAATCCATAAACATTACTTGCACATGTGTTACAGTAATATAGAACCCTGCATACAGGAATCGGTACACCCTTGACTTACACATAGGAAGCAGTATAAAGCATAAACTTGCATGTATGTATAAAACAACACACAAATAGCTTACATTGTGTCAAACTATACACACATCTCCCACATCTACATCATGATTTTTAACATAAATATGTAATGTAACAGTACACGTGACATGATCCATGATGGTACGGCACTGTTCACTATACTCACGTACCAATATCAAATTTACATACATCTCCCACGAGGTACAGTACGAAGCTCCTATACGAGTCATTTGTTCAGAACCAGGCATTGGTGAATTACATAGAGTAAGGAACTTTGTTTATGCAAAGAGAACGTAAATAAGTGATACCATCTTCTTCATATTACCTTGTGTGAGCAAACTTACTACATTTGGAATACAATTTCTTATGTCTTGACTTTCTATTTTCTTTCCAGCATTGAAAGCAGCCATTCTGATTCAACGATGGTACCGTCAATATCTGGCTCGAATGGAAATTCGACGTCGTTACACATGGAATATCTTCCAAACAATCGAGTACGCTGGAGAGCAGGATCAAATGAAAGTATTATGATTGCTTTATTATATTTACTCTTTTAATACCCTATTTATCATATAGCTACTATAAGCACATGTATGCAAAGTATAGTCTAAAAATTCTCCACATTATATTTGACATACAACAAACACGAGGGTCTTTCCCCGGTAAACTACTTTTATTTATGTGTGGATCATTGTCTATCGAATTTTGCCTATATATCTGTATAAATATTATAGCTACCTTAGTTTTCACTCTTGATCACATTTGAGTCTTTTGCCAGTCTAAACCTAGGTTCCTCTCAGCTTAACTATAATCCTTTAATGTCTCTTAAAAGAGAAACTTGATGAAAGGAAGTTCAGAAGGAGAAAGCTCAGAATGAGGACGGAACTTTCAAAGACAGGAACCCCCAGGGAAGAAACGGAATATCAGATTAATATGCGATTCCTAATAACCTGACCAGTGCAATTGTCATATTTAATCTACTACTATTATTAAGCAAAAGTCTTACATAAAAATTATAGCCTACTTTGGTCTCCATTTCATTAGCGTTGGTGTAATATACTCCTCATAGGTTTTAACATTGTATATTTATGTAATATTACCTTACTTTAAAAGTATTACAAAACAAAACATGTTTTTGCAACCACCCATAATCCAATTCTGTAAATTACATTTTTTCAATGTAAGGCTTCCTGTATGTAGGCTCAAAGTGAATAATCAAGATAAATGATAGTATTTGCGAATCAATACAATTATGCAAATAGACGAGCTTACACGCGGTTGGACTTTCTTCCTCCTGTTTAACTCCCCTATAAGAAAACAAGAATTTGTATGGATTTTCAAATCTTCGTGCAAGTCAGGCATTTTTCATGAGCAAGACAAGTAGTCCTAGCCTTTAGGGTTAACGATACCATGTACTAGGAAAACACGCAAAGGTCTGCTTTCTTATACCTTTTTGGATTTACCAGAGCTAAATTTTTCTTCTGTGTTGATATTCTTGTTCTTCTCTGCTTACTTGTTTCTTAATTTCCACATTTATGTTTACCTTAAGGTTGCTCCAAAATAAAAATGAAAAGTCAAGTTGATTTCAGCGCCACGCCTTCCGTAAAATTTCAGAGGGGTTAACAAAGTTTATTGTACCGCGGGTGCGTGCAAGAGAAGCGGCTTTGTAATGAATAATAATAGTGCGTTGTTCGTGACAAATTCGATGCAATGGTCTATTCAAGTCATGAATGATTGACACTCTTGATCTCATAATCCATCATTGTTTTTAATGCTAAATTTTATGGAAAGTGATACATATGCTCATTTAGACAATATTGGTTATAATATTGGAGATATATCCAATGTAACTTGGGTAAAATAAATACATACTACAAAATATCGTCGTATAGTTTATTTTTGAAAATTACTTTCATTTAACTTTTTCGACGACATTTTTTATATTTGCACTTACACTAGTCATAAACATATAAGAAGAATGAAGTGAAAGTAAATAATATTGTCTAGACAATGCCGATAACTCATTTGTTTTTCCACTAGCTGTACAACTTTTTCAACGCACTTTTGACGCACATTCCACAAAAGCCGGGCATCGACGTCAGTGCCAAAGATAGTGCCAATGAGACCGGTTCCACTGACTCACTGTCATTATCCTCGGGTGAGTTGTCTTAAAAAACTTGTAATTTTTTCCCACATTGCTTACTTTTGGTAAGAATTAGATGGAAACAGTTTTTGGGGAAAATTGAGTAAACTTTTTTTGGGAGCTGTAACATATTTACGATCTTAACGCACGACATCCGAACGAATTGTTTCCTCCCGTTCCTCCATATACTGCTATATTTCCATTTTCATAGACCGCTCTTTCTAGCCGCGGCGTTCCCAACTCTATTAAGTATGGATGGAGCGTATTTTTCCCTAAAGTTCTTACTGTGTATACCAAACTTATACGCAGCGGACATATCCAAATTGAGAACTTCACACTATGCATGAATGGCATATATGCATGTTTGTACATATCAACTGTTGTATGATTCGGAAGTCTGCATGTTCAAGAACCAACTAAAAGAGTTTAACGCTGGGGTAAAATATTCACTGGAAGTCTCTATCTCTGGTCTTTAGTACTTCCCGTATGCTATTCACGACTTGAAAGGAAATAAAAAGAACATAAACTGTTTATAATTTTGCTTCTGCTCCTGTGTACAAAAACAAATCAAAAACTTGTGTAAGTTGGGGTTTTTCAAATGCGAACACGAGTTTTCACTTATGCTTCATTCAGTTCAGCAGTTTTCGAAAATTACTTTTAAAGGATACAGTTTTAAGTTCACACGATGGCTTTGAAGTCAAAGGAAGACAAGCTATTCCATTGACAGCAACAGCTGCAACCAAATTATTGAAGTAAACGCCATTTTGTTGCTATTAGCAGGTGAATGAAACGAATATTTGGTATAAGAGGGCTAAACGGTTTTCCAAAACCTTTGTAAACACACAATATCTTAAATAGTAATACTTGATAAATTATACTTTACTTTACATTTCTGAACTTGTATAATTCATTCTTCAGATTTTGTACCTGACGAAACTTGCACTTGTTGATTAAAATATAATTAATCATCATTATCAGAGTAATTATAGCCAAATTAGATACTGAAACGCAGTCTTTAATGTTAGATTACATTCCCGTTATTAAATGGTTATGGGTAATGGTCAACAAATTCGGTCGTTAGATTAACAGTAATTGAAATTGAGTAGGAGTAGTCCATGCTTCAAACAAGTTAAGAGTTAAGTATAGAACTCAAAAAATGTAAATAGTACAGGCCTAATTAACTTGTCAAGTTGTTTGAAGTCGACCGAAGGTTATCCAACGGAGCATTAAAGGTTAAAAACGCCTTTGAGCTTCACATTCTAAATCCCATTAAATTCTGTCTACATTTCGCGAAACTCAATATACATATAGCAGTACTGATTACAAGTCACATCATGACTCTGAACTTGAACTTCATAGGAGTTGAAATCCTCGGTACGATATATCAAGGAGATACTTGTTTTTAAGCACCCATTTTCTATAAAATACTGAGTTTAAGTAATTTCCGGAGAACACGTACAGTGACATATAAACGTATATAGAAAAACGTACTTTGTATGTTAAAATCTGCTGTATGAACATGAGGATGTATGGAATTCTTAAAATATCATTGCACTGATGCAGCAAAGTAATAAACTAGCAGCTAATAAGAGTGGGAAAGATACACAGAAGCCGGAAGATTGCTCAGTTCTTGAGTTACCAGCAGAGGTCAAAACTAATATATTAGTCCCACCAACTAAGCACATAAGAGGATGGGTATGGGTAGGAAGAAAGACAGAGAGAGAAGGGGCATTTCCGTTGAAGTCACGGATGGAAAAACGCAAGTTGAATTTTAATGAATTGTTGAATGAATTAGGTGGAGAGACTTCGAGTCAATCGAGCTCAACCCACAGATCCTCCAGCAGCAAGATGAAGTTGAGAAAACGAAAGTTATTTTCAGGAAGTGCTCCTGGAATCGATCTTGAGGATATTCCGGTCGAGAGTGATTACAAAGGGCCCCACGTCAAATTTCCGATGACCCTTCAAACTCTTCAAGAACTAATTGATGGATTCAAAAGAAAAAAGGTAAATGCCAGCTCATGACATTACCAATTCATTCTTTCCTTTTCCCGCAGCCAAACCTTTCTTTAAATAATACTCCCTTATAGGAACTAAATTATGTAGAAAACTATAAATGAGAAACTTTTTATCAACCTTATATCATAAGTGTCACCTCCTCACATCATATGCATACTGTGTCTTTGTGGATGTCCCAAAATCGCTTTACAGACACTGATTACATCCTTCCATGAGTTCCCTATGTGGTCATCCTTCATTCATGCTGCGTTAATATTTTACCTTGTTTTTTCCTACAAAAAAAACAACAATAGAAACGCACTACAGGAATGACCTGAGTAGATTTATCACTTACTATATGTATACATACTACACTGGTGTAATATTATTAGAATCGCCAATTCCTCCCTAACTTTCACTTCATTTCTTTTTCACACCGAGAAAGGCAGGCTGTAAAGATACACAAGTCGATATACTTTTATTTGATCCATAACCCTGATCGAGCCCTTGTCATAAATTGAGGCGTTTAACAAAGTTTTGCAGCTGGGGTGTAGTGTGTCTGTATCACCTTGGGAGTGCATAGGGAAACTTTATCGCTATATCGATAAACTTTTTCCTGGCTGTAGGAAGACAAAGAAGATACAGTGAAAATAGTTTTGGTAGTTCCTTAACCACCACAGAGCAAAGGCGAGCGAGGTTCGATATTTCTAGAGTGAACTAAAATTGAGGGAATCGCCACCGAATCAAGCACGTGGCTTGACCTTTCCCGAGTTAAAAGTAAGTGTACATAGGGAAATGTGCATTGGTGTATAGGTCCTGAATTTTTATTTTGAGCTTTGTTCCTCCTTTATAATTTACTTGTGAATGACCACCATTTGAGAAAGGGAATTTACTTAATTTCTACTTTTATAGTTTCAAAAACACACAACCACACACACACATACAGACGTATCATATACATATAGATACTTGTACACATTCATACATAGATACTATATGTAATTACGTACGACTTTGAACCCAAAATAAATATTTCGATATGTAGGTTTTATTTTTTTTTCATTAATACATGGTCCCAGCTTAGTTGTGGCAATTTTAATGCAAGAAATTTGTATGTCTTGTTATTTTAAAGTAGTAATATAAAGTTTCTTTTCTGCAGCCTCTCCAATACATATTTGTTTGAGCAAGAAGTTTGAACTCAGATGCTGCCTTGAATATGAATACGGGTATTTGCAGTTGAGCAGCGAATATAGACACACATTTTATATATGAAATATACATATAACTGCGTAGAAAATCGGTATCGCAATTTTATTCTTGGAGACAATCAAAAGTTTCTAAATTTATTTCCTTATCTCTAATGTTTACTCAAGTTTAGTATTTTATCCCAGTTTGAATTTCTCCTTCGGTTTCTTGGCCTTCCCCCGTTTATTAGATTTCATCGTCCTAAATCTTTCTAGTTTCATGATTGCACGTTCGTAATTTTACTGAGACGCCATACTAATCTTACTCTTACGATAATAAATCCAAAATATTCATCTCAATTTGGGTGTTGGATTTTTGGGACAAGATTCCTAAGATATTTTTCGAGCTTTTCTGGGATTTCTGGGACGATTTAATTAAATATCGTGAAACTTTACATATTCTAAGTAATACGAACAGCCCTAAAAGTGAGTGGCAACACAGTACGGATATAGAAGCAAAGAACAAATTCAATAGAAAACAGTTGTACTATATATATAACGTTGCTAAACAGCGAAATAAGTAATCACACAAGTAGATTACTAGTTTCTGATTAATTGAGTGTTGACGAATTCAGTTTATTACCCTCAAAATCCTCTCTGGTTTTTTCATTATAATTGTCAATCATATCAAATCAGTTAAGATTATGCAATCAAAGCACGGAGCTTTACATTCGCCGTTCGTTTGAACTTTCTATAGCGCTACTTCCACAGTAGTGGAATGACTATTCACATGCAATTAAGCATTCAGTGTTGTATTCAAAATGGTCTAATATTTAGCTCCAACAAAGTAGGTGAATGGCTACATCTCTATTATATACGACTGTTATTTCCTAATGTGCAGTACTTGGCTTGCATTTGAGCTATGCAATCTAATCCCAGGTCCCTACAAAACTTCCTTGCAACTCCAAGTTCCCAGTGTGTTTCCTAAATATTTGCAGTAAATGCTGACTCATATAATCGGTAAATAATTTGAAGCCTGGACTGGCCTTTGAATCGAAATGAAATTGGTAAATAGGAGAAGCCGTAGAGTTGGTGAGGAGGCTGAAAAAGGAGGCGGACGTTTACATGTATGGGATGCAGTCGAGGGAATGGGCGACCACATCATGTCAATAGCTTTTGGCGTACTTACATGTAAAATACTTTAAGCTGCAGCATATGTCTAATACATGCAAAGTATGGGAAGCCCATTGAATGCAAATAAGGAAAATGCAAGGTTTGTAAGTGCATAAATACGTACATTCAGAGTAATCATGTTCAAGTGAAACCATTCGAGAGAACTTTTTACTTACCTATAGTACATGTTAATTATAAATATACGAGTATATACTCTACTTCACACACTCGTAGATATACATATGTAGGCGAAAACTACAAGTATAAATACTTTTATATGAATATAGACAGTTTTACTAAAAGTACAAGCTAAAAGCGCATGTCATGGATGTAACATAAGGGCCTTAAATGATGACAACCTGTCATCTCTGCAGATATAGAAACAACTAGCATATATGCAATGTGTGAGTAGTGCATATCACCATTCACTTGAAATCATGGATCTCTCAATCCTGAACATGATTTGAAGATCGTTAAGTCGTGTGTGGGTATTGGATGAGATAATTGGACTAAAATGGCTCGCGGAATAATTATAGAGAAGTCCGGAGAAACTTTACATCAGCTACGTGTCCTCTGTATAATTACACCAGAAAAATTGTGTGTTTAAGGATGGGCGTTGCAGCACCCGAGTAGCGGGAGACCAAGCAGTAACAAGTTATTGTTTGAATTAAAGTTGATGTGTTTCAAGAGCTTAATTAAACGGGGCTGGAAAATGAGTTCGTTTTACTGTAGCCTAAATGCCTTCGTGGCAATCAAATGTTTAATAAGTTGATGTAGCTCCCTCCCATTTCCGTTTTCCTACAAAAGTATGTATTTGTTTTTCCTCAAACTTGTTTCGGCAATTCCCAGAGGTAACATGCTGGATTCAGAATGTCTCCCTACCCGGCAAAGATCAAGCTCAGACTTACGGGCATCGCCAGGCACAAATCACGAACTAGAAAAAGACTTTTAGACTCTGCTCTACTACATAACTGCCGAGGCATATAGATAAAACGGCACACTGGTATTCATCATGTACGCACTCTACATTATGTATAGTATACAATCCATTCATATGGACATACCTACACAGTTTACACACTGATTTTCTCCGAAACACCCCACACATAAGGACACTCTTTACACAAGCAGTGCTTGCTAGCTGCAATCAAAGAAGGCAAGTTAATGAGAGCCATCCGAGGGCATTCCTCTGAATTCCTAATGTTATTCTCACTTGGCGTTTATATTAGTATCATCTTATAGCTACCTTATCACATACTGTAACATACAATGTATTCTGGTAGTGAAAACTCCATCAAACTTTACATTAATGAGCAAGTTTAGGAACGGAAATGGTCTTGATTCTACCATCCATTCCAATAATGTGATCCATGTGCTCTATGGTTTCCCACAATTTCTTACAGAGATGTAAATCAGGATGTATCAATCGTCTCAATTCGTTCTATATAAATCTTTAACACTTTCTCCAGCATAGATTAAGATAGATTATCAGAGTGGTAAGTAGCTCTGATAAGTGCATAGAGCACTGTAAATATAATTATTCAGATTCGTATAACAAATTAGAAGGTATTTAACCTGCTGACATAACATGAGATAGGAATTTAGTTTGATAAAAATTTGTCTTATCCAGTGCTACATAGTACGTGCGTATGTTAGAAACGTATGGAAGCATTGTAATTGTGCATCAAGAAGCAGTAAATGCGTATGACTTCCAAAGAATTTTTTTTCCAGTACACATACCAAAAGCTAGTGAAATATCTCCAAGATACGAGAGATAGAAAATATGCACAATGATATGCTCCCCCCACAGCGACGCGGATCATATAGGCCGGAACACAAAAATTTCCTTCAATAGAAAATATGCCCGTGTTGTGTGCATGGAACAGATTGTGGAGATGAAGGAGAGAGCGAGAGAGAAAATCTAACAAAGAGCCTTAAAACATCTTAATACAGTGCAAGCTCAAGCCATTGTTGTAACAAAAGGACAACTACAATATTTCTGATTCAAGAGGAGAATTCCTATTTGAATTTCGTGTGGTCGGATTCATAAGCAAATATAGTGGTTTTGCCTACAACACATTGATGAATTTGAATAGAGAACGAAAAGGTATATCCAAAACCGAGAGAAAAAATAAGAGCAAATTGTAATTACGAAACTTGAAGAATTTTTTTAGATGTACTGTAAAGAAATAAAAAAGAATTTCTTTATTTTATTTCTCTTGGCTAAAAAACCTGGTAGTGTTAATTTATCAATCTAATATATGTAAAGTTATGACTTTCATATTTGCAATGGCAAACCAATGAGCTCATGCTATTGAGCAGAATATTTGTAATTTCACAATTTCTGAATCCACTCTTGGTTTAGCGATTGGTCAATACAGCATGCATCTTACAATGTAGTCATCTTCGATTCAAATATTTATCATTTGCATCCATGATCATGTAGCCATGAAAGAGAGGATTGTCCATGAACGCTTCGATATGAGGTGGCGCATGATGTAATGTCCAGTCGTAATTAGATAAGAGCGTTAAAAAAAGTAAATATAAAAAATTTTAAAGTAGCGTATCTATTCATCGAGCTTCCGTCCAAGGTTTGTTACAGTACACACATGTACATATAATATACATGTAGAATGTATCAAGGAAACTTGAAAGCATTCCAAAAAAATGAGAGACCCTCTAAAGTGGCAAGGAGTAAACGAGAATGTATCCTTGCAGTAGCAAATGCATCTTCCATACGAGCATCTGCTCAGACACGTCAATTTCATTAAATAATTCCTCAGGGAAAACTCTCAAGAGAATTTTTGTCGTTAAATTTTTCTCGCAAGAAATTAAGCTTGTGTCATTTTACAACCCACTCACTTCCAAACATCACACCACTAACATTTACGCTGTCACACTCTCAGCATTATTGACAGCAAGCAATCTGACAATGTCGTAATTCTTCCAATCACACTCCGTGACGCCTTCAAAATCAACAATTTTCAATACAATACTCTTCGGACGCTTTTAGCTAATTTGGACACCACAGATATATAGATATACCTGACATGACATATACTTACATATTTTCATACACCGGTGAAATAAATAGCGCCATGCGAGACAATGCCTATAGACTACTTTAGACAGTAAAAAACGCGATTCTACATTCTTCTGTACATCCCCATTTCACATACTGGAAATTTTCCTGATGGAATACCTAATGGGACAATGATGGAACAGGCAGAGATATCCGAACAGGGTCATGACTTAATCTGACATCCACAGCCGTCCATTGAATTAGAAGTGAAATATATATATATTATATTTACTAGAAATAGAAATATACGGTACACACGCGTGGGTGACGATGTGATAAAATATATAACTTATCAGCCCGCTGGAAGTTTGATCAAAGGTGAATTTTTTACATTCACATTCCCTCGGACAACTGTGTAGTCAACTTGTGTAAATGTTGGCAAGTAACGTCAAACCAGAGTCGGAGAGGTGGAAAGGAGAGAAATGGGAGCTGAAATGAAAGGGAAAAAAAGAGCTTCTGGGTGTATAGAAGCTCAAGTAAGAGTTGTTGGCTTTCCAGTGAACCAAGGGGTAAGAATGATGTCACAATTGTTTGAGTTCGTAGAAGTCCTCGGAAATACTATATGATAGCATACCAGAAAAAATTATACCACAGGAAGTATACTGGAGAAATCTTCCAGGAAAACTACGACATGAAGGAACGAGCAATAGGGCTACATAAAGTGTGAATAGAAACCATTATATACAAAAAAATACTATATGCATAGAAAAGACCCATAGAATTCAAGGCTAAAAAGTAGTACTTGTAAGAACACTGACAAAACCCTCAAGACTGTACAAGATATCTACTATATTGAAGCGCAAAAGAAACAACGCTGAGTAACACTTACGTTGCATGTCTTCCCCATGCTAAGCTCCTTGCGTATGTTCGGGAATGAGTGAAGGAGTTACAAGCGGGAAGAAAGTGGAAAATGACTGCAGACAAATACAAATGCAGTCGCTCTTAAAGAGCGGCTTCGGGGTTCCCGTTGGTTCCTTGAGCCGCCGGATTTCTCTCACATTGAAGAAGATGACGAGGAGCAAGGAATGGATGTTTGAGTTCAGGAGAGGAGACAACTTACAGTGGACGAATAGCTATTAGAAAAACAAAAGCATTTCCTTGTATTACTTTTCCCACTAACTCACGTATACGTATATGCATATAATATGTACGCTTGTACCAGTGGAAGGATGAAGTCAACGGCTGGAGTTGTTTATTTATTATTGTTACAGTAGAAGTATAACCCATCCTGTTCATTATCCACTATTCAACCCCAAGTAAATGAGTTGTTGATCGCTCGGCTGATCTCCCACTCCTACCTTTCCTCATGCTTTTAAAAAGGCTCTCTGATGAACTAATTGACTTGAACATTTCTTGCAGATTCTACATGTACGGTATGTGGCGAGCATCTTACGTGTGGCGGCAGCAAATTTGCGTGCCAGGCCCAATTTCAATCAACCCTCAACTGCTCTCTCTAAGCAAATCACAATCTGTGGGGACCTTCATGGTAAACTTGATGATCTTCTCGTCATACTGTACAAGGTAAATCTCTTCAGACATCTTTCCAACCTCAACGCTCCATCATCTACTTTTTCCCTTTCTCCTTCTCCTCTCCCGCTCCCTGCTCTGGCCAAAAACAAGTTAACGTCCTATATACATCACCAGAGTACATCCAAGCGCACCCGGATTGTGCATGAACTCGTGAAGTGTAGCTCATTTACTTTCCAGATTACAACACCGTCAAAACATGTACAACCTCCCACACGTAGTATATAGTCCCCATGTGCTATTGTTTCATCCTACTGCGGCCCTTGTTGTCTTTTACCCACGTTTTATTACGCTGACGTGAACACTGTATCCATTTATATAGATACGTTTATATAGATATAGGTATATATAGATATGTATAGATATATTCCCTTTTTATATACTCCACATATCTGTTTTACCGTATTTGTTTATGTACATGTATCTCAAAAAGTGTATTAGGTACAAACCTGATGCTTGGACAAGACGCGCTGCATGTGTCTTTGGCCTGGTTTCTCGACGATACATAGCCCAAAGCCCCGTCTTTGTCACTTCAGCAATCCATGCTAGTCGTAAACATTGAGTGTGCAAATGTATATATGACAAGACAAACATGCCCTATCGGCTTGCATCTTCCTCTCCGCTTTCAAGTTAATCCAAGCTACAATAACCGTACCATGGACACCGCCAGATACGCACATTCCTGAGGAGGTATTCCTCTAGATTTACTCTGTACACTGTGTACCCAAATATGTTTTGCTTATCTTCACAAGGGGAAAACATCTATTTGCGGGGATAGTGACAGTACCTTTTGGATATAATTACTTATATATTTGCTTAACCTTATATGAAATTGCGTGTGTGCTTGGAACGCGACTGTGTCCCGCTCACATCATTCCAGCATGATGCGAGAATCCGGCGTATGTCTGAAATTTTCATATACAAATGGGTCCCTTTGAAATTTCTTGACATTTACGGGAAAATCCCAAAGGCAAACAGAAAACTTTATCTAGCTTGCCTAACTTTTCGGGATACAATTGTATCCTCAAGTTAAAAAAGGAGTATGGGAGTATTGAGTCTATAGGAAATAAACTATTGACAGAACCAATTCTTTAGCTTCCAGCCTTGTGGTAGTCTGGTCATATCCTCCAGACCATATGTATTGGGTACTGGTAATTCCCGATTATTTGCAATCATTCTTCTCCTTCGTCCTATATGGCCTCAGAGCTTCCTCTCGCGCGTTCGCTTTCTTAAATCCTTCCACAGCAAGCAGAGAGAAGCCCCAGGATTGTAATGTTTGATTCCGCAGGATATCCTAAATCCCCTCTACTTGTCTCTATTGTATCGGAACATAAGAGTAGCTGATGCCGTTCTTAGGCGCTTTATGACCGCTTTCTGTATACGCATTTATTCTTGTGCAGCCGTCCACTTACGACCAAATCCTGTATCGAGTCATCATAGGCCAAACCCGAGCTATAATTAGGCTTGACATTTCCTATCGAAATACTGGCTAAAATCTGCCCCTCGAGAGAAAATTAGTGTTTAATCCTTCCTTTATGGTCCGTTTTTTGGTGTGCACATTTGGTTTTAGCTCCCTTTTGTTAAATAGTGCTGCAAAAGGATTTTCAAAATTGCGAAAGTGCCTACAAAAAATCCATCTTTATACTCCAGTTTAGCACGGATTGAGAATTATTGTATCTTCTCATAACATTAGCTTTAAAATTATGAAACCATTATAATGGAGAAGCACGACGACAAGGCGAAATGCTTACACAGAAAATCATTCTCGTTTCAGATTAAATAAAGAGTCATTACCTTTCAAAAGCTACAACAGCAATGCAATATAGAAATAAGTTTCAGTTACGCGAGTTTCTTCCATAATTTTTTCCACCACCAGACCTGATGTTATGACAAGATTTTCCACTTCCGAGGATTCACTTGATTTTTTATGATTTTTATCTGTCTTTCCTTTCCCGTTCTTGTGTACGTGTACAAAGTTGTTGGAGTTTCGCTTTTGGCTCTTGGGAAGTGCGGTCTCGCAACTCACCAAGGTTGCTTTCAGCCTTAAAATTACCGCTAACCTCCTGTTCTGACAATTCCTGAAGAGTATCATAATAAAACTTGACTGCACGAGAAGGAGCGACTGTAAGTGAAGCAAGTTGAGGACAAAGCGTCTCAAGAGTGAATATCTACTCTAATCTTTATTGTGTCTTATATTTTAATGCAACTGCTTTCAACTTTAATATTGCACTGGGAAGCCAGAAACGACCATACCGTTTCCTTGAATGTCCTTGTCACTGAGAGTTGGCATTCTTTACTTAAATGCGACCCTTGCATAGCAAGTAATGCAAATGAACATTGCATACTGAATTCATTATTACATATGAAACAAAAGAATTTTAGGATATTTGTTATGCAAAATCTCAGGCTGGCTTTGTAAAGCCATACTTAAGTAATTCTTAATTTTTTATAAAGAATGAGGAGTAGAATACGAGTCACACAGCAGCCTAGTTTTTGAAAATTCTTGTACGGTACGAAATCAGTAAATTTTAATCATTCATTGTTGAGTTGTTAGTTAGTTCTGCCACTCTAATGCGGAAATAATCAATTCTTCAGAAATCCTAGGTCTGCTGGCTTGTATACTTTGAAAGCAGCAATATTTGCTAAACATTCATAGGGATTGCAAATCTACCGTCCCACGCAAAACGTTGAAACTTTTATACTGGATTCAATCCATTTGCTTACATCCCTCGGGGATCAGTTGGAAATACCCACGTTCTGCGTTGCTTTAATCAAGGCGAATTATTTAGCATGCAAGCACATAGTTACGGGTCTCAGGATTTCACTTAAATGTTTTCGTAGTATTTGCTGATACTCCAACAAATCGGTATTGTTTACAGATATTGACATTACTTTTGGAATATCCTGCCCCTTCTGTAAGCGAAAAACGTTAGAAACGATTATTCAAATGGCAACTAGTTCTGAGTAGAATTTTAATTTAGTTGTGGGGTTCATCGGAGTATACCTGAAAATACGCTCTTTTGTTGAAAGGAGAGTTTCGAGTTCATTTCACTGTTTGTTACAATTTTTCTAACTCGTACAAGTATACATAAACCGGTAAGTTTACATATACCGGTATAGTATAGAAGCTTTTATAGATCAAATCACAGCTGAGAACGTTGGTTGCTGTTTTGGGAACCAACTGCCTAGGCTGCTTTTTTGCAAATAGTAACTTTGGAGTACTAATTTTTTACACGCAATTTCTAATACCAGCTATTATGGTTTACTTATTTACAAATAATCATCCTGCACTTATCAATTTGCCAACAATTCCACGCTCAATCGGTTTTGCTAACGGAGCACTATAATGCAGATTCTGTAAATACCAAAGTTTAAATGCGTACCATATTGGTATACAATCTAACATACAGTTAGAGACTACAGGGAAATTACTTGTAATGAGTATCCGATTGGCTGCATGTGAGCTGAGGTGAATAATAGAGAAAAGGCAGGAAAATTCTGCTAAATAAAAGTATTTATCTCCACCGTTTGTTTTTTACTCTAAGCAAGAACTTCTTAGGGTAAATGTGTATAGGTATAGTGTATACACATTATTTCTCATACTTGTATAAGAAACAATGTGTGCGAGATTTCTACGAATTTCAAGAAGCTATATATGTGTCCAGATAACCTAGATGTATAGCTTCATACACACATATTTGTAAAAGGGATTGAGGAAAGCTACAAACTAGGAGAATACCCATACCTCAGTAAGTCATATATAGATGGTATAACTCTCACATGTTATGATGCCTTCCAATAAAACACGCCAAATTAACTTTCTCAGCGTGATGTCTGATTGCGATTCCATTCAACTACTCTTTAGGGGGTTTAAACGAGGTTGTTCGAATTTCTCTCTGCACTTGATAACCTTTTCTTTCCCTTCCTAACTTCTCCACTGACTTTATATGAATAAAATATAATCAGTTTGTGAAGCCTTAAAAGCCTCGGAAGCAAGAATACAATGTTGCTTGTTACATCATGATTTCCCTTTAATCATGTTAAGAGGTGTTCAGTGTATCCCTATAATTAGAATCATTTACATATGCTAGTTTATCCGCTTGCGACTATATTGTATTTCATTGTATTGATGGGTCCGAACATACATAATCATGCCTGAAACTGCTCAGAAGTATTTGTAAGTCTATTGCCGTTTTCCCTTTAAAAATAACTGGTGTATGATACTACGCACAGAATGTATATAACACTCAATACAGACATTCAACTTGTACAGCTTTGCGATTAATTAATCTATGTGATCAAAGGTCCTTCACATATGTTTGTAATCAAAGTGTATTATTACTACGATATTTACATAGACTAAATAATACCTTTATAAAGTATAATATTATTGTCAAAAATATTTACACTAGGCGGTGTTGGTTATGTTATTCCACATGGCTTCAAAATCAAGTATATAATCTACTATGAACATGCGTTGTGGGGGTGTAGGCTATATCCGAAACATCAGAAATGTTTTGGTCTAGAAATTTGGATCATACTTCAAATTGCTTTAAAAATTCTTATGCTCACTTATCAGATAAAATGTGAGCAATTATTGCGAATGCGATAAAAATTTGATTAAATTCTGTGCTTATCAACGCATCATCGCGACACATAGTATAAGTACACACATAAGATTCTAGGTTAGAAAGTTTGACGAAGGAAGGAAAAGAAGGATCCTCGGGTAATTCGGTAAGCTTGATCCCCTTCGCACCTTGCATTTAATTTGGCTGTCCTTTTAGTAGTCAAGTGTAACTTACAGTATTAAAAGATTTGGCGTAATCAGAGCTCACATACAAAAGACGTAGTGCTGTAAGTGTAATTGATATTAAGTATAATGTACTATAAGCCTTCATCTTTTGGAGACGTCCAACCATGTAAGGATTTGTGACAACATAGGTATACAATTAGGAACACTCGGATGTTATATAATGTTAAATGAAGTTCCAGGCAAGTGCGACACCATGACTAAAATTCCAAAGACTTGTATATTTACCTTTACTGAGCAGGGAAAAATGTAGGATAAACATATAGAGGAGCGTAGGATTTGACGAGTGTGATTAATTGAAATTCATTCCTTTTAATGAGCATCACGTATATTATACTTTTGATGTGTGAAAACCCAGCAATAATGTTTCCACTACGCAATTAATATAATGTACAGCCTTTTTGTTTCATCTCGGGATTACTCTATTCTTCATGCACCTCCAGATTATTCCTGAAAGAATATTGGGAGAGTTGCCGGATTTGTAGGAACTTATAATGACAGATGTACTTAATTAGATCCTGGAAATGAAAGTAATTTCTTGAGCTGAATAGCCTAATTGTAAGTGGATCTAGAAGTGTATTTTGCTTCACAGCCTTCATTGACTTATACAAAGTAAATCAATGGTAACTTACATTCAGTCATAAATATAGAGCTATGTATGCATATGTATGTAGGTAAAGTATAAGCCTTGCATAGAGAGGAAGAGATTTATTGACACTGCTTCCCTGAGAAAGTAACCGAATCGACTCAGTATACGCTGACAAAAATTGTTTAAATGTTAATAATAATTTTAGGGAAATTATTAAATTAGTCCCTTCAACTTGAATGTAGACGATTGTGGCAAATGATAGGAGCATGCTTAAGTACTGCAATGCCTATATTCCTTTGGTTTTGAGGTAGACACGATTACACCTTTCAATAAGTAATCATTGTGTCGTATATTGCACGTTTTTCCCCGTTGACTCTAATGTTATGGTCACGACATTAGTATATATATATGTCTGTATAGTCAATAATACGTATATTTATAGTACACTTTCGACGACATTTCTTTCGAAGTTACAATAATGCAATTGTAAACCAGAAAAAAGTTCAGGAGAATGACAAAACCAGTAAACTTTTTCAACTTCAAACTTGCCTAGAATGAGCACTACTAACTATATTAAATTAGTTCCAGAATGTTGGATTCCATGACCAACGGTCATCCAAGACAAGAGGATTGTTCAAACAAAGCATCTTAAGATCGGTTTATATACTTAAATAAACAAAAGTAATAATATGCCATTTCATCATTTTTAAGCAATAAACCTTGATATGTATACCATAAACACAAATTTTATCGGAAAAAGTTTTCCACATTCAAAATTCAATTCACATCTTTGTTAAGTTAACATCTTATTTCTTTTATTATTATCTCTCTGTACCTCTAAATTTACTAAGAGATTTCTATAATTTTAATTACTTTATTTTTTTAAATTTCAATATCCTCGTAAAATTCCAATAAATAAAATGTCTTTCGACTCCAGCTCTGCTATGGGGGTAGATATCCAATGCATTTCATATCTTAAATTAACGTGTTATTCCTAGATCAGTAACAAGTAAAAAATTGTATATTGAAATAAAAATTTGATTTATTTATTTTAAAAAAAATTAAAATAAAGTCATTCAGAAAGCGTTAGGATTTGGTTCTTCCTAAAATATTGAATTTTATGCAGGAAGTATAGTGAGAAAAGATAGCCATTCTTGCGGTATTATATTTGCACATAAAAACTACTTCATCAAATAGCCTTTATCCTTGAAATTTCTTATCAAAGTATTTATCTTCGCTGATATGTTAATTCAATGATGCAGTATTGAAACAATCTCCAGTTTTGATCCTCAAGTTTTCCTCCTGAGTGCACTATTTCAATGATGTGAAACTAGATTTCAATGGGTACAGGTATGACTATTATACACAAGTTCTAGTTGAAGGATTGAAGAAATAGATTTTGCAGAAAAGCAATATAGAAAACGAGATGAGGACGTTTTGAAAACTCTGAATGAGGTAACCTGAATCAAGAAAAAGTTCGAAAAAATTGAGTTTCTTTCCTTTTCAAATCCTTACATTCGGAGTTTCTGCTCCAGATGTTCACAACGTGCATAACGTTCTGTACTTCAGTTTGCAAAGGAAAAAACGTTGAGCCTGGACTCGTTGCAATGACAAATTTTGGGTTTAATATACAAGATCTATTTTTTCGCTCTCCTCAACGGAAGTAGGTAAAATGAATAATACTTTGGGGATTCTCATCCTACCTGTACTTATTTATACCCAGTTCATTTATAACTGCAGCAAAAAAAGATGTTGCGGAATTTTGGAACATTTAAATAATTAAAGCGAAGTCTAAATGTACGTAAGAACTAATGCATTAATAAGCTACGTATTTCGGTATCACAGGTTAGCACTAGGACTGGTTCGGCTCCATGACTCTATTTTCTTCGATTAATGTTCTCATACTTAGTGGGATCTACTAGAATGAACATAAGGAACAGAAGGATAGGTAAACTAGTTTAGAGTCGTAAACTGTGGGCATTCGTTTATAAGAGAAATTCCATCAGCATAGTCCTGTACTTATTTTAAATTCCGTTTTGGTCTCTCGCACAAAAATATTAATATGAAAGTGTAGGATGTGTGCGGCTGAGACCACATGAGCTCTACTAATAATAAAACATTTAAATATTTAATGCTGCAATATAATTCTTCATCGGATCTGCTTATAGGAGGACTTTTATAGCGTAATTATACAGAACGTATTAGATTTGCTGCCTTTATGGTTTAATTTTACTGTTACTTTCCCACTCAAATATTTGAACAGTATCTTCCATCCCCCGTATATACAACATAGCTACATTTATTGAAATTAGCTGGCGAGACTGGTCTAACGGTTGGTTTTATGTAAGCGCTGAGGACTGAGGAGGTGTAAAATAATCTAGGATGCAACAACCCAAGTGGGCGGTTGTAGCCCTGTAGTAATTCCAATATTGCTTTTCCTATTTATTTATCCCTCTGTCAAGTACATACTGATAAAGCCGGAGCTTATATTACATCTTCTCTCCGTCCTTCTCTTTCTCTCCCCCTTTCTTCCTTTTGTGCATTTGTGTCCTTACATAGCCAGAAGCTTCTTTGTACTTACTAGAAACAACTTATATTTATGAAGGAACATGCAATATATGTTTTGGAAACCTCATGTTTGCGTTTCTTTACTTGCTTGTTGCTTCTCAAAGGCAAGGTGCTGGGGATGGATGGAGGATTTAACATCAAGTTTGTATTTAATCACTTGCATGATATTACTACTTTGCAGAATGGTCTTCCGTCACCTGAGAATCCCTACGTTTTCAATGGAGATTATGTGGATAGAGGGAAGCGAAGTATTGAAATCCTACTTATTCTACTCTCCTGCTTCCTTCTTAGCCCGGACTCGGTATACTTGAATAGAGGAAATCATGAGGATCACATTATGAACCTTAGGTAAAGTCAGTGTGTTTGGGAGTTTTCACAAATTTTAAAGTACCACGGGTGTTGCGACAAACTTTATGTACGTACTCATTTTTCATTGGAATTTCTCTTAGTGGTTCTCTCCACACACATTATTCTAAAAACAAAAATCAATATTCAGGCAAAACACGCCCGCCCGTTAGAAGCTGTTGATTTAAAATTTAATTCTTATATCCAAGAATCAACGAGCTTGTGATATTAATTTCATTGGTATACGGAAGCTCTTAATATGTACAAAAACATTAATATGACAAGGAAAAGTATTTGTACACATGATATTTGACAAATGATTGATTTCTTAATAGGTATGGCTTCATTCGGGAAGTGAAACTGAAGTATAAGGTGAGTGTCAAACAGAATTTTATTATGATTTATTTATTTCGAATATAAGTAGGACTTTTTCATTTGACATCGAAGTACAAGGTATTGGTTGTATTTTTAATGTTGCATACTCCCTCGATACAAGAGCTTGGAGGCGAAGTTTAGTCTGTGGTTTTTATTACAATCTGAAGATTTATTGTCTGGTTTTGGTCTGGTAGACACTGAAGGAAATAAAAGCTGTTATTATTGGGAAACTTTAAATAATAACGCCACCGACAATGTAATCCCGGTAATACTTGTTAAAAAGTTATGAACGGAAGAGGAAATCGCAGCGCGGTCTTTTAGTAGTAGTAGTAGTTGGCTCATGAGTACAAACACGAGAAAAAAATAAATTGAAAAGTACTGCAATAATAATATGGGCCATCTGGCTTGATAAGTTTTTTTTACCCGCGTATGGAGTTATCAAAGTATAGCCTCCTTTCTATGCAGTGGTTGTTGTATACTTGTACACATACACATATGAACAAGATGTTTTCACTTCGTCCTACAGCCTGCGTAGGATAGTAAACTTTCACTTCTTGCCTAGTCATTTGCTCCTCCAGCTTTTGCATGTTCTTGTTACTTTTACAATCTAAATTCATGTTACCTCCAACCTTTTACATTCTATCTTCATATTACCTCAGTACTTTTACAAGTCTTGTTGCTATCTTAGTTGCTCCTTCTTATGCACTATAAAATGTTTATGCATTTTTGCTCTTTCGCGTACATGAGTGAGGCAGTTAAGAAGAAATATCTTAATTTTTGGTTGGGCTAACAATAAGTCGATAGTTATCAGGGGAAAAGTGTAGTAATGAAAATGGTTACTTCTTTTTTACCAAATGGTTCTGTTCTCACCAGACGCTCTCTGATAATCGCTTCAGTGTAGACTCTACAAGACTCGTGGTGCACATAGTCTTTATTGCAAGTTCCTAACCATATACTTTCTACAGACAACTTACTCCGTAAGGACGTTCAAAGCATTGGCGTTGGATACATAACGTTTGTTGAGATCAGCGTTTCGGGTTCTTCGTATACTACAGTTAATGTTGAACGTTTATACGTTAATCCGTTTTTTACTTGCGTAATATATTAAATATAAACGGAATGAATACCACGGTCTTCACCACAAGCATATTGGCATTAACGTTATCACTGGAATTTGGATAGTAGACCATGAGTCTCTTAATGTTGTAAGTATGGGGAAGTGTTGTTTTTTTTTGCTCCACGAGCATCTCTAGAATATATGTTAACACCCGTGTTTCATTAGGTCATATGGGACTCGTAAGTGGGTATCGTCTGCAGCGACTGTCGTCACTGTATTCGTACGCTCTTTAGTTTAGTACAGTACATTAATCTTTACTAAAGCTATAGTGTTATTGTCTGTCGCCGAAGAAGTAAGCAGGATTAAACGGTAGCTCACCATTTACCTACTATGTGTATGTACGGTTGGTTAGGCGCTGCACTTTTACGAAATTCTATAGAGGTATGAGTTGCTTTCCAATTGTAAGCAATACTATATTAGTTTACACTGTACAGATTCTGCGGGTATAGTTTGTTACATAGATTCAGGTTGAAGATAATATAGTAGCGTCATTCCACATGAGTGATAGTATCCCAACACATGGTTACAATCATGAGAATTTCCCACCTCTCTCTTGTTGCGTATTAGGGAAATGAACTTTGTCAAAATACACAATAGTTCCTTAGAGGAGAATTTGCCTCTCCGGTGTATCCCGTGCTTTTCTCTTGAATGTTCCATCTACTCGGGTCCTCGCAATCCACCCTTTTCGTAGATGCACATCTACTTACTTGGTTGTCAGTTACCAATAGACCTGTCTTTTGGGGATACTTCCTATGCAATGTAGATGTGCATTTCCTGTTACGATCTTTTATTGAAATACATGTATCCCCAAAGGTAGTGTGGGAACTGAATTCGCAATTTAATTTTTAAAATGAAATGTTCAGTCGAACAAGTTAGTCCTTTCCATCTCGCTTATTACACATTAGGCATTAATGGTTATTTATGTGGGTTACATACTACTTACTTGGGGTCACTTCTGGAGTGTTTGCCACACCTTCGAGGAGGTTACTTTTCTCAAAAACTGCTTCTATTTCACATTTAAGTATCTATAGTACAGATATATAAGGTCATCAGGCTTGCAATATTAAATTTTAAATTATTCAAAATATTTATCTGACGGCAGTGGAACAATGATCATAGTTTTGAACTCCACAATATGGCTGTCATGGGGAAATTTATGTAGCGGCTTTAATACATACCGACGCACCCTAGCTATAATCCTAGTAATTTTAACTTTTTCTTCCCAAAGTGCGCCTACCAGGTTTGATTTACGGCTCAAAAACTGACATCCAGTTTTTGCCCTAGTTCTCTAATTTCTTCATTCTGAAGAAAGTGTTATTATTGCAATATAGGCAATAGAAAGCAGGAGAGGAAACTACAGGGCATTTCTAAAAGTTTAAAAATATTTTGGCGCAACTTGTCTCTAGTTTACAACTACATTTTTCAAGGATACGGTGGACATGTGGATGAAAGAATGGTGTCTGTACTAAAAGTTATACCATGGATGCATTTTAAGTTATAAATTGTACACAATAACTTAACAAACGCTGAAAGAGGTCCTGGAAGCAGAGATAATCAAAAATAGTTATCTCCGTAAGTAGAAGAACATGAGAAGCAGAAAAACTTTTAGGAGGATAGATGCTGTTCCAGGAATATTCAAGCCCATAGAGACTCTACAAACTAGAAAGATAACGTTTCTGAGTAGACACAGTTTTCAGTGAAATGTTTTGGTGAGGACGTGGCAAACATACAAAAACTAAGCTTTCTAAAAGCACACAAGTGTACCCATGCATCACAATAAATTTATTTTTGCTGTACCGTTAAATAGCGCTGCAAAATATTAGGCATAAAATTGAAACTCTTGTTGTATGCGTATTTTAACGTACTTTAGTAGGCATATATAACAATATGTCCATCCCTTATAGTGCAATTTAACTTCTGATTAGATTTGAGCGATAGAATCGCAAAAAGAAAATTATATTATAAAAATTACATTATAAGAATATACGTATAATAATATTCCGTAATACTGGCTAAAGCACACATTGTATGTGTAAGACTTTGGCTGAAGAACAAGGCAAGTAATAAATTGAAGGAATGGAGAATTTTTTTGAAGATAAAAGCCTTTGTGTTACTAAGTTAAAAGTTGCGACTCTGATGTCCGTAGTTAAATTATGAGTAATAAAAACTAACAAAGAGCGTGCCTATTCTTTGTCTCAGACAGAAAAAAGTATGATGGATATGCGGGGGCATGTGAACAGAGTGGGCAAAGGGAAATACACAGAGTGTTAAAAACTATAGAAACTACTATAATTTAAGCAATGGAAGTGGTCATGGTAAGGCGAAGAAAAGATGGCTTGAAGAGTACAAAGTTCGTGCAAAAATAAAAAATGCTGATCGAATTCGAATATTCTCTTTCGTCCTGATGCCTTTAAAAAGTCAGGGAAGGATCCTTATCGAAAGAACAGAAGCATCAGACACTGATATGTGTTCAGGGCAAATATAACATGTCATTGGGAATTTCATCCATGAACAGAATTCGTCATACTCTTACATATATCTTTCCTTCATGTCTCGCTGAAAGTCTGTATGTGTAATTTTACAGGAACTACAAATGTAAGCACACGCACAAGATTCGGGTTACTTTTCATGTGGCTAAAAAGCCTTGGAGGCTTCTTCAGATACGTACAAAAAATATTAACTGGATGGGTGTCTAAAAATTTCAGGATTGTAGTAACACTTTCTTATATCTCCTTCCTACAACCACCCTTTCATCATACTTTCTCATTCCAACAATAATGACTTGATTGAAAATAATTTTTTGGCCAAGTATATACGTATCAAAACCTTGTCGTTTATCGTCCTGACGAGCCTCAAGAGATTTTTTTTTACAGCAAGGCTTTATTTTATAAGTAACTTGATTTCTTTAGCCGTGCGGGAATTTCTTTTATTTTGTGTGTGTGTGCCAGGCTTAAAAGCGAACTACCATACTCTTTGCCTCACGGCACTCTTTCATTGCAACACTTTTCCTCTCAACTTTCTTCTTTTTCTAGAGCTTTTCATCTCTATTTTACCTTCTTAGAACTGTAGGCATGTTGAAGGAGGTTACTCAGGCTTTTCCTTTCATTGCATTTGCTTCCGATCAAGGCATTCCGATCTTATAATAATATCTTTCATGTGAATGCTTCCACATGGCTTTTAGTCTTTGTGCTCAGTCGAAAATTCCTTGAATAATATGGGTCTAATTATAGCGAAAGTATCTACATACGTACATAGATACACTTTGTTAAAACGGAACATTGTTCTGTAAATTTTTTACAGTCCATATCATTGTGTAATTTTTCAAGTTTTTGATCTCATGGGGCATATTTTTACATACCTCATTAATGCGGGCGGGCTGTTGTCATGAATGTTTTCTGTAGAAAAAGCCTATTATTATTGAGATGTGCATGCGAAAGATAATGGATAATTTTTTTGTAAAGTTGCTTTTCCTCTTCTTTTACATGATAAAAGTAATTTTGCTTGTATGTAGATCACAATGGATAATTTTGATTTGTGTCATCGATATTTTCTGGATTATATGAGAAATATATGGAACATCATGTACTCTCATTTCCTTACATATTTTTTTTTCAGACTAACAGCTGTGATACATTAGCTCTTAATGGAGTTTTTCAATCCTCTGCATTTGGAGATATCATTACTTTCAGAAACCAAGTAGTTAACCAGTAGTATTAAGGGAATAACAGGGAGTTGTAATAGTTACGATTATCTCCTTGGAAGCTATTTGCTTAAAGAATGGAGAAGTTACAGGGAACCAGGCATCAGGCAGGTCGAATCAAGCAGGTCGTAATTCGTAATAATGCTGACCAGACGGATATCCTTTTGAAAGCAAATAGTACTAGATGTCAAAACTAGTAACCTGTTTCACGGGTTCATACACGATCGTTCACTCCGGACAACCCTGTGCGATACTTTGCATTTTGTTGTTGGTGTAAATGCACTGACATCGGAGTAGTAGTACGTTCTCTGGAAAATTGCTTCCATGTCGTGGTTGAGAATGTTAAGTATAGCCATACAAGTTGTGTTGGCTTCTGCCACTAGACGAAAATTAATGCTTTTTACCTACAATTTCTCGTACGAGGGCTAGGCTTTTAGGCAACGCCTTTGATTACTAACAACGTTATGTACTTCGGGTTAAGCTATGAATTATGCAAGCTCCCAGCTACAAGAGTTTACAATAAAAACCCTACTCATGTCATGTGCCTTTCAGATTACAAATTAGCGGAATCTTTTGTGTATAAATGTGCTGTACTGCATTGAGAAAAACTAGAACTTGTTGAGGAAAGTTAGAAGCTAGAGAGAGAAGAATGGAAGAGGCACACAATGATTTACAGCGCTATTGTTGTTCCTGTTGTTTTAGAAGTGCATTATTATGCCTGGTCACTAAGTTAAGCTTTATTAACTGACAAGTAAGACAGACAGACATGGTGTTTCCAATCAAGAGAATTTCGTTTAGAATACTGACGAGGTGGCATATATAATCTTATTTCATTCCTGTTTATATCACTTAACTTCAACATTTTACTCCAGCGATCGTAATGGGAAAGGAAGTAAGATGGAAAACTAAAGAAACACATCCTAAAGTGAGTTTACGAGTCGTCTTTCCTCAAAATTACCAACTTTCAAACAATTTGGCTGTTCCTGGTATTGTCATTATGGATGCTGTATATAGTATGTAAGCATATACATACATACATTATATGTGAGTAAATGTTAGAAGTAGATAACAAGGATTAAAACGACCAGCCTTAGGTAAGTCAGTCAGTGTGAGACAATATGTTGACCTTTTCCTAGGCCACTATTGTCACATTGCATGAATTCATAAAACATAGAAAGCAACTCGGGAGTTGTTTCGAGACTTGTAAGTATAGTAATGTTAGTTGTAATAGTGAAGATGGGGAAAGCCTGTGAGTGAAATGTGGAAATGCACAAGAGTGTTACAACATTGCCGGAGTGAAATCCTCTTGTATATATCCTCAATGGTGAAGTAGAGTGTGCTTGTCTAAATGTTAAAATACTTTTTCCTCCATGTTATACCTATTCAACTTTCGAATGAATAGGAACGAACGAATGAAACGATGAGCCCCTTGCATGTGCTCTTGCTGAACCTTGTGAATGTACTAGACTTTAAGTAGAAACAATATTTGGGTGTGTGTTTACTTTAAAATGTATTTATTTCCTTCTAGGGATTGTGTTTTTCAGAATATCTTTATGTATACTCATGTATAAATCTAGGACTGACCGTAAACTACTTACAGCTTATAACTCTAACTACGTATGCATAAGGTAAATAGATCAAGTGATAAGAGGGGGAGGGGATTAAATTTGTTAGAGCAAAATGGCAAGCTCTAAGGAAATGTTGTTCCACTGTTATTACCCTTTCGTAGTAGCTCTTGACAATTCCTGTAATTGCTTTCCACATTTGTTTTTCCCGTCGACTTCTTGTGTACAGCAAGTTGTAGTATTGAATTCTTCCAAAAACTGTTTGGCTGAGAATGGACCTCTGTTATTGATATCCGGGTCTACATTTTGCTATAGTTAAATGAAAGCATGAGCGTTCATATACATACTTTAAACCATCCCCATTGTAAAGTCATCATTACCTTTTGAAATTCAAGGGCTGGTTCATGCCCTGTGGTGTTACTCTTCGTCGGATCTTGGTAGCAAGAATGTAGGGCGGAATCAGAAAACTTTTTTAATTTAGACAGCATGTTAGTATTAGAGTTGACAGGGCATATTGACTGCCACTTTCACCGGGACCTGTGGTCTAATCACTCGGGATTTCCAAGCTGATGAATGTTTTAGTAGCTATAGAGAAAGGAAAACTTTTTCATTCAACTTTCATGGTGTAATGATTATGATGATTGGGACGGAATAAAATATAAATTTACTCCTTGTCTTCATGTCACGTCGGGAGATTGCATCCTACAGTTGTTGCAAACTGCTATCTCATGAATATTTACCGCCTCGGTTAGATGCACGTGTTATTGTTTCTTTTGGTAAAACTCTTTCTTGTCTGAATCCCACCTCACCGAAATTTTCACGTTCTGAATTATTATTATTATTATTGGGATTTTGCTCACCTGTTCTGATATTACTACATACTATATTTCTGGTTTTGATATAATATAGAAAGGAATAATAACAAAGGGAAGAAAAAAAGGTGTAGCTAGTGATAACAACGAATTCAAGTGAACAATCATGGTAGTAAAACTGTGGACCCTCCTGATTATAAATACCTTTTCCTGTGGCTGCGTCTGACAGGAGTGGTCTACGTACCTTGTTGTACCACTGCTCTCGTCGGAATAGTAGGTTCACGACAATAGGATTTACAGATATTCAACTGCGTATCTGGATAATCTGTTACTTTCTCTTCACTATCACTGATAGAGATAAAGTGAGCTCTCACGCCGCAAAAGTGAAAAAGTTTATTAGTAAGCGAATACTGTAGAACGAACTCACTTTGGTTTCCTATTGTAAAGAAGTGCTTTTTGTGTAGTAGTAGATTAATACATAAGTATAGCAAGTCCAAGGAGAAAGCTTCTTTGCAGCTGTTGTATGAAAAATGAATTATTGCAGTATTGCAAATATAATTAAGATGTGTAATGTAAAATTTAATGTTTTCTTTACGTGTAATAGCAAAAGATTAAAAGTCATCCCGAGAATTAAAAGATACGAAGTTGCGAATCAATATATTGCACATTAAGTTCTTTGTGCTTAAAAATTATTACGGAACTCAGCAGTTGGCATCCGCTTTTAGAGAAATAAACGACTCATACCTATTGATTAACTGACTACAAAGAATCTAGTATAACAAAGAAGGAATACACAGCCTTGCCACCACAAAAGTAATATCCAAGACACTGCCAATCTAAGGTAAATTGCAGACGCACAAGAAAAATTCATTTCCCTTAAGACTATATTGTGAACGTTAAATAGCTGGCCAAAAATAACACATATAGCAAGTATTTCACATCGATTGTATGTACATTGCATGTCTATATTATATAGTTTACCACAATCACGATCCCAATCTGCAGCAATGAAACTAGTAATAATGCATCTTTTAGAACGGGTCTTGCACAAAGTTCCTTTATGTTAATTAATAAAAAGAAAGCGTGGGTGGTGCAGAAATCCTGAATAACATATTGTTTCTACCATGGCTTTGTATTAGATTCTTTGAATTGTTTAATTAATATTCTTTAGTTTTTGGTCATTTCCAAACAAAATGTTGAACACTAGACTATAGACTTGATGTTATTAATTAGATTTGAACCAACAGATGAAAGTTGTCTTGATATATGCTATTTTTGCCCGTAACGTTACACACATATGCTATTAATAAGCTATTTATATTCCTTTATTTTTATTCGGCGTTTGCTCATATTATACGAATTATAACTTTCTCTTTATTCTCAGATAGTCGGAGCTTATACCAACAATAAAGTACATGCTTACTCCCATGTTGTTGTGTATCGTTTATATAAAAATTATGTCGTTGAGAGAAGCAGGCCATAGGATAGACGTGTCCAAGGTGAGAACATGAGCTACCCGGCGAGTTGCAGAAATGATGACAGAAACATTTTTAAGTGCTGGGAATATTGAAAACTGTTTTCAATAGGATTAAGATTTTTTGCCCAAGTTTTTGGTTGCTCCAGAAATTTTACAAAACTTTAAAATGAGAGATCCAAAGGTTCTCAAACGTATTGCTTGTTTACTGGATGACGGGGTTTTCTCAACATTTCATCAAGATTAACGATCCCTCGTGTATTCACATTCCGTTATAGCTAAATTTAATTCGTGGTTATTATGCTGGAATTGATTGCGCAAGGAATGACTAGACATTTTCGTTGCATAGTTGATGGAAAGGTGCAGCAATTATGAAAAAGACTGACAGATCATAACACTATGAAAGCCGGGCTGATATTCTAATAAAAAAAATAAGAACACAGTATATGATTGTATACATGATATACCGACAGCGACAGCATATAATATGTATGTATATCTACAGATGACTACTACGAAGTACATACTACGAAGTACATACTACGAAGTACATACTACGAAGTACATACTACGAAGTACATACTACGAAGTCCGTAAGGATGGGAATGGATGTGAAAGTCGAAGCGTGTAGTCTGGTAAGGCTGGGATACTTAACGGAATATGCAGGTAACGTCGTATGGAAGTATCTATGCACGTACGGTTGCGACACTAACTGAGGGGAATTTTATTGGCGCTAGAGATTTCCACATGACGAGAACAGAACACATTCTAACCCAAATAAGCATCCATTAAAATCCAAGCTTTTCTAGTCAATTACCCCATTCTCATTAAAGCCTTTCACAGGAACGTTCTCAACCATGGTTGTTGTAAGTGATCTCGTCATTTCCATTTGTTTCTCTCGGTAGCGTCGGTGTGTAAAACTGAAGGGAGGTGTACCTATACAAACTTTATGATTTCAGCACGGAATGATAGGTAGATGATGATCGTATATTTACACATTTTTATAGATTTTTAAAGATGTTTCGCTTGTTTAATTTGCATTAAATCTACTAAAGCACTGTTATGTTATATTTTAACATATATATGTTAAAATATAACATAATAATGTATATATACAACTTGCATCGTGCATGTATTCCGTTTTTGCTGGTAAATATGGTGTTATTTCAATGTACATATTTCAATTTTGTTAGACTCAATACAATAATTTTTAAATTGACTGGAAATATAATAATTTAATATTACATTATGAAAGCTACATTAAAGAAGTGTTATTAAGCTTAAATAATTACATGCGCTGCGTAGAGAAACGTTCCTGTAACAAAAATATTTTGTATCATATTCTTACCTATACAAAATAATATTCAGAGGCAACATGAAATATAAACCATAATAAATGTTTCACTCGCTAAGCGGTCTTGTTGTCTGACATGCTCCAAGAATTCATAACAACATTGCTGTTGTTTATATTTTTGTATTGCGTCAAAATGAATTTCATTAATAATATTTTTCATTGCGAAAGTGAATTTGCCATGACATGAATGTTGCAACAGCTCCAGTATATAGAAGCAAATCATTTTGCTTATGCCATAATGAGGAATCAGTGCATTAATGTAATAGCTACATATGGTCTGTACAGCTTTCCTGTGTGTTAGGGCAACAAGGGAGAATGATGTATCGCATTTGAGCATCGATTTTCACAGTTGGCGATGACAAATGATGTCTTATGGCCAACACAATAGCATTACATTTTGTGAGTTAATATTTTTAGCCGGCCATTTGCAGGCACGAAGCTTGTTTGACTATACAATAACTTACAATTAATTTGTTCGTAAATGTTAATTATTCTAGCATTACGCAGCACTCCAAGGGATTTTGTTAGGGTGCATTGGGTCTAAAAATATTAGTTTTAAGAATTAAGAAATTAGGAATTACAGGTTGTAGGTAATTAGAAATTAGTTGCAAGAAAGGAATAATACTACAATGTGAAGAAATAGGTGCAGTATAGTTCATACTAATCAGAACAAAATTCCCTAACCGTTGTTGTACTCCAATTTTCTCCGGTGCCATGCACATGTACACTCCTTAGTTTCCTTACTGTTGACATGCTATTGTCGTGAAAAATAATTGTCGTGGTAAGTTTTAATAACAGCATTTGTTTGGAATTTGAAGGGTGGGTATTCATGACTACCTTTATTATCTATGGAAGGAAAGGACAGTATGAAAAGTTTCGTGGACTCTTTTTGCCTGCAGGCCCCAAGTGTTCACCCTCGTGCTTCTACCAACTTTTGCTTTTATGAAATTCATTTTTTCGTGTAATTTATTTTCACTTCTCGTTTATTACTGAAGATGTTTTAAAAAATGTACTTACGTTGACTTACATCACTACCTTATAAATACATACTAGTTTTGATAGATGCACATGCTTACGATTAAATTTCTTGTTTTTTAACTGATAGCTTGTATACTTGACTGTCGGTAGTAAAATGTAATTTCATGCACACGAGTACAGTGTAGTTTTCTTAAGTGTTCGCCAAACTGCCACTTTTTTCAGTTCGGCAAATCTTTCAAAAGCAAATGTTTGAAGTAGTGCAGTATTGGTATTTGAGGTTGTGCGATGGGAGAAGGTACTCAAGACTTCTTGAGAGCAGGATATTACAATCCATGGACACACCTCTAACCATATTCGTTCCAAGTGAATATAGGATACAGAGATCCAATTTCTAAAAAATGCTACAAAGTAATCTTACGAACTGTCATCTTACCAGCATCCTACGAATACATATAGAAACGAACGACATGTGGGAATATAGAAGAAAATACTAAGAGTAGCGTAATGTAAATGTCAAAGGTCGGGACAGGGGTTTTGAAAACAGTTGAAGTGCTGTGAAGTGAAAGCCGTTTTAGACTGACTTCGCAGTCTCATTGTAAAGGGTTTAAATTCAAATTTTGATAACGGTTTTGCTTTTGACGACAAATGAGTTTGATAAATCTATGCCGAGGATACTGAAGATCTGTTTGTGAACTAATAACTAGCATTATAGCATTTGGTTTTGTTGTAGCTAGGGAACACGAATTATTTATTCACTTTACTTGGCTCAGTTTTACAATATACTCACGGAGTTCTGCGCCCTTCTTTCTTGCGATACGGGTTCTCGAAGAAAGTCGACGGATTAAATGTTCGAGTAAAGTGTTTAAGTGTTTTCATTTATTTATTGACCGTATACAGTCGGGCAATGAAAGCACGTAAATGATTTAGTGCGTCGCTGGTGGCTGTAAGATAGTTACTACAATGGATTTCGTTTTGAAGCGGGCCAGATAAAATTCCAGCTGAAGTTCTAATGGTGGGTGTGGGCTGGAAGACTCACTTTGTATAATTTTATTATTGTTCAAAATTATTATTGTGATGACAAGGGGACCTGAGGCTGGAGCAGCATATCAAGATAAAACTTATTACCGTGTCATTGTCGTTTCAATAACTTCAAAATGTCCGCTATGAATATACACATATATTATTATTCAATGCTTATAGATAGCAGTAGAATTTCTTACTGGAGAGGAAAGCCAGTAGATGTCTGCTGTTGGTTACGTGTGTTATGACCTTTTCAATTAAGGATCTTGTAGGACGGCAGAATATAATGCTGACAAAGATGATTTACTTTCGATAATCCAATTGTTTCCATTTGATCTTCATTTACCATGGGATAAAAGCCTCATCGTCAGTTTTCACGATTATTCGACTTCTATTCTACATTTCCATAAATTGAACCTCTATTCTGATTCACTTTCCTTTTCTGTCATCCGAAGCATCCTTCCATTAGCGACGGAGTCCAAGGCGCAACCACTACTTTTACTTGAGCATGCGATGCTAAAGGCCGAGATGGTGAGCGAGAGTAAATTCTTATGTTTTGGATGCTTTCATGTGTATCTATGTGTGCTCTTGCATGCTTTCAACTGCGGAAGCTGACTCTCCACACCAAACTCTTCCCATGTGCGTTGTTCTGACAGAAAGTGTGCTTCCATTCTCTGTAACTCGAGCAGATGAGAGTTGGTAGATTGTACATCTCATTGATTGAACATAATGTGTGTACATGAGTGTATCTCTGAAGTATGAGTGTATCGTTGAAGATGAAGACAAAACAATATCACCTTTCATTGTAGTCAATAATAAGTTTATATATGAGTGTATAAAAACTACAGCGGCAAAGTGTTACTTGAGAGATACTACTATACTGCAGTAGCCATTTATCTGTCCATGGAAATGGCGTGCACTCACGGTACCGGCTGCCTAATTTATGGTTATCATCCAGTAAGCACACACAGTTTGTTGGTATGATTGTTTCCTTTCCATTAGGAAATTAAGACGGATATACACAGAGATTTTGTAATTTCATTAAATATCAATAACATCACTAATCTCATTACTATGTAAGAAAGCCGGATAACGGAGTATCGCATGTTTCTTTGCACGTAAGTATTCGGATTTTTCCGTTCTAGGTCCACAGTCTGCATACTCACATGAGTAAAAGCAAATCGTGAAATGAATAAAAGAATGTTACTGCATCATGTATTTATATCAGTTGTTTTCAAGTTTGATTTATTTTCATTTACTTCCACAAACTTCTGCGTAAATTCGTACAATAAATCTAATTTATCTCGATGAAGCCCAGAAGCAGCTAAAAGTAATGTCAAATGTATTTCAATGTCAAGATGAAAAGCTAATCTTATCCATAAAAATTTAATGATTAAAATGAAGGATGCTAATATAATTGTATTAAATTGTTCAGGTGTTTGCTGGCCGAATTTTGAATTTAGTGGATCAAGGTACTACTAATATTACGTAAAAATGCAACTACAGTTCCTATACTGGAGGTTCCTTATATTAACCTGCTGTATATTTATTGTTTAGTTTACAGAAGCTTGCCACTTGGATCAATTATTGACGGGAGGGTTCTTATTGTGCACGGAGGGATTTCTGAAGATACAAATTTGAAGCTTTTGGAACAAGTGGATCGTCATAAGGTCTGGTTTGCTTTAATTTCCTAAAATTTAATATCCTGTGGAATCAAGTATCATACATGATCTAGCCCAATGTGTACGTCACGATAAGTAAACAACTTCAGAAAATTATAATTTTGAGGCTATTTATAGATCTCGGTTGAGAAACTAGGATAATACCATGCGGTTTATCTCCCCCTTCCCAGTGATAATCGTTAATGTTCGGTCGGAAAGTGTAGGAAATGTTATTGCATCAATTGCGGAGCCCTATATCTAGTCACCGCAGGAAAGCATGGTTTGTTCAAGCCAGCTATGAAATACCATTCACGTCAAACGCAAATGACTCCCCCGGCGCTTTCATAAAATCTGATCAAGAATATTAAGATAATAGAGATGAAGAAAAGAAGAAGAGATAGCACATGATACGGTTGCTAAGAACAGTTACTTTATCTTGGAATTTGTTACAAGCTGGCATAGATATAGTATGCTATAATAAATGGTATTATATAGTTGCGCCAAGAAAACACTACAGAATTGTGTATTGGGAAAATTGCATTTTATGAAGCAAATTTGACCTTAATTGTGCAGGATATACTATGTCACACTCACATCATACATGTAATTTCCTTTCTGTTTGGCTTTGTCATTTCAGACTGCCTCCGGTGCCAAATATACATACATGGTTTAAAACTCGCAACTAGTACATACATGTTGAATTGGATCTTGCATGATAACATTTGGACTTAAATTCAAAAATTTTAACCATATAATGTGTGTCAGTTTATATAAGAGAGCTATACGCTGTAACTGCATTTTGCATAGTGGATTCTTCGCCACCCCTGTAGCTTTTGTGAACCGGAGATATTTTGTCCTCTGCGAAATTTCATTACGTATGTATACAACTTGTAAGATAACACAATACTTTTACTTTGTTGACATCCATATATCCACCACCGCTGTATATGTTTTCCCGTTCTTTTTAAATCCTTGTAAACATGACAAAAAATTCGTTCAACAAAATGTAGCTGACACACTGGTAAAGCGTACGAAACTTGAGGTTTTCCTCAGCAGTCTGCACATCTCTGGCTGTTTTATTTTATGAGAACTTTTACCATCCAAACACCAGGACATCTCATATATGCATTAAATTTCAGTACAGAGTTTTATTTCAACTGTTTAAAAGCAATCAATACCATATCATTTTTTGCAAAATGTTGACGGAGAGAGTTAATACTGAAATAGATGCATAAACCTATAGCACAACTACTTCCCATCCATACTTTCATGTAATAATATTTCAGGGTTGTACAATGACAGAAAATGCTTTTGCGAACTGTGCGGAATGTATTGTCGGGATGTGCAGTGCATTTCAAAATATCTCTGGGCTGTAAGTTACACATCGGTTTATAATACACTCTCTAAATAATTCTCTCGACTTTATATTTGCAGTACGTCTCCATCCTCCGACCACCGGTTGTGGAAACACTGGATGAGGAAGGACGTGTCACTCAACTTTCGGATTTGTACTCATCAACTCATAGTTGCAGTGAATGGAGACAGGTACGAAAATTTTACTTTGATTTTGTCATTTTGTACCGTGAATATTGCTTCACTGTCTGTAGGGAAGCGTTTCTATGTAGAATTATGTAAGAGATGGGATTTATATGTAAGAGTGTGAGATGGATTCTATTCCCACTGCAAGTATGTACATTGGTCTTGCAATCTTGTAGAGTATGATATTGGCAGCGTACAAACATATTCATGGGTTGTTTGATGTTGATATGACAAGAAACGGCAGAATGACAATCAATCTGAATCTCCAGTATGTTCACGTTACGGGAATTCTTGGCTTGGTTGGTTGGAAAAATCAATATCAAACTGTGGTTTTATTTCAAGCTAAGAGACACTGATCATCTCGCTTTGTGGGAGTAAGCAATCAATGTCAGGTACCTACTACTTTCATTGCGAGCCATGACACATGTATACTGGGAAGGACGGAATCAAATGTCAGCAGTGTATGGATATTTCGGGTAGAGTGGCATCCGTCGTTTTGGAATTGACGGATAATGATGGGTATTGTTTGTTACGTTATATTTGAATGCTTAAAAGCATCATAGGGCAGCACATAAAACAAGCAGAAGAGAGAAACACACCAGCACTGCGTTTGCAACATCAGTAAGGGCTTGTGTTTGACACGAAGCAGATTGAAACAAGTTGATTAGTCATGGTAAAGGATGGGTTAGAACGAGGTTGAGATTTAATTTAATGTACTTGAGATTGAGCTTTCTGAGCTCAAACACGGTGGGTGTAATGCCGCAACCACTCTTTTACACTCATGTATATCAAAAAGGGGTAATAAACAATCAAGATGGGATACAGTATCCGCTAAGAGGTGAACTGTCTCAATTATGTGGGCTACGTGTGACTTACATACGACTCGGTTGTATTGCCCTGGATTAATTCCAGTTTATTGCTAGCCTCGCTCCCGTAAATTCTTAATTAAAAGCGCCACACGGCTGTCATTCCTCGGGGAATGTTCCTAGTCATTCAGCAAATGCAGAGAACTCGATAACATTCGATCATTGCAATTTTGTGTAATGAATAAAATTATGTACTATTAACGTTCCGTGTCTTTCTTCCTTACCCAGTAGATACTTTTCAGTGTGTTCATATGGCGGCACAAAGGGATAATTTCAGGGAATTTGCCAAGTTTCTACGACTCATTCAGAATAGTGAGTAGAATTTAACCAGCGTTGGCACATCTAAAACGAGAGAAAGCTAACCCCCGTTGGCAATATTAATGCATTTAATTCGGTTCCTTGTGTATCCATAATATAGCATTGTCATTTCTTTAACTCCGGTTACCTAACACTTTCATTTTCATGTTAGATTATCAGGACATGGGATGTTGATCACAAATTTTATTGGAAAATAACCAGCCATTTGCATTATTTTATATTTACCTCTGCCATACTCGTTTCATGGTTTGCTTAGGTGAAGACGATGGCATTTGTTTGCCTGCGTATTCCTCCGCATCATTGCATTTCTGACAGTGACTAATGTTCTTAGCCGTCAGGGCCAAATTTGTCTATGCTGGATGTCCCTGTGGTAGTAGTAGACGGGCAGTATGACATGAACGGTTAAGACAGGGCTGAAGTAGCAAAAATATAAATTTTCTGATTTTGAACAACGTAGTTTACATGTCTAGTATTTACATATTTTAGTAGGAATTTTTTTCTTGAACCCATGGCCATGAAGCAGATAACTTGATTATGATGAAACACTTAAGTTTTATTACATTATACTTTTCAGTGGATACAGGGTATGCAAAACATGCATTTTACTTTATTTTGACTCTTGAGTTTTTAAGTAGATACTGATTAATTCTGGAAAGCGGATTTTAGGGAAAGTAGACTATTTCTCATTTCAAAATATATCTCATGTGATATCAAAGAGACAAGTGTACATGTGCAAGTAAAATTTCGTCAGTCAGGTACCTATATACTTATACAACCTTACCACAAAATTAAATATGGTCGTTTAGTTAAAACTTATAACAGTCATAAAAACAGAATAATTGTGTTTCTTGTTTCATGCGCTTCTAATGTCAATTATTTTTAAAGTGCAGTAGGACTTCATTCAGCCTGATAATGCTATAAATCAATTGAACTGTGGTAGAACAGCATGAAACAATGTCCCTGCGGATGCACACTCAGGTTTAAAATTACAACACATACATACGTTGGGTGGAACACATGCAACGTTACAATACTGGATATTGCCTGACATGTTTCATCAGGGTTACAGTTAACCTGTTGTGTAACAGTGTTCGACTTTTTCAACTGGAGCAATCCCAAAACTAGTATATTTTCATGTAGAAGTACATGCATGTTGATTTCAGGAGGAGATCGCTTGTAGGAATTACAATTCGCAGTCTACAGAAACTATAGAAAGGTCTCATTATTCCCAATTACTGAAACAGGCTAATTAATCATTCACCCAACTAGACACTGCTAATTGCATTGTGGAAGTAATTGTTGTGAATGGTTTCAAAATCCCGTATATATGTACTTTTATGTGCGTGTGTGGTCATGTGAAGCCAAGTGAATGAATTACTATCTGTGTTTTTTCATACAGGTTCTTGACATTCTATGGAGTGATCCGCAAAACGGTAACGGTTGCTCTCCCAATACATTTCGTGGTGGCGGATCTTACTTTGGAGTGGATGTGACGGAAAAAGTGCTTCAGCGCCATGGTCTTCAGCTTCTTATAAGATCTCACGAATGTAAACCCGATGGTTATGAATTCACGCACAACCATAAGGTCTGTTGATTTTATCTTAAATTTACATTGACACGGGTACTCTGTACTATGGGCTAGAAGCTCTTCTTGTATTTTATGGACTTAGAAGCCTGTCTGTTATCGTTAACGTTCGCTAATGTTTGTACAGTACTTCCACCTTTTCTTACTTTTACTTATCACTTTTCGACCTTCCTTTTCTTGTACACAGAAATCGCGTCTTATTCGATTTAGAAGAATCCCGACGATTCAACCAAAGAAAACTTCAACAAATGGTTTTGGTTGAATTATTATTTCAACCAATGCACTTTCAACAAAAGTATTTTCAACTTATTTAAATTGTACCTAATTTATTGCTTTTCAACCACAAAATATTTATTCTCGAATATATTACACCTATTACTATTTTAACCAAATACATTTCCACCAAAATCATTGTTAACAAAAACATAAATTAACCCAAAATATTCTTATTAGCCTATTTCTTCAACCAATACGTCAAAATTAATTTCACATATATTTACACAAAATTAATTTATTATACAAAATTAAATTTCGGTTGAAATACTTGTCTGGCTAAAAATGTACTGGTTGAAATGACTTTGTGTGAAATAATTCAACTACAAATCTTTGGTTGAAAAGTCGTATGCCCCATTTCGAATACAAGTAACCCAGGTATATTGTCTCAAATGGGGACTTTCTTTCGCTATCGCGGCTTAAACAGTTTGTAATATCTGCACGAATGTACAACATGTGAACACTTTTAACTATGTTACCGCAGTCCTGCTAAAGATTTTTATTACCAATGTGTTCGCTCTATTATTCAAACACGATGCGTTGAACATATGGGAAATGAATGACTAGAAACTTTTGTTTGCTTAATAAGGGTGGAGTTGAGTTACTTAGGTATTTGCGAGTGCATGTATTGAGAAATTAATTCAAGAGTTATGTTAATATTTTGGGTTGCTTTTGTATTCACAAATACCCAAGACAAAACAAATTAAATGTGGTTTTACCTTTTTGCAGCTCAATGCAAATTGTGTTATTTTCTCTTGTATACTATAACATTCGCATTTGCTCAAAATTCTCGTGTCTGTGCCAGCTTTATTATCGCGTGGGGGATGTAAGAGGATTGTGAAACGAATGAATTCTTTGAGGCGAATGGGCAGATACGATGAGAATTAATGTGATTATTTAATATCTTAATTTGGAGGATGGACAATGTAAGCAATAATTTCGGTGTATGCATAAGAAATGTATTATCATTGATGATGAACAATGGTACAAAACGCTACCTTTCATTTACAACATCCTGACTACCCTTGGTTAACTTGCTTATATTCACAAACGTATTACCGATTCTATAATGTACCTTTCCTGACTATTGTTTTAGTGCTTGACAGTTTTCTCGGCATCGAACTACTATGAAGAAGGTTCGAACAAAGGAGCATACGTGAAATTAATTGGAGGACCATCGGAGCCATTGGAACCTTACTTTGTTCAATTCAATGCTGCGTCTCCCAAGCTTCGAAACATGACCATTCGTCAAAGGGTTGGCCTAGTGGAAGCTTCCGCCCTGAAAGAACTTCGTTCCAAGATCAAGGAAAAGCAAGAACAGATCCTTCTATGTTTTAAGGAGTTGGATACGGAATCACCAGGTAATTATTACTGTTAATCAAAAGGTTAATTATCTGCTCGTCAGCTGTCGTAACTTCTTAGGTACACTACCAAGTTGGGTAGGTGCTTCTACGCTTATAACATCATGTTCCATCGCATCATATACTGTACGCTCCTTTTGTCAAACTTTGTTGGATCAGTTAAAAATCGTTAAAGAGTATGTTGCTGGCATATTAATTGAAGTATTGGTAATAAATCCTGTTAGTAAACCCTGCTTAAGTTTACATACGTATTGGCTGATTTAATTAACAAATTGTAACAGGTACATATTTCTTCGGCGTATAATTATATTGTTTTTGCCAGGTACTCTAATAATGTAATGAATAAAGTAATGAAAGTTAATACATTAAAAGTTTTCGTAAACCGTCTCAAGATTAAGGCTACAGCTAAGCATTAAGCTAGTGCTTTGACACTGACGAGTAAATAAAAACAGTAAAAAGTTTCGTCGTTTTTATCCTGTTTGGATTGTTCTTGAAAAGTGAAAAGTACCTCACTGGTATAGTTTTTCAAAGTTTTAATGAGAAAATCAATTTTAATTTCCATCTAATCTTGTGCAGACAATTTCGTGATTGATCTTCTCATTTTAAACACATGATAAAGTGCAGTCTGCAGCTGGGCACTTGCAACTTCGGTTTCACGGTGCTCTAAAATTGGTTGAAACTTCTTTGAGAACCTGCGGTAGTAGATTTAGTAGGGCATACATAGATGAATGAGTTGGTAGGTACGACCTATGTAGACCTACGTATATAGATCTGAGATCGGTGAGGTGTGAGCAGTTGTCCATTTGTTTTTGTCTCCATGTAATACGAAATGAGAGCTTTGTTCCTCACTTTGGTGATTTTCCTACTGATTGAACTATTGAAGTAAAAAAGCACAAAAGGTTACCGCATATGTACATATGTGCAGTGAAAGCACTGGCTGACTTTCAGTGTTTGCAGGTGTTTACATATGTATACATAAAACTGGTCATTTGTCTATATCCGACTAAGATAATAGCTACTCGATTAAATATATTAAAGTATATACGTTGTTCAGTTCATGATAACTACATATATGTATGTATTGTTGATTTTCAGGTTTCGTGAGCGTGAACGATTGGTGTATAGCATTAGAAAAAGGGACGGATTTAAAATTACCGTGGAGGCTCCTCAGACCGAAACTCGCTGAAGCAGATATTTACACTGGTATGGTCAAATACGCCACCACTTTTCAAGAGGATACTACGGTAAAAGAGGTGAGTGTGGAGAGTTAGTTGTACATTTACATACATACATACACTCATGATTTTGAAATTAAGCCATTCGTAAAATGTTATGCAGGAGGACGTGACGGTTGCTGAAGTTCTCTATCGCAACAAGTCGAGTTTGGAGTCGATTTTCCGCATTTTGGACAAAGACAATTCAGGTTGTAGATTCACGTCATTTGCATTTCTATGAGATTAGATAAGTTGCCTCTGGACGGTCAGTATAATCAAAGTGGTGTGTCATTTAGGGTACATTTCCATGGACGAATTTTCGCAAGCATGCGAACTTTTGGGGGAATGGCAAATTGAAATACCACAGCAGCAAATGATTGAGATGGCAAAAAGCATGGACATGAATAAAGATGGAAAGATTGATCTAAATGAATTTCTTGAAACATTCCGAATTGTAAACCAGGAGTGTCCTGATGCTGAGGAGGATGAAGAGGACTGAGGGCAGTCTAAGCTCAGGAAGTCTAAGAATGTGTGCATCTATTTATAGTTAATTTATGTTTGGTATTTACTAACGCTATTAACAATTCCGTGCTTATTTTTAAAGTTATGTGGGTTCACTAATTACAGCAAAAAGTATAGACCCTAGCAATTTCACCAAACACTGATACTGAAACCGTTTAGATAGTTTTCTAAGCGTGTGTACATTACAAGTTTTGTTATTCCATTTATTGTTATGAATTTTACTTATTGGATATCGGAAATGAAAGGAGTTTGTGCTGACGACAAAAAAGTTCGGTAAAAACTCAAAATTGTTGTGTTTTGAATGTGCACAGCACTTAGTTTTAATGTGACTTACAGTTCACCCCTATCAACATTTTCACGCACGTTTTATTATCCTGAAACCTCATATCAAATTCTAGTAACGTTTTCAAGGGGAAATAGAATTTATGGAAAAATACTATAATCCAAACAAGGTATGCATGCAAATCTGCCATTGTTAACGTATATAATATCTTTGATCTCTTAATTACTAATGGCAAGTCGCATTGTTTGGTAACTGCATATCTGTTGTAGTCAGTTTGTACCTATAGATATACGGAAGCGAAGTTATGTAGATTAGTAGGAAGTATAGTAGGTTGTTGGATCTAGGGATACAGAATTCAGATACATAGACTAAAATGTCGCTTCAAATTTTCATCCGGTAGCCCCCATTTTATCTTGTTGTGATGCACCATGAAATTACCGGAAACATGTACATTTGTATATCTAAATTATACCATTTCGAGCTATAGTGCGACAGGCTAAAATTCTGTTATAGGGAGATTTATTCAAAATTTGGATTTCTAGTCTAGTCCTGTCATGGCTTCCGAAGACGGCAGGACATGATGAGAGCTACAGCATCACAAACTGTTATAACGTTTTGTATACGTTGCTGTAGTGCAGTGTGATGTTAAATCTTACTACGGTAATTTTCATTTTTTGGCATAGCAAAATTTTATTTGAGGATTGAGTATATTATATAAAATATGAATGTTTGGTCATGTGATGGATCATCTTTTACCAAATTGTGAAGTATTAACTATACTGCTATAATTTGATATTAACATTATATAACTTATTACTATGTATATAACCTATGAGAACGCCATTTGGTGCTATGTACTTACATGTTTTTGAATGTGCAATCGTGTAAAATACCTTTTAGGGATCAAAGACGGGATTTACAAAAATATAACCTTGGTATGCCATAGTTAATTTTGTCACTCCATTATAGCTTTCCCCAAACCGGAGAAAATCATTCCAAGATCCTATAATAGCTGTTTCAGCATAGTAAATTGTAAATTTATATGGATCATACATTCGTGTTACTCCTATCGGGTTAATTGTTAGACCTTATACTGAGTTAATCGCAAAGTGAAGCAATCACTACTGTGTACAAATTAATTAATAACCAAAAACAGCTGGCCTATATTAATAATACGACTTATCCAAAACTGGCATTCACCAAAGACCATCTAAATTGGTTAGACTTTACTTTAGTTTAGTTGCATAACGCTGTGGTTCTGGAAAACGTGCCATAATTTTGTGATGAAGCATGGAAAACAGGTTCGAGTCAGTAGTGTTTTACAGATATTAGTTATTAAAACTCTCAAAGCAATCAGATATACAGTCCCATATGGTTTTGCATTGTTAGCCGTATTGCATTTTAATTCCCAATACTGAATACATATTTCGATTCTCAGGTAAAATTAGTTTTTAGTCTGACTAATATTTATCTCATGGGTTTGTCTTATTACATTGTTGCAATTTGCAATGTTAAAAAATTATTCGGCATTCCGAAGGTTACCGAGGAGCACATGCTCATCTCATCACGTTCCACCTACATTAATTCGTTAGTATTAATACCTAGTTAACGATAGTGAATAAGCACCATTCAACCAATTATTGATGTTACATATTCCCAGAAAACTTAACTGCTAAGCAGAGTCCTCACGCTGGGCAATCATTTCCCTTAGGACGTTTGTATATTTTAAGTCTGTTTCTCTGGTAATTTGAGATACTGAGTAATATGTTAGTTAGGTATCCAAAAGTTGCTAATGTTGTCATGTTACCCCAAACTAATGCATGTTAACTTACTTGTCGCCGGATATGTTCACCTTTAAGGTTAGTCTCTAACACTAAAGCAATATGTACCACTCGGAGAATTTTGGATGTCTATAAGTATTAGGTTTGCTACCTGTATATATTAGGATACAAAGGTATATTCCAATTCCAAGTAACGCCGGGATTCTAATAATTTGTGATCAATTTTGATGATTGAATATGTGTAATAACACCAAAAGACATACCAGTATTACTGCTGGTTTATTGTAATTAAACAGTATCTAGGTAGACCCGAATTGAGTGATTATATAAAATATTTGCCAATAGATCATGAGATTCTTGATACCATTACGAAATTAGTTGGGCTGATTGCACCCAGATCCGATCTATTTGCCAGTTCCTGGTAATAAACGAACACTTTAAGGATATTTACAACTTCTTATGAAAATATGATTGTTACCTCTATGTACCTAAACACTATGCATATATTAAATATTGACATGTTACTGTGAGTTAAGAAGTGGAACTTCTTCTGATCCTTAAAATGGTATGTTCCAAAAATATGAAACTCATGGTGATATTATTATTATAACTGTAAAGTCAACGAATTTTTATTTTGTTCCTAAAAATGGAAACATTCCACCCAAAGTCTTTTGTACATATGTATCATGTTATTATTATTCTGAGCATGTACAAGTTCTAAACAACTAAATAACCTATAAGGAGTTACTCATCAAAGCAAATATAATAATTATGTACCTATGTTAGATTTATTACCGCAACAAATTACATGTGTGATCTAAATCCTAATAATAATTTTGAAATATCATATGGAACTACCTATACTTAAATTAAAAATAATCACAAATAATAAATTCTACGTCTGAAATTCAGACATTGTTAAGATGTAAAAGTGTTTGAGAAAGATTATGGAATGTAACAGAAAATGCTATCAAGAGGTATTGAGTCAATTTATATATAGGTAACATTTATATGTCTGGAAATAAGCTGAAATGCGGAAGGTCCGAGTGCGACCTTAAATTGATTCAACGGTTATTTGTGAATAATATCTATGTTGGTACGCTGGTCGAAATGATGGACGAGAGAATTTGATTAAATACATATGTATGCTGAAGGTTACAGAACAAAATCGATAAAAAATTGTCGGCAAAACCTGGAAAAGAATTGGAAATGAATTTAGCTTACAAAAACTTCTAGGTAATTGTTTATGGAGATATTTATCATCCAAACATCAAGCTTAAAATGTTGTTACAAATATCATCCTTCTTGAATCCATCCCAGTCTGTGGAGTCCTTACTACAAAACTATCGGGGTTATCTCTGATGTTATCGTGTCTATGTCTAAAAATTATTTCTAAAATGCATTAAATTATTATAACAATCCTTATGAAATCAATATTATAATCTGCACTGTTTGCAAATCTCTCTGTGGTAACGTCAATGAATTAAATCATTATAAAACATAATACCTATTAGCATGTTTGCTTGTACTAATTATTCAGTTCTTATTGGATGCATTTCGTATTAAACGCATTTGTCAAAACTTAGAATGGGGCGAAATTACAATGAAATATCTGTATGTATACCTATAAGTCCTTACATTTTCTGGATTAGCATCTTGTTTTATAATGAACACATAAGCAGAAAAGGCAAAGTTATGTGCATAGAGAATTTTATTGCAAAACTGATTGTCTGGACGATTTCTTACAACTATAGCGTATTACAGAACAGTAACTGGAATTAATTTCCCTATGGAATAAGCAACGTAGCACATTAGGTGTTCAGGCTTGCATGTTCACAAGAATAGGTACGGTATTTACGAGATGTTTCAGAACAATTCGAGTCATAACTTTGTAGCTTTCCTTTCCCTTACAAAATTGTAGTTAGACTTACTTTGTTAAGACAGAGGTTTTCATAAAAATAATAAAAACTTAATGCATACAATTATAAATAATAAAAATGACGTTATTAAAAGAATTGGAAGCTGGGATCTCTATCACTAGTATTCGCGATTTACCTTGACTATACCCAGCCAAAATTATCCAAGCAGCAATAAAAAAGACTAGCAAAAATAGTAAATTGTTCTAACGCCAACTCAATCACAGCTTGGTAGAACTTTAAAATAAAAATTGCGCCGAACTAGCTCAAAAAATCGTCTATATCTTTCTGTGATAATTTCTGAACACTTGAATCTTTACTTTTTATTTCGCTGAAGTTCATAAAAGAATTTTGCTGATTTCCCATAGTGTTCTGGAATGCCGGCATTTTCATTACTCCAGTGGATGCCGGCAACTGCATTTGATTAAACTGATTTCCAGCAAGATTGGCTTGCATTGCATTTGGAATGGACACTGAAGACGGCATTCTTGTAAAAGAAGACTGATTATTTCCATACATGGGGGGAAAGTTAGTCTGCCCCATCTGCGGTCGTGGCTGCTGCATTCCTTCCAAGGAAAATGATTTGTGCATTTGCATTTGCTGCATGTTTGAATTTATTAGCGAGCTAGTAAGATCTTTTGGAGCAGTACTGATATTCTGACGATTAAATTCCGTTGAATTAACTTTTGCTGTCGACGTCGGCGATAAAACCGTGTTCCTATGGAATATTTAAAACATCTGATATCTGACATCTGCCTATCATCTATCCAAGTAATAAATTCAAACAAAAAACATATTTAACGTACGTTGCGGGAGCATTGAAAACTTGTGGGGGTGTTGCCGTTGCCGCCATCCCATTTTTATTTTCAGTAGGGGTAATGCTTCCAAAAATAGCATCAAAACTTCCGGTCCCACCGAATTCGGGTTTCATGATTTCTTCTGGTTTCCTGTAAGACAAGAAAAAATCAGAAATCAGTAACTGTGATAGTTACACACTGAAGACTGTATCAAAATTTAAATTGTACTTGACAGATTATACGTGACAGAAAAATTATTACATTTGCTCCTTTGCAATTGCTCCCACTTGTTCAAGTTTTGATTTGTGCTCCGTTTCAACCGTATTGACGAGTTCGTGAATAAAAGTCATGATAACGGAAAACTGAGTTACTGTCAGGCCACTTTCAATACACAAAGGAAATAAAAATGGTAATATTTTTGTAGCGATGATTTCCTTCGTCACTCCAAGTTTACTGTGCGAAACCGTTTAACTTGTAAATTCCAGACATTCAATTAATAAGCATGATATACGTATAAAAACTACCACTCATTCTATAACAAATGCGTTGACTACATGTAAATTTTATTTTTTATATACCTAGTATTCCCATGATTACAGCAGGTTCTCTTGATGGAATTTCCATAAGAAAAGGCAACACGAAGTCTAGCACTAACCATTTGTCCAAATGCTCCAAAATCTTTCCAATACACAATATACAGTTCACACGAACCTGCAATTCGGAAACCATGTCTAAATGTTTCATTTCGATAATAATTAATTGGCCTAAAAAATGCAGAAAACTTACGGACAAACTCGTCGTAGTAATACATAATTTTCTTATTCTAGGAAACAAGGAATTCTTCATAGCAGTGTAGTCAATCAAAGAGGCAAAACTAGGAATGATTGAAAGGCAAAGTTCCTGAACTTGAATAGAATCCGATTCCAAAGAGCCGTAGATGAGAGGCAAAACATCCGACTTACAAATATCGGGTGGAGTCTTTTGAAGAAGCAATTCCATGTACTTCATAAAGATTAGCAGAATCTGGAAGAAGCCACGTAAATATTCGAATCATGATTTTTGTAACAATAGATGCTGGTAAAATTTAATACCTGAAATAATAAAACTTGCCTGCACAGGTTCTCTCAATTTCATGACTACCCGAAGATGTGGTAAAATGTGCTGAACGTATTCCTCATTCTTGGAACCTTCGGCAATTTTTAGTACATTTGGAAGTACGAATGGAACCATCGTCGGATTAACAAACTCTTGTGCCAAACAAGGAACCACCCTACATAGTAGATTATGGTTATTGAAACTCTCTTTGCAAATGTTGTCATAAAATGTCAAAAAATATTACCTGTGAACTTTAACTCGTTGTGGTAACTTTGGCAAAATTTCATACAGTCCTTTGTAGAATTTACTTTTCTGTAAGTTATCCCATTGGAAAAGAGAATCGAGATACTCAAGCGTTTTAACTCCTTCATCGTGGAAAAATTCCAACTAAAAACCAAAATAGACACAATGAAAGTTTCACGACACTGGCTACATCACGCAAGGTAAAGATACTTGATGGTTTCTTTAATCTGACCTTAAGGAACTGATGTGTGTCAGGTCTATTATTTGGAAGATAATCTAAGAGTTTTCTCTCGAATGATCGCATTTGGTTTGGTATGCAGAATAAACTTCCCTCAGTCAAATTTTTAATCTAATGAACAAATCAAATGAGTAATTACCATTAACATATAATTATCATGAATAATATGATTATTGTAGAAAACAAAAACTATAATACACTTACAGTGGAAAAATTCTGCCGATGGCTATGCCAATTGCCACCGCTCAGAACCAAAGGCTTGCCTTCATTGAAGACGGCATATGCTAGCATACCGAGTGAAAACATGTCACTTGATGCACAACAGTGCACATCTGAATACTCTGGAGCTAAATAGTCTAAATGCGGTTGAGTAATTGCATGGGCATCTATGTCGTATTCCTTACAGGTCCAACTAGGTGTTGGCTGAAAATGCATAAAAATAATTTCGATACTTAATATTATTACAATTGATAAATAAAGCATTACTGAATATCAACAGATGCATAACAAGTTAACAAAGAATATTTTTCTGAGACCTCTGAGCTAGGAGAACCTTGGAGGGCAAAATCGAGACCGAATATTTTCCATGAACCCTGCTGATTTATGACGATTGACTCCGGACAAATATTTCCATGAAGAATTTTCGCATCATTATGCAAAAATTTTAACCCCTCACAAACCTATAATGCAAGAATTAAGTTTCACAAGTTAAGTAGCGAAGTTCATATTGACAACTTCTTACTGGATATTGTATGAATAACTTACCTGTAACATCCCATACTTTATTTCTATTTCGTGTAGCTTATAGTTTTTCACAACTTCATTTAATGGTTGTGGTGCGTTGTCGTTATACCCTAGCACATTTGCAAGACTTGAAAACACAGGTTCAGTGGCAAATGCAAGGCTATCTCTGCAATTTTAAAATGGAAAAAAATATTGAGAAAGAAAGTAGACAATACACAGACTATAAACAATGACAATGCTTTGACAGTGTCAATATTACCGTGATTCCTCTAACGGATGTTGAACAGTAAGTACCCTAGGATGTTTTAATTTCGTCAACTGAAGTACTCCCTTCTTTAGCAGCTCAATCATTACATCTCGGTTTTTCTTACTCCATCTATCTAAAGCTTTTTTCTCAAATATGAAAACAGCAGCTTCTTGTCTAGTACTTTTCTTGTAACCAGAATAAACTTTCCACAATAAACCTGAAATGATAATAGGTATAATTTATAAACTATATATAGAGAAAACCCCATAGAATTAATTTTAACACCTATCAAACAGATAATTATCTACCTGGTCCAGCACTTGCTATATGATTTTCTATCTCAAACTCTCTTGTAACGGGATTCCCAGGCAGTACCACCGATAACTGTGACACCGTGCTTGTGACAGTGGTCACAGTGTTCCTCAGTTTATTGATTACGGTATCCATCATATCTGTAATCCAAATAATAGTTTTGTTTTAGCAACCTCACAATGCACAACAGTAGTTTCTTACACAACTTTATACACATTATACAGTATTATTCTTAATGCCAATCTCACTCATCCACAACATTTGAACTACTATATGTACAGACGAAGTCGATGTTTTTCTAAAATTAGTATACTTAAACAAGATACAAAATTACTTTTATTATCTCTCGCTGTTGTAGACAGACAGAGTACTATTACATCAATTTTATTTCTTTTAGTGCCATTGAACCAATCCTTATTATGTATCACAATTGACTCCTCCAAGCAACTTTTATTATGAAATCAAGGTTGAAAGCATCGGAGCATAAAGCTTTATATGTATTTCACTTAAAAGCTGAAAGGTATACAACTGAAAATACATAAAGTAAGTACATATTTTGCCGACAAGTCTAACATAGGATTATCAGACAAATAAAATCTCTTAAATAATGTTTAAACCTCTTGACAACTTCCAACGGAAATTCTGTTTCGTAAAATTCTTACCACATTACACATTAAATTCGCAATTTCAATCAAATTTAAACATACATTTTTTGCCAATTATACATATAAAAACAGCCTAAAATACATATTTAACATTTAAAATACATAAAACGTTACTTACTTAAATTATTTAAAATTATTAACATAGGTAAGTATTCTTGTCAAACTAAAAAAATGTCTCAAAATTTAAACCGAACTCACCTTTATTCATTTTGTCGTAATTGTGTTGATTTGATAAATTTGCAAGCACCAAAAATAGAAAATATAACCCTAAATTGTTTGATCATGAATATTGCGGAATCGAGAGTTTCAGTCAAAATATTGCAGACTAAACGTCATTTAATTTCTCGATGGAATTTATTATTACACCCTTTGGGGATTATTGACTTAACATCTACTAAACTACTTTAATGTCCACCTACAATTTTATTATTACTATATTCAGTTATTATACAATAAATTATACATTTATTAACAGACTAATAATAATCAACTAAAGAGCTGTAATGGCAATGAAACTCCTTCTGTCGTCCATACCTAAATACTTATTACTTTACTATATACTTCATATAAAGGTAAAAATTGCAGAATTGCAGACAGATGTTGAGATATTAAATTTATCACCAGAGATTTAAATTCTCACCGCCTTCTTTTTTCCCTTCAGCCGTCAATGACTCAGAGTGAAGTACTTTTTGTGCTTTGCTACCTCAAAAGATGGAGTCTCCAGATGTGCCGACGGCGAAGCTACCTGGCGATTGAGTTTACAAGAAAGATTGTTTGAAGTCTGGAACGTTTCAGGTACGCTGTATACAGTTACTCTAGCGTGACTAGCGATTTTTATTTTAAATTTATTTTATTATTTTTCAAAATTTCTTGTTTCTGTTATCTCTTCTTCCCATTGTATTATTTTTTGTAATTTTAAGCTTACTATTTTTTGTCATTTTGTGTTTATTGTTTTTTTGTAATTTTATGCTTATTGTCTTCTGTAATTTCTTTTTTTAAATGTTTTGTTTATTATTTGTTGTAATTTCATGTAATATTTTTCTAATCTTTATTGTTTCATACTATCATTAATATTTTAAATTTAATAAATTATTAATTAATAATTTAACAAGTACAGATAATAAGTCGTAAGAATGTTAAATCACTTGAACTTAACTTGTAGTTAGTAAGCGATTTAGTGAACTATTTATTATATATTTTATTTATCCATTTTATTAAATTGGCTTTTATCCATTTTATTAAATTGGCTTTTACGTGGATTTTCTATAATTTATATAATTTTTTGGTGCCGTCTATTTTATTTGGTTGGAACTATTAAACCGTCGTCTGATCTAACCTTTGTACAGAGTATTGTATGCGATGTCCCTGACATTAATAAATGGGCTTGGTGCTCTAATTTAAATGAATGCACATGCAAAATTTCAAATCTTTCTGACATTTAGTTGGAGAGATATTTCGTCGACGTACGGCCATACCGACCGACGTGAGTGATCGATTCAATAGGCTCTCTTCCTAGGAAGGGGGCCCAAAAATGCATTTTGATGAAAGGAACAAAGATTGTCATTATGTACTAGAACTACCTAGCATCAAAGACTCGACTGCGGTGAAGTTCATTATTAAAATTTACCTTTTTCCGTGTTTTACCATCCATATTTATCAACACAATTTTCCGTTAGAAATTAGAGGCGAACAAAGTATTTTTTTAGATATCTTCTCAACTTATGGTAGTATGTTTAAGTACGTGTTTACTTTAAAGTGCTCCCCACTTGGTTAATCAAAGGGTGAATCCTTTTATTGGTGGATGCAAGTGTATATATACATAGTGTGATATGTATACTGGCAATTACAATCTATAAATGTATTAGGCATATGTACAAGTATAATATAAGAATATACATTCTTATACCATAAGGTGTTGTAAACGTATACTTCAGCATCAGCACATCGCATCGTCTGTATCACCATCTCTGTTCTTGCCTCTATTCAATTGTAGACGTATGAATACGCTTCTGCATGGGTGATGATGATGTTTTCAACGAAGACTTACAACAGAGAGGAGATGAGGGCTTTCTTGCTCTTTTCATAATAACTTTATTCACTCTAAAATCCTTTGTGATATTGAAATAGAAACTTGATTGAAGCTTCTCTAGTCGATTTTTTAACCTACTGTTTGGCATATATCCGTGTATGCATGTGACATGGTCCTATACAACTTATCTCGAATTCCATAATTCTTTCCCCTGTACACAACACTCTGCTTCCAGAAGATTACAAACATATGGTATAAGGCATCGGATTTTTCTTTGCATAAATCAGCAAAAATACTTACTCAGTCCATTGATGGGCTCTGCTAAGCTTAATTGCCTCTATCTCATCTCCCACGAAGCGTTTTGTGAATCCAATTTTATAAACATAGTTTAAAAGAGTACGTTCTGTGCACAATAGATCGTAATAAGTGTGTATATACACACTTATTACGATGGGATCATATGCACGGGCTTAGCTTACACATGAGCTATTCATACATTAAAAATTTTCAAGTGGGACGGAAACTGCTTGAAGCCTACTCAAAGGTTGGAGATCCTTAAATTATTGCGTATTTTATCGATTTAGTTCTATCATTTTCCCCAGAAGATACTGTACTGACTAACGTTTCGATATTTAAAATTTATTTTCCAATTGTACAACTGATTACACAAGCACAAGTGGGGAAATTTACTCTACCTATTGACAAATCCCAAGCTATTGAAAATGGAATTATCTCCTAAAAGCAACCATCCTTATGCGGTTATAAATTTAATGATATACATAGCACACTGTACTATTAATTGTTTGCTACCTGTTTGCTGTTATCGTATATTATTTGCGTAATAAATACTATACTTATCGGTGACATTTCTCAATGAAGATTTTGAAGTTATCAAGGAAGTAAATTTATGCCCATAAATAGTATTAACTCGCGCACTTCTATACTTCCCTGCATTTTTGTAGGCAGCTTTTTTAAATTATTGCCTATTGGGTGTTGTCTACAGGCTGGGTTTTGGTGTAAAATATCTGAAGAAAGGGAGCATGGATCCCGATCTCCAATTTCTTCATTGTCAGAAACTAGTGAACCGGCTGGTGCATATAGCAGGGCTGTCAAGTAATACGAATACATTTGCCAAATTGTCTTCACTATAAAAGCTTGTGTCTCCCCTCTTCAACCTACAACAATTTCTCCCCCTTTTTTCAACTGCCATAAAAATATTTTTGCCTCACAAAACCTCGTCAGACTTTGATTGATTGGACTTCCTCTCCACCCTATCTTGACCTCCCGTTCTATCTGTTACCTTCTTTAAACGCCATTAGCAAACAGTTAAAGAATACTGCACTTCAGCGATATTATGTATAAATACATAGAATTTCAACATCATGCTGCTGGATAAACTGTTCCGATATCCATTTGTATTTATCCCTCCTGGTTACTTTATATCTCTCATCACCCTACACTGATACCCTCTCACGTCTTAAAGTTTAGGGGAGGATATCTCCAAATTTTTAACACATCACAGCTTATCTATTGCTTATCTATAGCTTCTATTGTTGAGGTACGTATCTACTTATATGGAGATGGAAGCGGACCCCATTTCTTGCTCTGTACCGTTTTTCACACTGTCATGAAATCCAATAATGATTTTGTACGCTTCGATTCCTTATGGAATTTGAAAATATCGATAGCATCGGTGGTTCGCGCTTTACGTACAATGTTAAATATGAAATATCTGACGAAAAGAAAATTTCTTTTCATAAACGACATCAATTGAAACGCCAAGGATACGAAAACGCATTACTAATGCGCGAAGACAGTAATACAAAGGAATACAACGTCACCATTAAAAACACTTTTAATTTGTGAGCAACTGTTGTAGTACATCCGGTCACCATTTCTAGTCACATGATACGGAGGTCATATATATCTATGCCAATTTAAAGTTTTGAATGGGTACACCAAAGATAAATACGCTCGGAGGTTGCAGTAGGCAATGCATTATAGGTGGCATAACATATCAAAGGTAGTATTTGCTCAAACAACAAGCACGCACATCATCATTGTGTATGACAAGTGGAACTTGGTAAAAATGTTGAAGAATTTCGGCACGTCTGGAGAAAACTATTTCATCACGTAAAGGAATTTTTCCAAAATGTTAACTGATCATTCACACGTTATTTGGATGAATTGGTTCGTCGGCAGAAGGTTTGTGTATTCTACGGTAAAATGGTAGTATCTGTATTTTGTTGACAACGTAAAGATATGTACAGAAACTTTGCTACCTCCTTACCTTTTCGTTGGTAAACCATGTTGGCATCCGGATGAACTGCTCTTACTAAAGTACACATACCAGATTTAGAGAAGAATTTTTACACCCCCACCTCGTACCTAAATTTCAATTTTTCCATTATAAATTCATGAGACGCAAAGAACGTGCTTGCTCAGTCAAATTTTTTTCAGCCGAGCACATGCTCAGAGTATTGAGGGTGCTTTCTGTTTCCTCTCTGTATGTGCATTCCATCAACTTCAGTACACTAAAGCATTGACGCCGTGGGGAAAGTATTACGTATACCTAAAGCGTTTGTTTGTTCCAGCGGTTTACAAATAAAAAGACAAGCAACTTTCAGCTATTTCTTATTTTTCTCACAATAGTCTCAATAATGAAACGTTTGTCCTTGTCTAAGGAAATCCACGTCTTATATGCTTGACGTATGGTAACACTTTAAAGGGGTCCTTTTCCTACATACGGGGGTTGTTTTATATGCTGCAGCATATTTTCCATAAACAGTTTTCGTTGTTGTGAAAAATTAAGAAAAGCAACGTGAAAGTCTTGGTAACAGATTTTTATTGGTAGATATTAGGGTTTTACTATTTAGGTTTTGACTTTTTGGATGTATCCAAAATACTTGGTTAGGTATGTGGATTTGTTTTTTGAAATATGTTCGTGAATCTGTGTTGTCGTCGACGTTTTGGACTTGGAATTGTATTAACATTTGTGTATATATCTACTAGAAGGCTAAGAATGGGGAATGCTTGAAACAAGTTCCAAGGGTCCAGTGTCTTTGGTTTCTCCATGACTTTCTGCTTGAGGTTCTTTTTACAGAATGCTCTTAAGGCAGACAATGTGAACCATATGGACAGAAGCTTGCGTTTAGCTTTGCGTCTTCCCTCTCCGCAGTCAGAAAAAACGGGACGAAAAGATAAGGAAAAAAATCAAAGCACACAAAAGATTTATCGAAGTCATTGCCATTAAGTTTTCACCTCATCCTTTATGAGAATGTCTCTACTTGACCAGAATTCTTTATCATCGGAGATCTCTCGTCCAGCTCTTCTATTATTTGGCTTTTCCTACTCGTCACATAGCACAGAGTGTTTTGGTATTTTCACCAACCCGCTTACCCCTTACTCAGCAACCCAACGCCACATCTTACTTCTCTTTCTATCTTTCTTCTCTACCCTGCTCTTCTTCAAATGCTAGTTTTCATTCACACAGAATCGCCTAAAGACCTCAAATATAAGGACAGCCTGACCTCACAGCTCCACTTTTGTCGCAATTTTCGTTATCGAATCCTTCTCTATGGGCAACAAATCCTCTGACGCTAATCAAAATATTTTCAGAGTAATGGACTATCGGACGCTACAAACGTATTCATTTCTTCAATGCCACTAGAGGACCACGATTTAAGAGGTTTTGCCAACCCCCTTGTCAACTTTAGTCATAGTGTAAGCTTAAAGCTCCTTCATCCCTTCCACTGGCGAATCGCACGTTCAGAGAATGTGGTTCACGTATGCCATCTTTAGACTACTATATGGCATTTTTTGTATTTCTCAAGCTTGTTATCATCTAGGTACCTATATATCTTTTTGTACTTTATCATCATTTTTGCAGACAGTGTGGTAACACAAAAATCCTGGAAAAGGGTAAAATTAGACCACAAGACACGCTGCCATAGTTAACACGTTAGCGTGCGGGAAAGATTTAATTTGCAAAAAATCGTTTCTTTGTATGTTTGTAGTTCCGAGGGTTGAGAGAAAATGGCATGGGAAACGTCATTAAGCTTTTAGCGTTAGTGCGGGATTCGATTAACACATTGGTCTAGATGTTCTAGATTCTGGGCATTTGGATATTTCATATACTTTCCTTGCCCCTACCTTGAGAAAACAACAATAAGCTATAATCATATACTAATACTATAATTATATACTAAGCTATAATACTTATGCTATAATACTTATGTAAGCTTATATTAGAAATAGTTATTTATATACTTATTAAATATATTGTTCTTCGAAGGTAACATATTTGATATAAGGAAGCTGTGCATGTAGATCTTCACAAATGATTCTTTCGTGCTTGCTATCATTAAAAGTTCAACCATGTAATAACAATGTAGTGGTGAAGGTACAAATTCCGTCACACAAGTCAAACATAGCCTTCTGTTTATGCAGTAATGACATATAAATGCGTAATTATGACATGTATTTATGCATGCCATGTATTATAAACACATTACAAATTTTGTAAAATAGATATCTCTGATAGATTACGTTTTATAGACGTAATTATCCACGTACTAAATTTATCTTTGCATTATAAATCTTGAATAAAAGTCATTAATATATGATTCTGTCACACGGAGTAATTTTGCGTGTATTACATAGGAAGCGGAGCTCCATGAAGGATTTTTGTTGTCTACATACGTTAATATATCTGGCTATAGAAGAGGCTATAGAAGCACCTACATCAGAATTGTATGTATACCTATAATATAATAAGCTGCATGATACTATACATCTATGCAGCATGTATATTGAAAGTGATTTACATGACTAATGAATACCTAAAGTCTATTATTTCCTAGGACAGGCCAGAGTCACCCTCAAGAAAATGTGACAAGCGACAGACTGCTTATGCCGCTAAGTCGAGTATGAAGCAGTTTCTTATTAGCTTCTGAGTTGTTGTATTCATCCCCTCTTTTTTGTTCTTATTCCTATCAATGGAATCCTGTTGAGTGGTGTATCATGGCCGGAGGACCCAGTCGGCTTGTTAACGCTCAACTAACATATACTTACATTTATCCATATGCATATATTAAGCACCTTTTATATACACGACGGAGCGACACGAGCTTTATGCAAGCCTGGCTTATAGTCGCTTGCAGTCAGTCACACTCTTGACTATATACGCTACAAAGTTCAAGTAGTCAAGAAGGGTATCATGTCACAAGAATAACTTTAGTCATATATCAAACTGTATCATGGCACATGGCTCATCATCTTTTGGATGAAAACAGCTATAAACTAGCAACTACTGTTTCTCTCAAGCCATCCACACAAAAGACTTGGTGAAAGAAAACACTTTCCCCCAGCACATCCTGTCTCCTACTACTTCTCTGTTCCTCTCTGGACTTAGCCAAAAAACGACTGAACTGATTCATACATGAATGACTTTCCAAGAGATTATAGGGAGCAGGCAAAAGTTAGTCATAAGTACCGACGGCTATATACGGTGGAAGTGCTACATCAAAAACCAGTTGCTGATTTGATTTATTCTCCCAGACCTTTGGCCGTACTGGAGTTACATAGTATTACGGATGTTGTCAACTCACACAAAAATGTACACACGTTTGAATAAGTAGAAGCGCAGTTTATACATACAATCTTTCACCGTTACTACATGTAACCATCCTACACTTTGCTAATACCAAGAAAAATCTTTTCACTGTATTTAATAGCAAGAACGGTATTTAATATCCAAACAATCCCGTTTCTTGTAGTCGCTATATTCAAATGGTATTATAATTCTATACAATATAATCCTTTGGTGAAGGATCTCAAAGTACCAACTTTATTTGGCGCTAATATCGCAATATACGAAAACCCATTGTACCAGTATCAAAACGTTTTAAAGAAATCATATAGCTCGAAGCTTAAAACAAATATGACACTTTTGGACTTATCAATTAAAATCAAAGTCTTGATCACTTTTTGAGACAACAATTTTTTTTATTAATAGAGCAACGTTTCGACAACTGTCTTCTTCAGGCTCATTTCATGTACTCACTTTTGGACTTTGGTTTTTGTTACATTAGGGGAAGCTAAAGTCGATACTTTAGGATCCATCACCAACAATGTATTAAACCCTTCAAAGCGTCAATAGTTCTCAACTGCCAAATTAAATACAGTAGTCGCCTCAAGATGAAAGAGTTTTCCCTAACAGAGTAAGCAATAAGTTCCTTTTGTGTAGTTGTTTTAGGTATATCTTGACATAGGTGGTAATTTAATACGGCAAAGGAATCTTAGTGTAGTAAATTGCTGGAAAGAAATTACCATGAAAAGATGTCGGTAACACTTCATGTAAATTGTACGCAGTAGGTATAGCTAGGATAGGATTCCCTTTTGATTTAAGGCAGTAATAAAAACTTGCCGCAAAGTTGTAAATGGTACTAGAAGTTTTAATTGATGTATTGGCATTTGACACGATGTTTAAAACGATACTGTTAGGCTTTTCTAGTGTTTGACACAGTGTTAATTAATTTATTGTGGCAGTTAGAAATTAGATCCTGAACCTTTGTGCTTTTAAAATCAATGCTTTGAAGTTTATTTTAAACCCGAATTTTGTAAATTGAATTTCAAAGATAAGTTACATCTTCCAGGAGATTTACTGAAACAAACAGTGAACAATTATTCCAAGAAGAATAAATTACAGTTGATCAGTATGAGATAATTGAAAAAACTGGCAGTGCATCAGAAAGGTACACTTGCCATCGTTTAGGCTAAAAGTTTTTAGGAGAAAGTATAACAGAAGTAAGGCAAATTAAGGTTGTAGGTTATATGCAAGGTTGTAATGGACTCGGACAAAATTGGAAGACTTTCATGTGTGAAGCCCTGGGTGAAGTAATGTATATTGAAAGCTGTCTTTCAAGTGGTCATTAAATTTGGTGAGTGGAATGCGAAGTCTATTGAAAGAAAACCGTGGAGTGATGGGTGACTGAAAATCGGCAAGTCTCACACACAATCCTTGGGTCAGAATCTTTCCATTCCCTCTCTCTCTCGTATCATTTTTTCTGGCCAGCAATGTACTAGTTCACAGGTCTTATTTCTTTGTATGTGTTTATTCGTAACCCGAGCATTCTTCTTGATGTAATAAATAGCTAGTCTGTCCATAAACTCTAACTTCTCCACCGTCGCAGCATCATACGGGCTTTGTGCTTGGTTTTACTACTCTTTTCTCCTTTTCTTACCACCACAAACCCTCTCCGAGATCCAATTGAACCATTCTTGAACAAAGTCCTCCATGAATTCCCTTCTGTCAGGTTATTGGCGTGAAATCCTACACTCACGTACAGTTTTACACTGATAGATCTACACTAGACCTGTCCTGTCTTCTGTCCATAAACATTCTCATTTTACGAATAGTATCCCACTCCAAAAATGCACTAACGGCTCCTGTTCTTCTTCTTATCTTCTTGTCCCTTCGTAGTTTTTCAACTGTTATATCCAGTTTTTCAAATTTAGTTTCTTTTGTCGATTCGAACATTTTTTAATTTGTCTTCGCACCGCGCTATGAACAGGTAAAGATGCCAGTAAACTGCTGCAGTGTGCATCGTAAAATTCGACACCAATTTTATCAAGTTTCTTTGGGACCTTATTACACCTTTCATACTGAATCGTTGAACTTATTTTTAGAAACTCCAGGGACAAGAAAATAGATTAAATACTGTTATAGTATCTAAAACTATATTATCATAATTATTATAGCATATGTATCAACTAAATATGTACACATAAGGCTGCTGTTTATAGTTATAGTTCTTTATATTTTTATATTAGCTATGTTGCATCTTTACTATATGCACATACTTTGAGTTATATATAAATCAGTTGTTGTTATATTTTACAAAAATACTCCAAAGCTTTGGGATCTAATCCATGCATGCAAAAGACGATGACGATACATACCGAATACGTTTCTTAAACAATAGATGCTATAAAGTAAGCACGAGCTCATTTGCATGAGCTAATCTTTCCTTCTCGGTACGACGAAGACGTGATGCGCTAATCCTTGAGCACGGGAGCAAATTTTCTTACAGGTTTTCCATACTCGCGAGTATTAATGAAGCTTTAATATTAACCTTCCACTTGATCCCTATACTTCCATACAGTATATTATAAGTAATACCTTATACAGATTGTACAGTCAGTTGATTGACATTTACTACACCAGGTGCATAAGAAATTAAAACGGCGTTTTAATAAAGACCATGGAAAAAGAGCAAAATCAGCGCTAAGTATTTGGGAACCCACCAACATGAGCCTACGTTCACATGAGTACCTCTTACTTAAACTCTATGTCGCTCTTAAGGATCATAACTATAAGGAGAGATTCCAATGTATAAAGCATGAACTTTTCCTGCATTTTGCACGTGCCTAGTCAATTCTCAACTAAAGTCATTTTTCTTCGAATAGTTAAGAAGAGCACTAGTAAAACCTCAGATGTTTCCAGCTCTCCTCCGTAATTTTTAATCCCATTTCTCTATTTTTCCACTTAAATAGAATGTCTAACTAATAATGTTCGGCAACACTGCTCTATTGACGCCTTTTGCATCCCATACAATTTCACGGGCCGACTAAAAACCTCTGAAGTTAATGCAAATCCAAACTGTTATTAGAAGTTGGAACAACAACGAGCACGATCAGAAATTACCATGAGTTATAAGAAGATTAATTTATCCGCCATAATCCGCAAGAGCATAATATAGTAACTAAGGAGAAGATAACCTTATTAGAATATTAAATAAGTAAAGTAAAATGGTATGTCCTAAACTGTTTAGTTAAACTAAGGAATACGTTTAAGTTTGAGCTGCATAAGCAAACTTACTACTTTGAATTATTCTATTTGTCAGCTATCTTCAATACTATTTACTTCTTGTTAAATGTAACGAGTGTTGTGTTAGTATTGTGAATGCATGTAGCACAATTAATCCATAAAATCCAATTTTTGCGTCGGCAACAAACTGCAAAATCTGTTGCTTGACAGTGGATGTAATTTAAGCTAAATTTTTAGCGAGGGAAAAAATTTGAAACACATCCTTGTGAAAACTACTTTTCTGTGCATTGCGAAAGGGAGTAAAATGGGTGTAAACGGGCTAGAGAAAAAAACATTATTGTAAGCCTGATAAAATACCTGTGGATGGGGGGACATAAAAGAGTTACTAATGGATACTCTAACGAAGTTACTTCGTTCAGGCGTGTACTTTTCCCCAAAGAGATGCTACTGGTAGCGCATTCTATGTCAACTCATGGGGAGGCAGCAACGCGTAACCAAAACCCGGGTACTTAGTATCTATCCTTCCTCCGGACTTGTCAAAGGGAAACATTGCTTTACAACATTTGCTCCGTCTGTCATTGACTTATGAACCGTCCTCATGCGTTAGAATTCCGTATTGGATGGAATGTACAAGTTAAGGTGTTGGTACGTTACACCACAACATAATATTTCAGTTCATTTGAATACGCAACTATGCAAGTTCATGTTTGTCGAGCTTTACAAGTTTGGTACATCACTGTGTATGGCTATATGCCGTCATGTCAGTAGGTCATGCTTAAAGAGCTATACGAGTTAAGCATTTCTAATTTTTACCAAAGCATTGAGAACTGAATATAAAATCAGTTCATGGACAAAGTAGAATTTGAATACAGTTACAATACAGCTATATAGTCTAAAAAACATCACTACAAAGAACAATATGTTCCATTTTTCAAACTTGGTCAAAGTTTAGCATGTACGAGGCAAAATTTATTCGATTGTTGATTATCTCATGACTGCATGAAGTTATGAACTATAGTTACTTTTGAGCTTGAGAATAGCACCCATCGATTTTGTTATACATACACTCAAATCCATGTCAATATGACAGACACGCTCTTGTTCATCAACATTTTGATTATTGTGATGTACCATTCGGAGTGTCTCTGCTCTCTATACTGCTAATTAAATTGTCAGTTATTTACCTTAGCAACTTGTCACAAGAGTTTTACAAGGGTAAGCGGGAATTATGTTTCAGTGATTATTTTGATGCCAGGAGACACATACGCGGATGACGAGTGCGGAGTCATAAAATTAGCTACGCCGCTCAACTGCTTATTTACTTTCCTTCTTTTCTAAACACTTGATGGATATATTCTGATGTTGTACAAGGCGGAATGGGATTTACGACAGGAAGTTACAAGATTGATTGATAAATTATTACGATTCTAGAGAGCAAATATTACATTCTTGTATGTAGTACTTGTACCCGCACATCCCAACAAACTTGAACGTATCAAGTACTTGTGAATTGTCATGCTAGGGATTGCCAGACTTTTCTCCCTCCCTCTTCCGCGTACATACGTAATCTTCGACGAATATAAGTATTTGTACTACCCTCGTGGCTCTTTCTCTCTGGGTACGCGGAGGGGAAGACAAGGGATATGTGTACATGATCCATCTGTCAGTGCCAAGATCTCCTCTACAGTTGCTGAAAACTGGTAAGCTGGAAATTTTTTATGTTCCGATTCCTGAACGATATGTCCATACTGTTGGATTCCATTCTGTTCGAGCAATTTGAAAGTCACATGAATCTATGTGTGCTTTGAAGCTGTGTAAGACAAGTTGTACACATGAATATATTGACTGAGCTTTAATTTGTAACCTATTGATTTTCGGCATGCTCACTTAGCAGTTCAAAAATCATAATATATACATGGTTCGTTACTAGATTCTAGCTCCAAAAATGGTTTAGAAGTTAAAATGGAAGTGATTACACATATCGTCAGTAATTATCTAGTTAACAACTAATCATTTTAAATGGCTTACAAACCTATTGAAACATTTTACTGTTTAAACTAATATCAATCAATAGATAAGTTTGCCACTCTGATTTTACAGCAATATTTTATTTGGAACGACGTTTCGGACAATTGTCCGAAACGTCGTTCCAAATAAAGGAAACATCCACGCAACCGTATAAATGAATTCATTAAAATAAATGTTGTTCTAAACTCTGAGTGACAAACTTACCTATTTATTGATATTATCTATAAATTCACTCTGGGTATTTCACGATATCAAACTGTTTAAACTAATAAATCATTAATTCATTTAGTCTTATATTACATTTTGATTTCATCGTTCAAAAGCTTCTTGTATGATGGAGGCAGGAGTTGTAACTGTGCTTCCTCATGCAATGCGACTCAGAAATTCGAGAGGTTACTTTGATAATGCCCGACTATCATGCCTACCGCCAATAAACCTGTTATATTTCAAGAAACTACATAGGAATGAAAGGGTTAAAGTTGAACCACTGTGTGTACAAACACAATAAATGGGACAACATTGATTACCTGGAAGCAGCGTATAAATAAAACCACTTGTGAATTAACTCTTTAGGGATTAAAGGAAATCACTTTCGATTGAGTAGGAATTTGAGCTATGGATGGGGAGAAGCGGGAATTCCCTTGATCTACAAAGGTGTGCGAATTCCGTATACCTGGTATACTATTATATTGTGTGTATTATACAGTAGCAAGTTTGTTGTTTCCTCCAAGACTTCATGATCATCACCATCAACATCATCTCAGGGAACGAGGCAGTGTGAAAGAAACGGTTTAATTAATTTTTCTCTAAGTCTCTGTAGCATTCGTGATTTCGAGTGTAACGAAGGGAAAAAACTTATGTTATTCTTCAAGATGAACGAAACATCTAACGATAAGAGCAACAAGGAGAAGAATCTGAAAGAAACATCAAGCGAGAAATGGATAGGACCCGCTTGACCACAACAGAAGGAAGATCCTTTCTCTCCTTGTTTTCACAATCTATTTTCCTATATAATTATATGTAGTGCATCAACCAATCATGCCCGGTTCTGGAGATTATTCTTTCCCACACGTACTTCCTGTATAAGGAATATTTCCACATCTCATGCCATTTATTTTTTTTGTCTTCTCCTGTGGAGATCAACATACAAACTTTGAAGGTATCTGACAAGTATCACAATTCAAGTAAGTGTAGCATACAACAGCATGTAATACAATAACTAAACACTTCTTTCGATTACATTGGAACACTGTTCTGTAGCTATGACTCAATAATGACGGGTAAATTAATTTACAGGTAATCACATAATTTCTGGACGGTAAATTCCGATTATTTTTGCACCGCTATTCATCGTTTTGACACCCATCCATCCATCGTGAAACTACATCTCAGATAACAAAATTACAGCTCCTCTAGTTTGTACGCTTTCCGCAAATGTTTCGAGGAACGGATAGATTAGCGAGAGCGCTAAACATTACTGACCGCGAAGTAATTTCCCTCCGTGTTTCCATAGTTACTTAAACCCAAATAACTTTTAAAAGGTGACACATATGGATGCGCGTCAGAATTGCACCAGGGGTCGCCACACGACCGACCATAATAATAATGCCGTTAATTTCACGCAGCTATGTTGGCGCTGATTTTAACTGATATATGATATAATCTGACGTAACACGCAATTCATACCCAAAAGTAATTAAATAATTTGAAAGCTGACTTAGAACGGTGATGAGCACACACACTGCTGAATGCTCGGAAATGACGAAATCTAGACCGGGAAGTTTTTAGAAAGATTTAGGTCAGTAAATTGTAACCACAGCAGCCAATTTATAGTGAAATAAATCTATACATTGAGTGTATAGAAATCTAGTATAGAAACTCATTTTTTCTTCGAACTATCCTGAGCAGGCTACTGCCATAATTTAAAAGCGGAATAGAATGGAGAAGGTTGAGGGATGGGCTTTCCACTCATTCTTACGGTCCCTGAGTTGGACAGTTATCCCAAGAGAGAGCGAGAGATGAAGTCTGTGAATATGCATGTATAAGGGAGCAAATGGCGGAAAGAGAGCCCGGAACTTGCTAACCAAACTCTCTACCGGCTGAACTCATTCAAGCTTCATCAGACAAACAAACGTTTTAGGAAGGACGACACGAGGTTTCAATAATACTTCTCCATAATTAACAGCTTTGGCACGATTGCAAGAGAAATGTAGGAGGGGTGCAGACGGATCTATTTCCGGATTTAATTTATTCATTTGCCGCTTTGTGAAACTTAAGAGGAAGTTGCTTTGTATTCGCGTTTAAATATGAGGACAGAGGAGAATTCTTGGATATTTACACTCCCACCAATCCTTGTCCCAATGGAGCAGGTTCCGAAATTGCTGTGTACTATAAGCTTTGTATGTTTTCATCTCTAACTCTTATGTTCTGCTCTTTCGTCTATCGTGCTGGGTCACTTGATACCGAACATGATCTTGAGTCTTGTGACTTGTCAAATAGGATGCAAGTTCAGCTTTGAGGTCAACAGTGAAAAAAGGTTCCATCCATCATTTCAAAATTACTCTGTAAACATGCCAATTGGTTATTGTAATGGCTTCATCAGCAAGTTTACAATGTTAAACGTTTTGTCGCCATGTTTAGCTACCGGTTTGTATTATTATGTTTAGTTTGGAATGCAATTTAACGTGTTACATGTTCCTTCAGCTTGCTTATCAAGGGTTATAAAACTTATTTACGAGCAATATAAACTTGTTAACTTCCCGTATGTTGCATAAAACTCCCTAATCTTTGATTGCAAGACGCCCAAGACACACAGTTAAGATCATGGGCTATACCCAATGCGTAGTTATTAAAGTTGATGCGTGTGGCTGCAAGATTTATATGTTAAGGAGATTTATGTAAGCAATTTGTTTTCTAAACTAAAAATTATTTACGTGATTATTACACTGTGGTTGCACCTAGTAAAGTGCTACTGGTACAGCGGTGAAACGTGTTCTCTTGCTTTATTTGCACTTTTTTTATATTTGCTTGACCCGGAGGCAACATGTTTTTTATGTTATATCCGGCAAAGAAGCATCAAAATAACAAAAAATATCCTTGTGTATAAATGTACGTATAGTCTAGTAAATACCTGTGTATAATATACCAGCGCCCAAAGAGGCATTTACTGAAAGAAGTGGATGTGCAATAGAATAGAAAGATTTTATGTCGGTATACATAAACTTTGTCGTGTATTCGGAACACGTCTGGAGAACGTAACAAGCCTCGTATAGTTAGTGATAAAACAACAACACTCCTGTGCTCAGCCTGCCTGGACGCCAAAAAAGTTCATTATGAGTTTATCATATTTGGGCCGAGAACGTTAAGATTCACAACTTATCAGCACACTAAGCACGCCTCCCAATTGGGCTACCTACCAGAAAATTAAATTTTATCCGATTCATTGATTTTCACAACTTTTTCCTCTCCATAGACAAACATAGAAAGAACATATTAGCGACCCATCCACTCGGAGAACATTTGTAATTGTGATGATGTATTTAAAAATATTTACTGGCTTTCTGGCCTGGAATTTGTGATTAAAATTGGACAAACGCACAATTACAAAATCTACCGACACTTACTAATCTAATGTACCTTTAGTTCCACTAAAAGCGTACACACAAACAAAAAGCTTGTGTTCTTACACACGCAGCAATAAGTTGATATAGCAAAAAACAAGGTATACTCTAGCGACTGCAAGTGGGAAATAGTGTGAATATTTGGATCTCCGGCTGCTCTGTGCACTTTCCCTGTACTTTCTCATTTTGAACAAGTCAACTGTACAGAGTTGGAGTCATTTTTAAAAAGAAGTTTAGTATCTGACTTTTTTCCCTCCGCTTGTTGCTTATGTGAGGAGACTAAGTGTAGTAGAAGGTATAAGTAAACACATAAAAAGTAACCTCAACATTCAAGAGCTGGGCTGAGGAGAGAAACTTTTGCGATATATATTCCCCAAGTTTTCTTCCAAAAGAGAAAAAGAGAGTTGCTGCTACAACAAGAAGATTGAGAAAGAACTTATTCTACTGTAGATAGTATCTTACTATACAGCATGCATGTACATTTGTATAAACACCAAATTCTATGGACCTTGGGAATTCAGGAGTGTGTAATAGGAGCTTCAACTTTAGTATGCTGGTTATGTTTTTTTGTTACTTTCCTATGCTTTTGTGTCTTTGACGTTTTATGCTTATCCGCAAGAAGTGAAGAATTTACATGAGTGGTAATTATGTGATAGTTTTCCCTCTTTTCCTTTCCACCCAGAAAACATATTTACTATTGGAATGTTACTCACATCACATCAATAAGGACGCAACTTCAAACGGTATTACTTTATTTAGGTTAGTCTCATTCTGGCCAACATCCCTTTTTTCCTATTTGTGTGCCTCCTTGTAAACCATCCCAAGTATTGCTACACAGCCAGTCTTTCAAGAATATTTACATTCGGTCAAATAGTTCCCAGTACTGTTTTTACATAATCGTCAATAAGGTAGTGGAGTGGCAGATCTCTATGCAGAATAAATAAACAATTGCTAGTACAAAGAAAATATTTTCTTCTTTGCAAATATCTCTTTTAATGGGGAAGAAGCCAATAGCTCTTTCACTTCACCGCTGGCTTCAGCTGGAATTATTGAACGTTACAATTGCTCGAACATTGCAGTGAAAATAGACAAATATACGGATATAAAGCATCTGATTTATATCCGTTTTCTTTTAAATTCTATATGTACGTATGTATAATGGACAAGAATAATGCGCAGATATAAAATACATCAATATGATTAGGTCATCAAACCAGAAATAAGCAGGAATAAAATGCACGTTTGGAATAATTTTGACATGTAAAGCATCAAATTTACTCAAAATCAACACAAATGTCTCCAGGTGGCTTGGCAAAAGAGCTCTCTCCCAAATAACAGTTAAATTTGTAACTGCCGGTGCCTTTGTAACGAAGAGGTTGCTTACAGGGAAGATATGGTAGATAAGATAATAAAAACAAATAATAATGAAGTAATGCATAAAAATTACCATCTCAGTGTTTCAGCAGCACGTCTATGTCAAAATTATTTTTGTTACAAAAAACGTCAATAAAAAAATGGCGGGATATAAAATGTAGACAGTGGAAAAATATCATTGCCATTAGCTGCAATAATTTATATATTGTATATGTATACCTATATATGTACATACCAACGAGTATTAATGAAAAACTCAGGATTCTGAAGTAGTGTTACTTTCTTATCGTTAGTGACCAATCCATAGATCCGAGGGTTACTACCCTCCAAGGATAGGTAGTATTTTCTGGAGTTGCTGTATACAAGTAATTAGTTATCAACACGCGAAGGAAAACGGAAAAAACTTAACTCGAACCGAATTCGTGATTAAGACAGAATCTATTTGTGGAATAACAATAAAATATATGGAGGGGATTGTCGATGGTGCAAGCAAATCATGTGTTTATATCTGTTCCAGTGTAGTTAGAGCTATTATTGGATACCTTTGCCAGTAGAACCTTCTTACCGTTCCTTCATTTTTTCGCTCCAATGTCGTTTATATTTCCTGAAGGTTGCAAGTTTTCCAGCTCTGTTTGTGCTGCTTTTGCTACACCATGTTCACCTTCCTATGTGCGTTGTAATGTGCAGGATTACAAGATAAGAACATATATAAACTGTATCTATACATACAATTTTGTTTTTGACAAACGGATCAAACTAAAAAGTATTATAAAAGTTAGATAAAATTCTATTCAGAATATGTTTAAAAATACAATTTGATAAACTACGTAGATATGTACATAATAAACATAGCCATACCTTGTATCTGTGAAGGGCTCAAAGCGTGATTGGACTCAAGTCAATGTAATGGAAGGAGAAATAATTATTTCATTTGCAGTCCAAGTGGTAGGGAAAATGTCGCTTTTCCCGGAAAAGGTAAATTCATTTCATAACTACCTTCATTTTGAAGGGTTGGCGGTAATATTATGAGAAGGGGTAGCTCCATTTCTTACTCTATTCTAAGCCAAATATTAGTAATTCATTATTTCGAAGATTCCGACGAACATCTGGAAAGATTCTCATGCACTCTGAAATGAGAGAATTATTAAAAAGCCACTTGGTATCCAAATCAAGCTTAAAGTTGGCACAACCCTTAGCTCTTATTTCTATCCATCACTTAAACCTCCGTCGGTATCCATTACTCATTTAAACTCCATTCGGAGCTCCTTCCTAAGCAAAACTTTCCTCCGTATGTTTAATTACCCTATTGCTTACGATCACAACTTGTTTACGCCGACCGCTATTCCATGAAACGAAACAACTTTCGGTTGAAACGGCTCTAACATTTTCAAATAGATATTTAAGTGAAAGCTTGTAATTTACTAATTTGGAGGGCTTGTAATATATAAATAATAGCCTACCAGTGTCTTTCCCTACTCATGGTTGACATCCTGGTCAGCACCAAATATTCTCAACTAGCTATTCCAGGTGTCTGTAAACCGGTGTTCATCTCACTTCTCTTCATTATATTAATATTCAATATCAAACCTTTATGAGACCCTGGAAGACATTGTTCAGCAACATTCTGAACTTTATCATATCCTTTTGAATTCCTGAAGCTACAGAGTCAGAAACAGCAGTATTTATTTACTTGAAACAATCGCAAATTAATACGGCAGACAGAAAGCAACTACAATATGACAACCACAATAGCAACTTCAATCCGACTGAAAAATTACATGTAGTACATGTCCAAGAATTCATATTCGCAAGTCGTCCTCATTTCCCAACTGCCTAGTTTTTCTTGTAATGGACGTGGAAGTTGCTGCAATAGGAATTAAACATTAGGGAAGAAACAAGCGTCCGTGTTTCCAAGCAATAAACTTGTGATTAGCAACTCTGCAACCTAGATGATGGAGATAATTATCCGCAATGCTGGCTCTGTTAGCTAGTGTTTATATGTTTATATATGGTTGTTAAGCAATACACTGTATCACACTTCTGTAATCTTGTAAATACGCTACACACAGTATGAGAGCTAGGAATGTGTGTTACATTATTTATTTATTTTCTTTCACATTACAGTGTTTATATACTACTCCTGACACCGAATAATTATTTGTTGTGATAGGTGAGAATTGACAGGAATATGGTACGACCAATCGTAGGAGCACGCAAAGAATACGTTAAAACTTTTTTAATTTTGAATAACAGCAATACTGAAACTTGACAAACAAATTCAGGAGAAGGCATTAGATGCAGGTGACGACTCTACGTAACTCATTGGGGACCAAACTTTTCAAACGGATGGGAGCTTTTCAATATGAAAATGAGTTTTGTTTATTAGGCAAATCAGGACGGGAGGACGGGTTTCATTTAAAGCTTCGTATTCCAGTATAAGGAATAATTATGTACATGGATTATTATATGTATGCATATGCAATTATGACTAGTGTACACATATTTATATGAATACGATCTGAGGTTTCTTTCGATACAGATAAGCAATACGTTAGATTAAGAATCAATAGCAAGCATTTTCTATGTTTAAATCGCATAATAGTTATAACTTTTTCTTTTAAAAGTCATGAGTGAATATGGATAAGTACTGTACTCTGCAGGAAGCTTAAAAAGTTTCTCCGCTTGTTGGATGTCCCAAATTACAGTTACGTTGGTATGTTTGTACGGACTAGTTGAAAGCGTCAGAAAAGAAAACAATCATCAAGTGATGGTATACGAGTAACCAGCAGCTCTGCCCTTCTTCCCTCAAGCTTGCTTAGATCTCTGGATATTGTTAATCTGATATATAATGAGTGATTGTTGGAGTAGAAAGCATCGGAAGTCTGGTTTACCAACCAAGAACACGTGTTATAGTAGACTGAAGGTAAGGCAGGACATAGGTGCGTGGGGTCAGATTAAAAGTACATTAAAATAGAACGGGGGTATGAGAGACTACATGGATTATGATGTCATTCGACAATAATCCTCTCTCCTCGCTGCTTTTCAATAATTCCAGCCTATGAATTAGACTCGAGTAAAGTACCCCAAAGGGCTTGAATTCCATCGTATCATAGAGTAAGACTAACTCGGGGGGAGAGTTTCACAACCTTATAAAATGCAGTCATATAAAACAAACATATTCATGTTACATGTTCCACGTAGTTATATGAAAGTTTCAGAATAATATGAAAAGCATATAACCATATGAAACAAGTACAGGGTTACTTTCCTTGGTCTCAAACAAGTTTGAATTATGGGGAGCAGGCTGAAGAAAGCAGTAGCGAGTGCACATCAGTGGTGGAGAGGATTGGAAAAAGAGAGCTAAAAACTGTAAAAGCGATCTTTGCTCTCTAACTTGTTTTTCTTCTCTTCTTTTTTGTCTCCCCCTTCGCTCTGTCGGGTATTAGTGGTGGTGGTAAAAGGAGCAGCAACTGTAATAGTAAACTCGTCGGTCTTCTTTTCCTTCGGTCGTAAGTTCTCCATAGCTTCCCAGCTTTCCCAAAGATGACGGAAAATTTTTCTGTGCACACCTACAAGCGAGAAGAAAAATTTTCCGAACAATTTCCTTGACAGAGGCGGAAACGAAAACTGTTTTACGTGTCCCTGCATTTGTATGAAGAGGCAGTAGAAGTGTTTGCTCACATTGCCGATCCTTTCCACCTCATGTTTCCACACCTAGGGCCTTATGTTCACATACACACACATATCAAGCTCTTCGTGACTCTCATGCACACTTGTAGGGTATTGCAGCCCGCGTTGAGTAAACCTTAGTGAGTGTGACCTATTCGCGCTTGGCTAACCTGTAAAATGGTCGTTTGTTTTCATTGATCTTATCTAACAAATCTTATCCAAGCTGATCTTTTATCTGTTTAAATCTGACAAGGTCTTTTGGCTTCAACGCTTTGTCCTATTTCTATCATCACGTAAAGATACATGAAGTATCATCCCCTTTACAAGCTTCCTCCAATTTTGTGACCTTAAAGGCTTGCAAAATGGCAACAAATTACCACTATTTCTTAGTTTTAGAGAGATTTTGATCCTGCATTTTACATGTCCGTATTTTCTCGATTTTTTATTCATTTTTTCCCAGTGACCTCTTTATTTCTATGCTCAAGCATGACAGATTGTAAATTTGAAATCCCTAATATGTAATGAATTTGTTCTTTCAGATTAAGTATTATATGTATAGTTATATCTAAACCACAGTGAAGGGTCCGCTTTCGACCGGTGACGATAAGACTAGCCACACCTAGTCTGCCTAGGAGAAATTGTGAGCTGGAGAAGAACAGTTGCACTCAGGAGACAAAAGGAGACGACGACCCGAACAAGATGGAAATTCTGGGAAAACCCCAATCTGCTTATTTTGCCGGATATCCCCATTCAAATGAGCGTCGATAAGCCATAATCACTCCTTATTGCCGAGCACGTGGTACGTCGTGCATAAGCCAAAAACTATGCAAGAAGTTTGTAGCGGACGGTATACATACTGGGGCGGTTTCTACCTGCATTGGTTACTAGCCTCATATATAGGCAAGTTGTTGTGTGTAAGGAAAATGGAACATATGATAAAAAACTAACATTGAACTACACAGTGTAATTTGAAAAAGCCAAATAAAGAGATGTGATGGTTGACAACTCTGTAAGTACCTAAGGTCAAATCGGAGTATAAACCCCGAATTATTTGTCCCATGGAAATAATCATGTAGTCATCTCTACACTTCGCTTCACTATGTACTGAACATGTCAAGGATACAAATTGATTTGTAGGATAGCCGCGCTGATTAATCTGTGCAGGATCCGTGAAAGCAGATAGAGATTCGGGGGAGAAATGATATAAGGCAAAGCATTTTTCTGATTTCCTGTAATGCACTCGATCTCTTCGAAAACTATCTCCCTCTTCTCACAGCCCACGTACAGTAGTAGTGCGAGGAGAGAAACTTGGAGACGTCTAATTCTCAAGATTAATGGAAAAAATTAAAGTATTGCCTTTCTCACCCACGTGCAACATGAGATTCTCCGCTTACGTGTTCGTACCTTTAAATAATGTGATACACAAATACTTATGTCTTATATTTACCTTCCCTCATATAGCAACTACTACAATAAGTACCGAATATGACAAGTGCTTACGATTGATACATTTCAAAAGGTGCATGTAAAGCAAAGAAGTAACCAGGTTGTAATTAAGTCCATGGTTTCAAAGTTATGGTTAAGCACTTATGCATGTAACTATTTACCCAAATAATGTATTTAATTTATCTACACTTTAAGCAACTTCAAGTAGCGTTTTCAGCTGTCGTATTTAAACAAGTATTGTCAAAAATTTTCTCATTATGCTCTTTAAATAACACTGTTCAAACAACAACCAATCTGAGCAAGTGTCCCATAGGAGACAGTTTTATTGAGTGCGAAAACATCCGAAAATCCTGTATTATATACATATTATGACACAACGGGTTCGGTTTGAATGAAAAATTTAGGAATCTCACACCCAGGGTGTTACTTGAAAGTGGTCAAGAGATGGAGAAATGCCTCATAAATCTTATGAAAAAAGGTTTTTGCAGTACAATAGATTTCTTACTCTATATGTTCGTCCTTATAAGCCGCCGCTCAGTCGCTTGAGGAATGCGTTTTGACTGAAGCTTTGCTTTTGCTGTCATGTGCTGCTGTGGCCTACTGTTTGGGGACTGTTTTTGGGAGCTTATATACACACTTCTCTTATATTAAATCATGTACTCCTCTCAGTATTGAGCATCATGTGATCAGCGAACCCGACCCATGTTTCTTTTTTTCGCACGTTCCTTAGAACGTACGTTACATACACTATGACAGACATCAGGCTCATATAAGGGATGCATCGGTACTTATATAACATGTATTACATCCTATTTATGCGACAAGCATTACAATCTTCTTATATGACAAGTCAACTACACACACGTACATACCACAAACATTACAGCTACGTATATGACAAACATTATATATACGACCAATCCTACTTATACTAATAAGATAACCAGACAGGGAGTGTTTGGCCAAAAACCACCTACATTCCAGAGTCTTTTGTCGAAGAAAGAGGACAATAAGAAGGTGGGGTCCAGTTGATCATCGCACTCATCTCAATAAACTCCCATGTCTGAACTTGTATACCCACTTGGATTCAGTCCAAATATACTAGTCCTTGTCTTCCTTCTCGTATATAGTAGGTACAATGGACGAATACATATACATACGATAAAAGTATACTCTCGCAAACCTCAATATGAATGTCATGTTTTGCACAAATATTATCACCCTTTGAAATTCCACGGGGATTCCGAATCCATATACTGTCTAAGTATTTTGCTTACAATACTTCCAGTATACATGCCTAATACTCAATATCTTTGCTCATAGTAGAAGTTATAAAATCTATCTATTCATTCTTCCAAATCTGTCTGTTGTTGTTGTTACCAAAGGTTCAGAAGGTTCTCTTGATGCCTTTCTAGTCTATTCTAAATCCGGTCTTCAAAGTCTCCCTTTCATTATTAGGCTTTCTTTCTTTACACTTCAAAGGAGTTTCAAATAGAGTATTGTACAGTAAAAAACTGCTCCATAAGCAAGCTACTAGCTGACAGCATTTTATCATAATAAGATATTATCAGACAAAATATTTATGTTATTCTGAAGTGTCGGAACAATGACTGGCATTTACAATATTCATTCTCCTACACAGTGCAAAGAAGTTAATTTTTTTGCTACATTTGTGGAAGTATTCTTCAAAAAGTTTCAACGGTAACACATGTATAAGAAAGGTTTTCTGGAACTAAAACGGAGCATGTGAAGCTCATTGGGCTTAGCTATTTGTATGTATATTATATATGTATTATGTATCAAAGTTCTTGAGTCTAATTTCCCAATATGAATAAAAGGGCGTACAAGGGAAGTTCTGTCATTTTAAGGTGAGCGTTTCTTTAATGTAGTTAATTAAAATTTCCAAGGTAACACAACACTCATCATCCTGAGACTACTACTAGAAAAGTTGACAAACTTGAGGGTTGGTAAAAAAGGTGTAAGCTGTAACAAAACTTTGGGCTCCGAACTCTCCTGTCATAGTAGTATCTGCTTTGACTTATCTCTTTGAATAAGCAATGAATCTGTGTTGATTTTGATAGAATTATAGTGCGTAGGAATATAGTGTAGGATATAATGCAGTGCTCTTTAAGGGGGAGGGTTCCCATGTACAGTAACTTGTACTATTCATCGAAATTAGACTTTCTTTTTCCTCTCTCCTTTCCATCACGTCCTTCCTTCCTTCCTAACCTAGTTTTCCTTTCATGTTTTCCCTTTTTTACTACTCTCGTTTTCTTCCTATTCAGATGAATTGACGCTTTCAGAATTGCATTAAACTACAGGCTTATTAGGATTGCTTTTTTCTTTTCTCAACGTCCTTTTCAATCCCAATGCATATACTTAGGCTGCATTGCAACCGACGGAAATGACATTAGCTCAATATTTGTACACTGTTACTTATTTCTGGAATTACGATTGCTCGTAGAAGTTTCTGGCATCGTAAGCTTTGTGCGTGGCAGGATGTATTGAATATGTTGTGATTGCGATTTACAATTTTTTAAGCTTAGCAAGGTGTACAGCCAGACTTTTAGTGTTCTTTCATGATCTGCATGTAAAATGGAATCTTTTTTTAACTTTGAAGTTCATTCAGCTCTAAATAACTAACGTATGCAATAATAAATTGATGATTTGCAATGTGATTTTGCAAAACTATTCCATATGAAATAATCACTTAAGTTAATTTTCATCTAACGTAAAACGCTTATTTACAGTGAAATTTACAGCAACAATATTAATAACTAAAACGGATTCCAGCTGTTGTTTCTGCTAACTATCACATCACAATAGAAGGTAGTTAATGAAAGAAAAGCTATTCTGACGCAATGTGAAGGCTTTTGTACTTTAACTTATGGCAGGCATGAGTGATGGAGCGATGGAAAACCGTTTACTCTTAAATCCAGCTTAGGGCTTAAATGCAGTGCGGAGCTTTGGACTGAGTAGTGACTAGTAGTTACGTGTGTGAGGACTGGAGATTGAGCTTTTGTGTATAAGACCTCAACTTTATATAGTTATTGTGCTGTCGTTTTACTCCTAGGACTTCTTCCTTCATGTCTGAGTTACACTGAACCTATCAATGACTTCATTACGCTTGCACCTAACACTACACCATACATGGATAGACGTATCAGCCCATTAATACTATTGATACTTGATGTCTCTTGAAGTACTTCAATCCCAGCCCTCTTCCTCTCAAAGGCATTTAGATGACTCGGAAGGCATTATATAAATCATTGAGTTAGAAGTTGGAAAACTTCCGTAGTAGACCGAGCCGTTGGTGATATTCTCAAACCAATTTCAAGTATGCCCTCAACCTCGAAAGAACATCTGCTGTTTTAATCCAGCGTCTTTTCTTTTGGTCATCTCAGGTCTACCCTGCACAAGGGTTGTAGCCCAATGAAAACAATACTTTATGTACACTTTGCTCAGGGAAAAAACATCACTAAAACTTTCTCTTTGCTTTCCTCGTAAAAAATTAACAATCCATTTACAACATGCGAATTATGTGAAAATGACATTGCAACGTACGCGATAACTAACCCTGGTTTGTTCAGGTAATCGTAATAAGACTTTAATCTTAACTACATCGTGTAGTGTTACGTCCTACCACTACATTTTCGCGAGCGTGCTGGTAAATAAAAATTTGAAATGCATTGATTCTAGGGTAACTTTTTGGGATGAATTCGAAAATAAATGTCCCACCCGTGTTTGGTTGGTCGCTAGTATTAGCTTGCAAAGTTGAAAAACCCTAAATTTTGAGCACTAAATCACGTATTTTAATAGCAAGGAACGCAAATTTTCAAAAACCCCGACAAGTTGTCTCTAGAGAAAAAAATGGCGTACAAAATTACAAAAAGGAGTGACACTGCTTCGGCCCTGACATTGAGACTGTGCCAAAATCCAAGCTATCACATCAATATATTGTTTAAAAATTATGATCATCACAGTTTAATCATAGGGGCTTTCCATCCTCGGGGACGATGGCTTTAAATCAAGTTTTGGTACAGTTCCCCTAATACCAATCAGCAATCCAATAACCCCTATTTCATGTAACTGGTATTTTCCTTTGAAGTATGGTATGTATCACCTCCAAATACGTCCCTTTTACTGATCAGGAACGCTGAGCTGCTATTCGTCATAATTCGGTTCAACTGTTGGATCCATTATAAATCCTTTCTTCTCCACTTTGTCCAACCATAATATTTCGACTCTTCGGGTTGATCCGCCTGTTTCTAAACAATGAACTTCTTCGGCCACAACACATTTTGAATCTTTTCGGAGATAAGTTACAACGATTGTCCTTATCTCATTATGAAGCGTATTTCCTAGTATTTCTTTTTACAGTTGGCAAGAATGTAGATAAAAATTTCTCTCTAAAAGGTAAATAACTTTAATGTGAAAAATTGAAAGTATAATAATAGAGATTCAATATAAAAATATAGTGATAGCAGCTATTCGGGGTTCATGCGTATTCTCTTACAATCATGCTTAAGGTTTGTACTCGACTACAACATAGACTACATATACTATATATTATATTATTATAACATTTTAAATTCAACTATTTGTTGCCTTATTGTAGGGCAAATACCATAATGGTATCGGGAAACTACATTCTCTTCCCCCAAGGGAAACATAGAAGCATTAAAAAATAGTCAAATAAATTATTTTACAGTTCCTATGCTTCATTTTTCCTCCGTATGGGCGCTATTGCTCTAGCTTTGTAGTTATACTACAGGTACCAATTTGTAATAATTATTAATGACGTGGAGTTCTCAGTTTCTATAATTTTTTGTCGTATCAACTTAAAAACTCTTAAAGTGGCTCTTCAATCGTAAAATTAGCACTAAATTAATTAAGCACTCTAAACATTTTGTTCTTTAAACACTAAAGTTTGTCGTTGAATTATGTACAAAAAAAATTTTTTGTCAGCAAGAAATAGTTTAAACACTGATTGCAACTTCAAACTGACTGTGACACATAAATATTAAAAAATATTTTAAAACAAAACAATTTATTAGGAAGCAACCTGCAGTCGTCAAACCTAAAGCAAGACGTTAGATTCAAATCCTAAGTACACTTATATTAGCAGATGTATGAACACGCTTGCATTATGAAATGAAATGCACATATATTGGTACAACCGGTATGTGAAATTAGTCTGTCTTTTTGACTCTGTAGAAATAATGAAGAGCTGATGGAGAAGGGAGAACTTGAGGTGAATTGAGATAGAGAACAGAAAAATTGAAGAGGTTGCTGATGCTGGAATTAGGGAAGTGGCTCTATGTGTGTGGGGGGAAGAAGTACTTACCTACATACAAAAGGAGATATTTCAAGTATAAAAATGTGGGTAAATTAATGTGCACTAGGAAGAGAGAAGCACGCATTTGAGTAAGTTTTTACTACATTGAATAAAAATTGTTCCAAGCTCCCAAGTACCAGAAGATACCAGCTTTGTTTATGTAACGGGCTATTTCGCAGAACCCCAATTATATGTATGATATAAATGATAGTACGTACATAAGACATAATAAACGCGATGTATACGGGACAATGTAAACTCCATGTATATATATTTTCTGTAGGTAAGCCACGGATTTTTCTCTGGGATGAACACAGAAAACATATAACATATGGGTAAAAGACGATAAGCGAGAGAAAGTGAAGTAATTAAAAGGAACGTGCAGTGGAGTGACATAAAATGAATGCGCCTGTAGTTTGTAATTAGATTTTAAACTATGCTGTGAAACAAGTTGTAGTTAGCTTACAGTAAGCATAATCCGGAAGTCTATATATGTTCATGGGTATATTAAGGAGAAAGTTGGCTGTTAAAGATTCTCTCTTCAATATAGCTTTTACCATCACATCACTATTTTGAGTGTATGTTTGGATGTAAACAAACCTGTATATAGACAAACACAGACACAGGTCTTTAGCGATTAGATCTAGAGGCTGGCGGATCTGCTCGCAGCATTGGTATGTATGCATGTATATATTTATATGCCTACTCTACTTACTATATACACCTACTCATATTCGCAAACTATCTACATCAATCAGTGAGCATGTTCGTGCATCAATATACAAATTATATATACATACTGGAGCACCGTATTACACAAACTGTATTAGGACACCGAAGAACATACAAATTCTGCTACCACGCATGCAAACTAAATGCGGCTTTAACGGGAAATTACATAGCTCCAGGATTCTCTTACTCTCGTGGCTTAAACAAGCGCTTAAAATGTGAATTTAGTTTGGAACTAAAAGAGTGATTACAGGGGACGTAGCCGATGGTTTCAAATGTTTCATACATGGGGTGTTTTCACGCCCTGTGTTGTTCCTCCCTCTGTTCCTCTTGTGCAGGGTATAACCTTAGGGTAGGCGTGAAAAATGGATGGATCTTCAATACTGTTACATGAAAGTCCTTTCAATTTGTGCCTACACAAGGATGTATACTCTGTAGTTTAGATACAATGAAATATGGCAAAGGGCTACGGAAAAAACAACCGCCTGGAGTATGTGTAGTCTAGAAATAAGGGGATAGAAGGACATTAGTGGCAATTGTTAATTACTCTGTTGGATGTATCCTGCTCGGTGATATATGCTGAGGTAGGCTATTTTTGTTTATATGCATGACATGTTATTTGTTTATATACATTATTTCCTCCACTTCATATGTATGTGAGGTTCACCCTACATTTTACAAGCATCTAACAATAGTTGCAGTAGACAACGTTTTTAATTGAGGCTATGAAACCGCCTGTATCTTCTCATTCACCACCTCCCAACATTGGCTCTTATAGTCAGACAGCAGTAGGTTATTCTTTCCGAAGCTCATTCATGAACTTGGCTCCTGAGACTTACAAGCTGTTTGGAGTTACTTGCTTCCAAGAGAACTGCTTCCAACTAATGGATACAGCCTCGTTTCCGAAGTCCCAATGTTCTGTCGCGATTCCACTTACCATTATACTACTTTTGTAGTTTCCAACCAGCACTTCATTAACAGTAATTGAGCTATACACGTACAAATATTAACTAACCTATTAGTCCGAATTCATTTCCTCTGGTCTTGACTTTGACCAATTAAAACTGACTACCAATTTTTGGTGTTTTTACGTCTACATTTCTATATTAAGCTGAATTAAATTCTACCATTATATTTGAAACAAATCAAGTTGGTTAGTTTAGGTTGTTTAGAGTGGTAGATTGTAATTTTAAGATTGAAAGAGGGTTGCTGCCAATGGAATTACATAATATATATATATATATAGTTCGTAGCTCACTGAGCAGTCAGTTAGAAGAAGGTTAGCATCGTGTGTAAATGCTAAGTAAAGTCATAAACAACGACCTACTTGAACTGTGATTTCCTTTTACTTTCATAGTCCGAGAGTCCGCAGAAAGAGTTTCAGTGAATAAAACCAACTTCCCAAAAAATAAAAGCAATGTAAAGGATTACGACAAAAGTTCAAGTGTTTGACTAAAAAAATAATGTGGAGCAAAAACGTGGGAAATAAATTATTTAGTGGCACATTCCTAAGCAGACATAAATATGTAGGGGAACGTTGCATGTTGGAGTTTAGCATCAGTTGCATGCACAATAGTTTCTTCCATAAAGTTTTGCCCGAGTGTATTACGCATACATATTTAGGAACTACTCCGTAAGAAAACTATGTATAAGGTATACCTCTAGAGCTACAGGAGACTCCGCGTAAATCCAGATTTGCAGTTCCAACTCCTGTACATACTTTTGGTGAAGAGATGTATGTATTTGAATGCAAATTTCTTCTTTGTGGACAACAAACTGCGGGAGGAAAGAGACACTCCATTAAATCGACTGCTGTAGTCTATATCCCGTACTTTTTTTATTCTCTTGGAGTAACTAACTTGAAAAGCTGAGGACTTGAAAAGTCCTCTTCAGCATCTTCTTTCTCCTTCTTTGCAATTTTCACACTTTTCTATACTTTCTGCAGAAAGTTGTTGCTCTCTGCATATAAATTAATAACTACATTCACCATGTCACATACATGGTTCTCCATGCATACGGAATATCACAAGTCCATACGACTAGCATACATACCGGGATATTAAATACCAGTAACCAAGATTTTTATTCTGGTGGTGCCTCAAAATGTAGGCACATATCATCACTTGTCTAACACCCCACCTCCCCGATTAAACATGAGTTGTGGAATTTTTTTTGGTATTTAATACTTTTAGCATTTGTATGCATTTCTCATGTTGCAGTCCTATTTAAGTCTAAATCATAAGTGTACAATGGCTTGATTTTAATTAATCAACTAAAGTTTTGTGTTCTCCATTTGCAAACTTCAATCGCAATACCTGTCTATCCTAAAAATTTACTAAAAACTAACAACGGCTTAACTTACATGTTAAACAGACAGTAACCTCCATCGAAACACTTTAGATAGAGATAAGGGGGTCATTAAGACCGTGACCAAGTGCGTCATCGGCGGGAGCAAGTGCTGACATTTATTTACATCCTCGGTAATGTGTCCCAACCATTATGACTGCATGTAAGTATGTGTAATCATCGACAGGAAGGATCCCAAGGAGAGCATTATCAATATCTAAAAATGGGAGGGAAACTGCTCGGGACACCTCAAAGAATAAAATATTACCACTTAAGTTGACCCGTACTTGTGGAGCAATGTCTTTAAGATTTTAAGGTGCATGGTTATTTGGTTCATGCTTCTCATGTAATATACACAGCGAAAAGGGAAGAAGCAAGACTTTTACCGTGGATAAAGCGAGGATGAATATGAAAGACACAGCTGGTGTTGGGACTACTAAAGGAATGAAGACAGAAACGCTAGCAGGGAAAGAACCAATCCCCAGAGTATGCTCAAGTGTAGCTCAAGATGCAAAAAAACATAAATTACATAGGTGCTAAGTTTTTTCTATAACAAAGAGCGAGCGACGAGAGCAAAAAAATGAGCCACTACCGTCATATCCACTAGTGGAATTTTAGGATAAGCCACCGTTCCTGATATGTTCTTAGCCGTAAGTACGACAATTGAACGTATTCATCTACATTTATCTGTATCTATATCATGCTAGTACACCATATGATTGCATTACTATATACTTACGTTTCACTAGAGACTAGATATTTACGCTATTTCATGTTTGCGTACATCATACTCACATATGTACAACTTTGCCTATTAGCTACCGTAAATGCTTTTAGTGCGAGTTGCCAAACAGTATAAGCATTGGTAGTGTAAGTTTAGTAGTAACTTTTCAAGAAGGGTAAACGACAGTAAAAAGACGGCATTTCCGCCTAACTTGCTTCTTGGCAGAAGGCAAAAGTGAAACAAAAGTGTTATCATAAAGGGATAGTAAGAGTTCCCCAACTGATGGTGAAATATGTCACCAGAGATGCAAAAATGTACCTAGCCAACAGCATTATTACTGAGCACAACAGCCTATTTCTAAGCTCACCGGAATGGTCACCTGAAGACCTATGCATCATCTTTTGTTTCATTATTCCCCTCATACTGATATTACTGATGAGTTGTGCCGGTGTTTCTGCCTCCTTCTCACAAACTTATTAACATTAAACTAACAGTAGGTACTCTTCTACAGCCAAACTTCCTTTTGCAATATTTACAGGTGCCACAAGTTAAGCATAATACTGCCAAGATAGGTAGAGTGATGTTGTGCAAGTTAAAATTTGTTTGTAGCCCGTTTAACCTAACAACCCTTGTGACTTTCAACTCACAAAGTAGTCGGCAGAACCTGTCCATGCTTTCCCAATACATCTCATTTATCTTGGTAACAAAACTCAAAAAATTATATTCAGGGTAACAAATTGTCCTACGTATACCGATCCACACAATATTTAGTCACACAATGTTCAATACCTACATACACGCATGTACACAAATGCAGTCAGTTTTTAGTTAAATCCTACACTTTAGATAACCGTTTGGTGATACACATACGCAATTTCTAATAATGATTGCATCAGGGGAAACTGTAGATATATATATATGTGTCATACAAAATTAATCTATCTTTAGATTGTGGTAGGGCACCCGTGAACAACTGTCTCGTCCATCACTAGCCGTGAGACGGAGAAGTATACGAAGAAACTTCTCTGTTACTCAGAGTTGAAATCGTTCCGGAGTCGTAAACCACTTATACTTGAGCCTTGCCACGCGACCGGAAACAAAAGACAAGCTGACTTGTTAAAGGGTATTTTTGTTAAAGTTGGTTTTGGTTATTGAATAGCGTCATCAAAGTGAGCTCGTTCGGTCAGAGGGCTCATAAATGAAAAAATCACAAAAGACTATTATGATAAGGCCAAGTGTTCACACGAGGCAATAGTGAATTTGTCAGGATTGTGACACAAGGGTGAGGAAGAGTAACGACATAGGGTGAGCAACAGGGAACAAGATGTTGTTCTATCCCAAAGCGCGTAAAATTGTAACATGTGCTATAGAACAAAAATACGCACGCAATGCCGTTTATGTGTTCATAGTGTAATATGTGTATAAAAGCATTGGTTACACATGGTAAAAGGTGCATCTTCAGAGGAACAGCATTCGAAAAATTTGGATTTCCTCATTTTATTGCCGAGTTTTCTTCATACTACTACCCCCAAGGCGGTAGTTTGCATTTCAACACACAATATTCCTTGAGATTTCCTCGCCTTCGTGACGATTCCCCATAACGTTCGATGAGGCGGAGGAAACGCTCAGGGATACACATACAAATACTTTAAGACAGTCTAGGTGTTGTTTTGGAGGCGTTCAATCTAATGCAATGCTGTGTTATGCGTGTATCGTACAGCTACGAAATACGAAATGTATGCACATGAGGAGCATCGCCATGCATGCGAACCGTTTTAGGTAATCTTATCACTTATGTTCACTTCATATTAAGGAATTTCGCGGTAATGTTTGTTGTAACGCATTCCAATGAAGCAACACTGTACAAAATGGTAACTCTTAACACTGTTTTCAAAATTCTTAGGTTTATATATTAATAAACATTCATATAAATAAAAATATAATAATATAATAATAATTTGAGGCTCAATTTCTCTACAGTGTTGTGATGTGTATTAAACATCCTCGTTTGATTCCAAAACTTGAAAAAACTTGAAAATGATAGAGGTTTAACATCTTTATATTAATTTATTTTGCAACAGATAAAGCTTCATTAATCGCATTAAAGTTAGCATTTAAACTAAAACTTTGGAATAATACATTTCTATTAACCATTTGTGTAAGGTTTCAAAACACAGCTTCCTTTGGCAGCTTTATTTAATACATATCACAACACCGTAGAGAAATTGAACTTGAAATTAACATAATATTTATTTTTGCACATTGCTCTACCGTTAAAATCAAATTCATCTTCACATTTGAAAGGTTGTCGAATTGTTTTAAACTTCACACGCAGAATTTTAAAGGAACTATAGAGATTTGGTGTACATTTGAGAGTTGATCTGAGTTTGGAGTAGAAATTAGCAAGAGTTTCCAATTCATTAATAATCTGATTAACCTGTAATATGCATGTCAGTTTGGATCGAGGCTAGTAAATCCTTTTATGCCAACCGTCTTTAATCCAGGTTTTAGTTTCCATAGCACACCATGAGCTCTCTCCAGTTGGTATTGTTCCGTTTCGAAGAGGGATTTAATAGCTGAACAACATGCCGTAAATCCTTCTTCCACTTACACATCTTTTGATCCTTTCAATTGCAATTAAATTAGTATTATACGGCTTTCTCATCGGCGAATAATCGCTCTCTCTCTACAAATTAGTGGCCTATACATATTCTTGTTTTCCTGACGTCATGTACATTTGTGCCCGTCTGTCAGAAATCTGGTCGACCGCAGGCTCCACTGTGTTACCTTAAATTTTTGTAGATACTTTGTCCTTAAAATTTCCTTTTAATAGGCTGCCATTAAAATTTGCAGCTGACAAACCTACTACTGACAAGATAGCTTCTTGTGTGTTCGCACATAGTGGAGTTTGACCATAGACTGTGTATTAGTAGTTTAGAATGTATGTCAGAGTGTACTACAGTAAAAGAACAGAACTATCCCTGTCGTCTTCCATGCTTGCTCATATGTACATTAGCACGTTAGGTTCTGATATTTTTCTCTCGCAGTAAAGTGTCTGTTAGGAGTATAATAATATTTTCACAGCTCATTTCTTCCCCCCTGGTTATTTCTTCATCTGTCGCGATCCCGTAATTTTCACTTGCTTTTCCACCCTATACATACTATACAAACATGTGGACACATACGTTGTTAGGACCCTGTAATTTATGACGATGGCTCATCTACTCGAGGAAAGAATAGAAAAAGTGTGTTCAATGTTCTAATTGCGTTATTACCTTCCAAGTAATCCAGGCCCTAACATGTATTATATACAGATATAATTTCATGAAACACGGCTTGGTGGGGCATTTAGAAGTTTGTTTTAGGTAGCGTTGCTCAGTTTTGGTAAGGATAAAATACATTGCTAAGAATAGCAAGATACATAGATACGTATAAATCGGTGGCCGAAGAGAGGGGAGAGCTTAATTAGTAGTGTAAACAAGGTTATTTTAAGTGGAGAAAATGATCCAATTAGATTGTAAGACAAAAGAAGTATGGAGAGGTTTGAGGACAACAATATTCATTATCATCACATGTACCAAACTGACATAATAATTAATTATGCGTAAGTATAAAACTAACATGGTTTCGTTTCGGTTCTTATCACTAAGCAGCAAATAAGTAGGTACCTACTAAGTCATCTGTTAAATACTTATTTGTATAAAGCGTAAATATATTCGTATGATTACGCATAAAAGCATTTACATATCAGTATACAATTATATTGCACATATTACACACATCGCGACTTGAGACCTGCCACATCAAAGTTGGACTAGACAAGCTACATAGACGAAGAAAGTTGGTTAGAATTAGATTACACTTTGAAGGCTGTGTGGAAAAGGTTTGGGAAATACTACTGCTCATTGTGTTGGATATGAAAGTTGAGCAAATTGAATTAGTTGTCTTGTATGTTTCGTGTGAAAATAGTTGATGGTTAATGATTAGTGAGGTAGACATGAAGCGAGTATCGCTTCGTCAGAGTCTGCATGGGTCGGGTTAGTTACTAGATTCCCTAAGCTGTAACTATGGGACCAATAACGTAACCTTACTCTGCTAACTTTATTGCACTAACTGCACGGAATCGTCCATGTATGATATTTATCGACATTCAAGTAATACGTATAGATAGGCACCATACCGCTCAAATGAATTAGATGAATCTTGCTGGAACACATTGTGCGGGAAATAAATACGTGGACTTAGATGAGAATATGATGAGATTCGTATGCTTACAAACATAAGCACCAGCATAGTCACCCCGGATCAAATTGGCGCTTTCTTACATGACAATATATTTAAGGTAGTGAACACTATGTTGAACCTTAATTTGGAACTGACAATATGTTAATGACCAAATACGTTTGATGAATTCTTGAGATTGGTAAAATCCTCGAATGATGTAGGTGTGTAAATTACTTTGGCAAAATAAGATTCGTGACTTCTCCAAACGAATATCTATTGAATATAAAACGAAATAATTTAACATAAGGATAGAACAGTTTTAATAAACACAGCAGAGGACAACTTAAAGGAAATACGATTATTACGATATACGAAATATTCCGCACGCTATGTAAATGCACAGATAAAGTTGTATTGGCGGTTGCTCACCGTGTGAACTTTGAAAACAATATAATGTCAAAAGAAGTTTATAGGTTCTACAAAGCGGTTGCTATTATTTATCCTATGGTAACGTAGTTACCATAGGAATTTATCGAAATAACTATATAACAAATGAATAACCAAGGCATACATATAGATGTTAAAGTAATTAGGACAATTATTTCACTATTAAAACACTTTATTAAAAGCAATGTTCCGGATACACCCTTTATCAGGCTCAATCACAGACTCTATATAGATGCACCGTAATGTGCGTAAACATATCCTTTATCTTGGGTGTACATTAATACAAGACTCTGCGGAGACTTGCTGTCATTCTCCCAACCTCTGAACCCTTTACGTTCATGAAAGAAAGCCCCGAACCAAAAGTCCACTGTTGAAGGAGATCAGCTGAGTCAAGCAAGGATGAAGATGCAGGTGGACCAAATAATGCCAAAAGAGGAAGAGAGAAGGGAAGTTTAATGTTTACACACATGGATTCACTTCTCATGTATCCACAGCCTTTTATTTTTTGGATAATGTTTAACCTTTGGAATATTCAAGGGACTAGTAATAAAAACATATTGTACCATCTTCTAGTCAGAATCTTCCCACTTTTCTACTATTTCGAACTTCAATACATTGTAGATCTGCTACATCTCTGTATCATGATATTATATATTATTGCAATTGAAAATATGTGATGATTCATTTACGAAATTTGGGAATAATACCAGTACTTTTATGTAACATTAAGTACGGTATACTTACAAGTAGATCTATAGATACCTTGCAGTTTTACACAAGAAGACCGAATACCTGTTATATGTGCGTTTTAAAGATAAGCGCATCCCCATACTTGCATGTGCGTGATTAGGCACCGCTATACGTGTAAACCGCATATATCCTGCAATGCTGGCCCACAGCACTTGAATAGGGTCGTGGTCTTGATGGACAAAGCAAGAATAACTTTTATTTTTATCCAAATACTTGAATTCATTTGGCCAGGAGAGAGAGATGTTTTGCAGTTGATGTTACTAAGAGATAAAAGAGAGAGCGAGAGATCTAGGCAGGTTGATGAACAGACATTTGTTTGCAGAAACGGATTTTTCAGACAAATGTAAGCAAAGAAAGCCACAATTCACGTATTCATATAAGAGTCATTTGGTTGAGAGAAGAGAGAGACAAGGAGGAAGAAAGGGAGCAGGGTAGCCGGCATCCCATGACATGGCACCCGCTTCCGCAACTTTTCCTTCTCCTTTCCCCACTCTCAGCAGCTACAACCAAAATACTACTACTTTACTACATTTACTATACATGATATTATTCCCTTCCTTCTCTCCTCTCTCGTCTTATGGATATCTGCTTGTACACACTCCCACAGACAGACTCGCACTCATTCTCTCTCCCTTACACATACTATAACTTGGAAGATCCTGGACCAAACCCGCATCAGTTTCTATTCCATTCTCATTCCATCAACACACGCTTAGCTTCATACGGCAAATATTTGATTAAAGCTCTGATCTGATCCATGCTCGCCAGCCTCTTGTGGTTTGTTCCATTCTTTTAACCAACTTGGTCCTCCTTTTTCTATATACTTGATCTCCAGTCTATAGTTAGAATCTCAGGAAAGCTTTTCTAACTCCCACATCCCTGTAATACATTCCCTTCTCACCGCATTCACTCCTCAATCCCTAGTTTTTACAATCTCTCCCATTCCTCCTTCAGGGTCTTATAACGACTAGAGAATTACTCTTGAAAATACCATTGCTGGACATTTAAAGGATTCGGAGAAAGAATTTTTAAATTCCAATACCATTCGCTTCCCAGTATAAATATACAGCTTATATATATTTCCCCTTTAAAATTCTCTCCCGTAAAATCATTTGTCTTGCTATAACAAAGACAATAAACATCCCTGTGCAGTCAAATAGCAGATGCAGTCCGACAAGTATCAAGGATTAAGCCGAAGAACATTCGACGCTGCACTATAGCTAGAAACAAGTTCGCAAATTTTTTCTCTGCAGCCTTTTCTTCACTTACATTTTTGTTTTATATCTAGTATACAAACAGTTATACCCATGATAAACAATAATACATTACCCTATTACTTGATTCCAAAAGCAATACATTTGGGAGTTGACGGTAATATGTGTATGTAATTATCAAAATTGGTTGTATTCCACACTGACACTGTTATTCAATCTTTTACTCCGGAGCTGTTTCAAATTCAGTCGGTTGTTTCTTGTAATTGTCTTCAGTGGAGAAAACATTTAATCAGAGAAAGTTTAACGCCTTGTACACCGCAAGCATTGTATTCTATGTGACGCCTACAAGTTATTGTACACTACAAGCTCAGGCATCACCACGGGGTGAGTCAAGAACGGGGTTCAACCGATACTACAATTTTTACAGCAATAAGCTTTTAACTACCGCGCTATAAAAACAATCTAACCCAAGCATTTCGGCAGAGTTCAACGCAAGTAGAAATATATATCAACTTATGAAGCATTGCTCAGCAATACATAATTCAATTGTTCAACATGCCATTCAATATAAACTGGAATCCTCGCTGATCCACGGTCTCAAATTACGCGTATCTATATATACTGTAGCAAGAAGGCCGAACGGTTTGAGGAAAGGGGGTTGATTGCGATCGAATCGAATTAAATCCCGTGATCGAGAAATCAAAGTGTAAATAAGCAAAGGACTAACCTAACCAAGATCACGACTGGTCAAGATCAAGACTCTTAACTGGGTAATTCCAAAGAGACGGAGAATTTATACATTGAAAAAGGAGAATTTTTAGGTCGAGAAAAGATTTCAGTAGCATCGGAGGACATTGAAAATACGTAGAAAATTGGTAGAAAATCAGGAAAACCTGAAGAAGAGCTTGGAAAAGGATCCAAGGAAGACAAAAAGAAAGAAGGAAAATAAATGGATCACTCTTTGGGTTTCTTGTTCCATTTGAAGTTAATTGGATAGGAGTAAAGCTGATAACAGAAGGGACATTCGCAATGTGACAATTTTGTGTGAAAGAAAGTGCATTGAATGACTTCCTGCGTGTCTATATACTATATACATATACACTAATATATTGTGAATCTTAGTTTTACACAGTTCTACTTTCTGACTTGTACTCCACAGTACAGCGTTAACATATTACGCCAAGTTAACAGTGAACGAAGGTTATCTTCCTAGCTCAGAGATCCTTAATGTTAACTTAAGGCTTTGTTACAGTGGTCCTGTGAATTTCGTGTGTGTTGGACAAAGAGAAGAGGGAAGACAAAGGAAAAGGAGTGTGAGTGGGGACAGTAATTTCTGTGCACACACGAGAATATTTTCCGCTACACCAAGTAGACAACAACAACAGTTAGTAGTACCATACTACTATTGCTGCTTCTGTTGGTGGTGGTAGTATAAAAAAAGTAGACCAGAAGAAAAGTATGGTGAGTAAACTGAAATGCCGATAGCTTAATAGATCGCAAAGTGCATCAGAATAATTGATGCGAGTGTTTTCATTCACATGTCTCTTCCTCTTGTGGTATATACAAGTTCAGGAAATAGACAGAAAGATTTTTCCCTATCCTTCTGCCCTTTATGGGTTTCCTTCGCCTGACATTGTCCCTAGCATATACGTTGCTATACTGAAAGGGATTCTACTTAGCTGTACAACTACGAATTATAGAAACATACCTTGGTATACAAATTATATATATATATATAGATACATATAGCTATACGAATTATCCATACAAAAGTATAAAAGTTATAACAAATAGTTGTACATGTATAGCTAAGAGAATTGTACAAACAAGGCTATACAAATAGGAATTACACGTAGGTATAAAGAAGTACATATGTGTTGTACACATTTGAAAGGCAACAATAGCAGAGTTGGTGGAAGTTACTGAAGAGAAAAAGTACTTGGAATTGCCTCGACTTTTCGCTCACTCAACTCACTTTACTCCTCTCATTTTTTTTCCTTTCCCTTTACTCCCTCGCCTTTTTTACATGCCGTAGTTGCTTTCTTTTTGTCATCGGCCCTACCCTCTTGATCCAACTCTGGCGTATTTCTTATACCCTTCCACAATTGTGTCTTGCATAGCCCAACTCATCCTCTTCCCTACACATGTGCTCACATTTGGCGCCTTTAACTATCTAATGTTTTAGCTGGTAATACTCCCGTCCACTTTGTTACTCTCTTACTAAGCCATTCATTCCCGTTTATTTATAACAAATTACTAAAGTAAATTTACTCTCCCCAGGACACTTAACTTGCTTTTGTTCACAGGCAAAGGAACCTTATTCTATTAGCGCACAAGAGTACACAAGGATTAGCGAGCCATGCAAACCTATAACGGGATTTTCTTTCTAACCTAGCGCTCCCTTTTTTGTTTACTCTATTCTCTTCCTTTTTGCTGGCTCTTTACCTTTTAAACGTTGCTTAAGCTTACAACAATACATACAAATTTTCTTTTAATATTTATATACGTTCATTCCATGGCCCATTGGCTACATTGAATGTATAAGATTAAGCTCCAAAAAGGAAAGCATTGATGTGATTGAAGGAATTCAGAATGAAACAGAAAGAGTATTAGAGGACAGGGGATCTTCTTGTCATATTCAATATTTATTTTGTATACAGAACCTAACATGGAAATCATAATCATGTGTATAGAAGATATTGGATTGCGAAGCATTGTTTCACTAAAAGATATATATGCATTTGTAATGAGATCCCATGTACAACGAAGCTATGCATTCGTTTCAAGCCCTGGAAAATTTCAGTGCCGCTGAATTGTAGAAAAAGGTTTTATCTATGTTTTTAATGTAAATATCCTAAAATTTCACAAGTTCAGCTAAGTCGGGACATATGGATTACAATCATCGTGCTCAGTATCACTGAAATGCACAATACAAGTTTTAGATACATACGCTATAGTACAACGAGCGGGATAGAGTTTGTATAAGGGAGAATATTACAAAAAACGCTTAGTCAAGCTGAATTTTCTTTGAAAATTGAATCAATTTTGGATGAAGGTAGTATGTGCACCGGGGTGAGCTGCATGACTGAGCAGCGCTTAGTATCTACCGAGTTGTAAGCCAATGAGCTTTTCTCCCCGCAAAACACTTAAAAGTGCAATGAATTGTTATATCTGAAGCGGGGCCATCTAACAAACTTTCTCTTTTGCCATTTAATCTGTGCAGGAATTAGCCACCAAGTTTACTTTTAACGCGTTTTGCCCCTCCTTGGTTTCCTCCCTAGTGTTAGGTAGGCTTCCAAGACCAATTAAATATTTACGAGAACACCTACTTGTGTGCACTTTATATCTGCTTAAAGCATATTTAATGAGTGCATTTATGCAAGGTTGAGGCTTTTCCACCTCAAATTACCTTTTTGGTATTTTTAGGCTTAAACAAGTATGAAAGGAATTGTTTTGGTCCAAGTTGGCCAGAAAGCAATTTGAGGCGCATTATATTGCTCTTGTCATGTGTATAAAGTTGTTACAATTCTTCAATAAAAATCACATGGTTATTTCAATTTAAATATTCAGTATCCTCAGCTAAACCGTCTTCGTCTTATTTAAGCATTCAACAACATATTATTCAATCGAAATGATAACACAACCAGCACATAATAGTTTAAGTATTATTTGCAAACAAACAAATGTACTGTAAATGTATGTCTGTAAATGTATTTATCTTTATTCTTTGCAGGTCATCCTTTCCAGAGGATTGTGAAAGGTCGAAGAAGCGGCGGCGAAAGGAAATTTGTCCATGGATAGTTATTGAAAAGCAAACTCAATTCACAATGAAACTGTTAGAATCCTTTTTCTTCATCTTCATTCTCCATGTCCTGCGTAAGTTGAATGGCAGATAAGTTTAAAGTTTAGTTATTTACAATATATACTTTTTAGGCAGTATACAAATAAAATTAAGGTGGTTTGGGGAATGTAAACAAATAACAATGTGCGGTTGGGAAAAAACCTTTGGTGGTAAATTTCCCATCAGATTAAAACGAAAAGTTTGCCCAGGGATTTCAATTTGTCTTTTAATCCAACTTGTTTAATTAAACAAGTGGAATCCATATGGGTTGATTGAATGACACTATGCATCCTTGGGAGTTTACTCCTAGTTTACGTTTTATCTCAAACTTGTGGAAGTTGTATATACATTCAATGCATAGAAAATTGCACTGAGGGAGAACAACAGTTGAAACAGGGGTGCGTACGTATATGTATAGTATGCTGCAACTTGCTTTTGAAGTGAGGATATACAAGGGCGAGTACAGTTCAACAGGGAAAGTAAAAGCAAAGCATTTCATTTCAACTTGTCTATTATATATACATGTGTATGGACAAAAAAGATGTAATCTTATAAATGATTCCCCCACTCAGTTTGACATGAACATGACTCTGTCACTTTAGTTGATACAAATATATACGGGGGATCTTGTATTGCAAGCTTGGGAGCACTGTATTGTAAGTATGGGAGCATTGCTTGATAGCTATAACAATGCTTTCTACAAGGGGCAATGCTTTACAAATGGAGCATAGCATTGTAATCACGACAGCAATGTGTTATATTACTGCATTAAAAGTGACACTAAAGTAGTGCCGACCTATGCGCATCTTATTGTCAACATAGAGCGTTCTTTTATTGCATTTTGCTGTAAGTTTATTGTAAGAGAACGATGTGAACAATTCATTGTAAACTTATGAGCATGTTAGTATGAGAAGTATGACATTGTCAAGAGGTAGGAGAGTTTAAGTGGTACGTGAATGAAGAGGAAGTGGGTCCAGGAACGACAGCCGATGATTGTGAGGGGATCAGGGGGATGCAAATAATACTGGAAAAACCGCGATTCTGTCCCATGTAATGATGATTTGGGGAAATAAAGATTCGAAGTTGCCAGCGGGATTTAGCCACCTTGTTTAATTAACTTTCTCATCCTGTTTGTTGGGCTCCGGACCGTCAACAATATTATCTCTCATTCCTCTTCACACACATGGAGTAAATGGGAACATGACGTAGTGGCTTCACATTTCCGCTCCTCATGCTACCTCTTTTAATAATTCCCTTTGATATACGCAGTGTAGTTGTCTATTGTTTATATAGTACCCATACACAACACATATTGTCGATAGAGATACAAAGTGGGATATCTCCATACGAACCTAAATGCAAGAGGAGCTAACCACCATCATTTCAGTGCAAAATGGAATATCCCGTTTAAATTCCATTAAAAGCTAAAAACGAAGGGAGCGTGTATTTAAAATTTCGACTGCAAGGCCATTGTAAATGGTAGAGCTATCCCTTTTTGTTTTTAAAATGATGGTGGGATGTCCAACGCTCCAATCAACGCTCATGGAGACTAACTTTGTATCTCTGCCGACGATATGTATTACCTTCATATATAATTTTTGATTTAAATTCCAACTATCCACGTTATTACATCAAATGAACTGCATTTCTCTATTATTATTATATGCAAACTACTTATCACTTAAGAACTTTTCATAAACACATGAACATCACAGCGTTTATATAGTCGAGACCAGCTTATATATATATATATTTCCGTGTAAATACTGGCCAGTTCAACGTAAAGGCTGGTTGATGATTACAATACTCTCAGCTAATATAATTATATGAGGTACGGATACGTTTGTGGACAGGGCTTCCGGTCTTAATACTTTGTAATACTCCATTCACGTGTGCACAGCCTTGAATGAGGCTTTGGTTGAATAGCCACTGCAAGTTTATTTGACAGGGCAAAGGAGCGGGGCTTGTTTACATGGAAGTAGAGTTGCATGAAGATAGGTGGCTACTAGGAGATCAAGTACCTAACCATAAGGTATACACAGATATACTTAATGTTTGTACATTGCTAATTAGTGATAATTGAGATGGTCGAGCGAATGAAAGAGAGCTTTCAAACAAATCCCCGTTCTCTACGGAATTCGGACTCTACAGAGCACTTGCCTTATCCTCCATACTCCCTTTAGTACTAAAAGTAGGTGGAAGAGTGTTGCCACAAAGAGGCAGCTCTCCAGAGTAAATATCTCCAACAACTCACTCTCACTTGTATTATACTCTTCGGCTACTATCATTTACAATCAGGTGGCCCATTCAAGCAGAGCTATTGCAGACTGACAATAAGCCTTTATTAGATCAAGTACCTGCAAGTTACTTTTCCCTACTTTACTATACATCTTTGTAAATGCTCCCTAACTTTTCGTGAGGTTGTACGAATGTTAGCAGTTACATAGTTCATATTTCATCTGCATAGGTGATTGTGCATGAAGAATAATTGCAGGTGTGTAATTTCTCGATGATTACAATACTATGATGGCGCTTACGTCAGTTCTGTATCAACTGGACTGTCAGCAAAAAGGGGCACTTTAAGAAATGAAGTCTCCACGGATTCATTTCGCAAAAAGATTGCATTTTAGGTTGTACTAAAAATAAACGCAAAAAAACAAGTTATTATCAACTCGTGTATTGCATAAAATAACTTTTTACGAGCCTAATATAACTATAAAATTATAATATGTGTGTATTTTGCAATTATTAATAATCTTAATCCCTGGCATAGCATGGATTTACTTACAACACATAAAGCAAAAGGAAAGATTCTTATTAGCACATTTATAAAATGCTATCTTTTACAGTTTGAAGTATGTATGTACAAGCCAGTGAAGCAGAAACGGTTACATGCACTTGAGCTTCCGTGAGAATGCTTCCTTTGCATTGTGTCTGCAATACAGAGGCCACTGACAATAAGCGCTGAGATTTTTTTCGCATCCCCATGGCCCCTTCAATGATTCAACTTGCTTTCTTTTCCAGCCTTTGCACAACGCTTCCAGTACGACTCTCACAGGAATATTGGTGGATAGGCGTTGGAAATTAACTTCATCTTGTCATTTCCCTGACCACAACTAAATCTTAATTATCCTTTTAATCTGGTAGATTCTCTCGTTTTCTCTATGTTCCTATATGTGCACGTCCGCTTGTTGATATAGCGACATAGCGAGAGTCAGAATGGTGCGTTGGAATTGAAAAACTGAGAGTTAGAACTCAAGAGCTAGAAGTCTGAGTAGAATAACTATGATTTGGTCTTGAGAAACTGCAAAACAGGGCGGGCACATTGCATTAATTGAAAATATCAAGCCTAATCGGTTTTCTGAGATTGTATAACTTATAGTTTTTAAAGATCTAGGATAAATATATTGCATAAACAACAAGCTTTTGTAGCAATTCAAGACTTAAAGCCAAAATAGAAAATATTCCTGCAGTGTGGAAAGTGGCATTTTATGAAATATGTTAAAAAGAAGTGAATGGAATGACCTTATGAATAGCATGACGATTGCAGCAATCAAATTAACGACTCGGCAGTTTTTCACTGCAAAGTCTTCCAACATTTTTAGTCGATTTTATCCCAGCCAGCTTTCTTTTTCCAGTTTTGACCATCTAGTATCTGCAAACGGCTAATCCCGCCATAATGGAGCAAGCATTTGATAAAAATGTTCCACTTGAAATCCTTCAGAAAAAAGGTCCTCTTAGAGATAGGGATGGAGAACTGGATGAGAGATGAAGTTGTTACGCCGTCATCATTTGACTTCTCCATCTGCACGCCAATTTTAAGCCACCGTTTACTTTCCTCCACTGTATTGCATGGCCATAGATCCTGAAGCTCTTGCATAAAGTACGCAAATACTTACAAATGACCTTTATCTAGTGGAAGGAGCTAACATTTCCGGGTAGTACCCAAAAAGTGGAGTAATAATAGTACATGTAGTCAAATATGAAAACTCGCACGGTGTTCCATAAAGTACTAGCTTCCGCTGTATATATGCACCGTATCTTTAGACCGTAGATATATATACTCCTTGGGCTCATAGTTTATATAAAAGAAGACACTTAAGAAAATGTATTCCCGTGCTTCACTTCTGCTGCTCCTGGAAATTTATCCAGCAAAACCCTAACCAATCCTTTGGCTATGTATGAGCTTGACGATAGACTTCGCCAGACTTACAAGTTACATGAATTCGCAACCACAAGAAATCCACCCTATTTTTTCTTTTGTGAACTAACCCTTGAGCTTACGTATTCTAGCTGTCTATCGAAATACCACAGTACAAACGTAGGGTTAGGATTAGTAGTAAAGTCAGCTCATTCGGCATAATTTATGCTCATTTGGGTATTATTCAAAGTAGTTTTGTTGGATTGTCATGCTTACACATCTATCTTCTTGCCCTGCACCAGAATTTGAACTTGGTTAATTGAAATATCGTTTTTTTGATTTTAAATACTACTAAAAATAATAATAAAAGGTACATAATTAATTGCTGGGATCATCGATTTCATAGCAGGCTGAAACAAACGTTTTTCGCTGGATACATAGAACTGTTCAGGATCAATAGCAGACATAAAATAAAGTTAAATAATAATAATTTCTTTTTTTAATTAATTAAATAAACCAAAAAACAATAACAAATATGCCAACTCGGTTGCTGATGGCTCAAAGTCTCATAGATCAAATTTTCTTTAATTTACTGTATCTAGTACATAACAACCGTAGGCTTCTAATATAAAAATGTTTAAAATATTTATATGTTAGTTTGGTTGGGCCCAAGTCTTAAATAATTTTTACATTCCATTTCAACCTCAACAAACCACTTACCTATGGAACATTCATAAAAAGCATCTGCACCTTTTATCGTACAACTATAAATTACAACTGCGGTTTCATGGTACTTTGCCAAAAATTCCAAGATGACGATTGATCATGCATCAAATGTATTTATTGGAGTTTGAGTAGAGGCCTTAAAAAGTTCAGGGTTCTTCGCCGACAGACAGCTGGGTTATACCTGCGTGCGTTAATTTCCGCAACCGTTAAAACTTTACTTACATTGAACTTTTTAGTTAAGCCAGGAAGGTGCGAACAGTATATGCAAATTGTACTTAATTTTCCTAATTCACACCTGCATGATTCACCAACTTGAAAAAAGACTACACTCACAAGAACTAAGCAAGTAGTGCTTTATAAGAAGGATATAAAAATACAGGGAGAACGCACGTTTATAGTGCGGTGTACAACTGCAATGATGAAGGAATGTAGTAGTTTATAAAAAGATATACATATAGCATCTGGATCTTATGGTTGCATTCTACACGAAGGGAGAGCATCATCGGTCTTTCTCTTTCTCTCTCTCTGGTCGGGAAAAGTTGCCGACGTTGCAAAGTATTTACTTGGGAGCTAAATCGAAATTTGGCGGAACATTCACTAATCATGCTGTAACACTTGCCCATGACGCGATAATTCGTGACGGAAAATGAAACCTGCAATTTTTATTGCCCCACTCGCAATCTCACCAACCAACTACTATTACTTTTGTCCTTGCCTTTATATGCAGGAATAAAAAAGACGTTACAGATCTCCTCTTCGTATGCACTCAACCATCTCTACGATGTTCTACAGATACTCTGGACTATTTTGTTGCAATATTTTACATACAAATTTTATCGCTATACTGTTTTCCTTTTCATTTTACCCATATTTTTATCCCCTAGATAACCAAGTCTTTATAGTTGATGTGAATTTAGCTTTATGTAGGTTTGGCCCATACAGCCTCATATAAACTCTGTCTTATTTGTAAGTTTACCTATTATGTACCATTTAATTTTAGCCTATATAAGTAATAATTGTTCCTATACAGCATTTGTATATCATATGTACGTCAGTACAGCTTTACTGGTATCTTATTTATACCTTTCCAAGGTTTACAATAGTTTGTACACCAGTAGGATATACATTGAGAGTATATGTAACTGCAAATATCATCTCTCCGAATCGCTATACATGGCATCCTGCTAATGTTGAAATGTATATTTCGATATAATTGTTAGTAGTTGTGGGGGTGAGACCATGAGGCACTTCTTGCTTTTAGTATGATTTGCACGTACGAGTTGGTTTTTTGTTTGTGGAGGAAGCTGTCAGTGCATTACAGGGGAGTTGAGGGCAAATTGCGCTAACAGGCTGTAGAAAGTACGTAAAGACCATTATTGTATATAGTAGCCATGTTTACGATTCCCACCCCAGCATTATGAATGGAGCATTGAGGCTATTTCATTTTTATTCTCTTTGCTTACATGTAGCCGTTGCTACTATTTGTAGATTCAAATATATATGTGCTTTTCACTATTTCGCTACAATTGTCTACATTTCACGGATCTACGTATATACATAACAACATACATTATTACATGGTATGTACAAACAGATATATACATATTATGCGCAAATATTAGTACGTTGTACACTTATGTACATCCTACTCGACTGTGTACACTTGTCGATGTTGCACCCCTCCGTACGAGATCCGTTGGCAATGTACGAGACTTTAAATTTGAAGGCTGAGGAATCCGGGGTTCCCATTTCTTGGGCTGACAAGGGTTTCCAACCTCTATATGCTCATAGATATTTTGATATTATTGATATTTTCTCGGTACATTTATGTCACTACAGAAGTTGATTCTACGCAATAATGTTGGGTACTTATTAGTAAGATAGCTTTTGCGTAGCTTTCTCATCCTGCCTTTTGATCATACTTTCTCCCTCGCCCCTCACCAAAATTTGAACACACTATTGCAGACGAAAGCAAGAATTTGCTAGGAGAAGCAGTGTTACTGGAACAACAGTGTTATGGGTTATATGAATAGAGGATGGGCAATAATATAAATTGTTCTGGAATGAAAACAAGTTTATGCCTCTACAAGAAGATGATATGCTACTGTCTTGCTTTCATCCTCCGTCACATTAAATTCAATGTGTATTGGCTTAATGTGCTTCGAAGAAGAAAGAGCAGAGAAGTAAATGACCGTAGTCGGGACACGTTTCCAGTTGATATATAGTTGAATATTGTAGATACTACATACTGTGATGTAAACTACTGTAGCGTACATAATGTTTCTATATAGTTGAATATAGCGGATCATAATTCTACATATGTTGTTAAGCATAGGGGATGATAAGTGAATACAGTTGAACGTAGCAGAGGGTACTTAATATATTGGAGGATACTTCTATTAAAGCTGGATCTATGCTGGAGAAATGCAAGCAAAGGAGTCTGACGTGTCCCCTCAATTGCTACAGCGTTTATTTCCACTCTATTAAATCAATTTTATGCATTCATACGAACCAGATTTATGAGTCTCATTCAGGAATATAATGCAGTCAACCTTTTGCTCACACACTAGTTTCTCTTTCACTTCTCTTCTTACTATGCCATCCCCAGTCAATCCTGCACAATATTTTCCATCCAAAATTTAATCTCCAAGAGTCATTCCTTACAGTTTGCGCCTCTTACCTAAATCAGCAGCGTCTCTTGCTCTCACCAGTCATTCAAAATTACTACCTCGACTGTATTCTTCCTAATGCGCAATAACGCAATCCCTGTTTTGTAGTGTCAATAATTTTGCATCGAATTGAGCTACAACTTTTGTAGCCTACCCGAGTTTCAAAAAATGAATAGTTTGCACCTAACATGTATGGCATCGTCTGTTTCTTATGCAGTATTTTTGTATAACTTACACCCGTGGGTCACAAATTTTTTGGCGCAATGTGTGAAAGATATACGGGGGACCCATTTAATTTTGAACTTATTATACTAACTTTAAAAAGTATTGTTGAGTTTACTTGCTCGTAAATAAATAATTTGTCGTAAATACTCTACTGCTCTACAGTGTAAATAATACATACGAATGACGCTTAGCATTAATTTGTCACCAATATTTCACTGGTGGCATAATATTATTCTGAATATTGTGAAATATGAAAGTATTGTTTTTTTAAATGTGACAGAATATTTCCGAATAAGTATTTACGTATCTGAGAAACCATGTTTTTCAAATAATAACTGAAGTATTTTTTAATATGAACTTCATCCGACTGTAATTTTTCCTGCTGATATGAGCTCTCGTAACTGTAGCAATGAATTCTCTCCAACTTTAAAAATTACCTTGGATTACAGAAGTAAGTATAACGGGAGGATTTTGAGAGTTGTATGATATTGAAAAATTTGCTACTATACGAGCTAAAAGAGATGTATGAGCTGGGGGATCGTCGTAAAAAAGTCAGGATTGTCTCGTTACGTATTCTATCCATTGAAGAGTAATGACTTGATTGCGTATGTGTATGTTTTGTATATGAACCAATGTGTTCAGTTCGTTTGACACCATACAGACGTTTAGTTATGATAAAATGTGGGCCCATGGCATGGGCACCTGGTCTTTGTAAAATATACCCTGTGTGTAGAGGGTCAGCCGTAGTGTTGAAATGTTTATTTTGGTGGAGAAGCTGATGAGAAATGTGAACAATTTATCATAAGTTGGTTGTGAACACACGTATGTGTATTTGCAACTATGTACATATTGTATATGTGTCTATTTGTAGCTGTGTACCTATTTTTGTAACCTCAGACTTATATGTACATGTGTTTGTACTCATGTACATATACGTATTACAAGTGTGGATCCTGGGAGACTGAGATGGCCGGTTGTGCTCAGCTTCTTTTTCACCAATTCCAGAGGTCTTGTACCATCCAGGAATACAAGAGAGACATTACAAAAGTGTGTTTCCCTGGCGTTGGATTTAGTAGGTAGAAAATGCAATGTCACACACAATGAGAACAGAGTCAGTTGAGCAGAAAAAAGCCTCTCGAGTCAAGTCAGGATAGTAAAGATGTGGACAGACCGGGATGGAAAGGGGGATTTTCAACGTTTTATCTTCCTCCGTCTTGGTTTTCAACCATTGGCCACTTGGACATTTTTTCCCTCTGAGCTGATTTTTACCAAGACTTTTCCATCTTTACCTCACTCACTCCCTGTGCTCTCGCTCTCATTCTCTTTCTTTCTCTGTCCCGCGATTCCATTCCCTTACTTTCAAAACATGCTATTAACGCCTATAAAAGTCCTCCTACACTCCATCACTGCTCCGTTCAAATGCCAACCCTTCTCCCTATAACTCCTTGTGTATAGTATTTTTCAGTATTGGACATTGAATTTTTGTGTGCAGATGTATCGAAATAAGAAAAATACTACAGAGCAGTTTGCAATCCGTATGCAGTACTAGGCTTAATTATGCATAAGTGCCTCAACATTTACGTATTCCATGTAATGTAACAGCATACAGAGGTACGCAATTCTATGCATTCTATTGCATGTATAATTCTATATGTGCATACTATCTATGCCTTTCATAACATCTAATTCTGCGTTGCATGGAATTTGAGTAGTATATCTGTAGATAGATGTATATTTTGTACGGTTTGGGTGGGCGATATTGAACAGCTTGTTGTATTCTAGATGGTGCCCCACCGTTGCTACTTTCAGGAAGTTTAAGCAGACAATTTTTAATATGCGATTGCTTCCTTCGTATATATGTCTTCGCCAGATCCCCTTTCTCTCTAGCATTATCAATTTATATCTTCTATCCTGACCCTTCTGAATACAGATTCACCTTTTTCAAGAGCGTTGTAACATATGAACGATTCTGTGCGTACTTGGATTATAGATTTTCCTACATATTTCTGGTAATGCCTCCGAATACATCTTCACTTATTACTTCCCTCCACCGTTGCGCCGTTCATATAGGAAGGACATGATGCAAAATACTATCCACAAGGACTGTTTCATAAAAGTTTACCCCGACTTGTCGTATTCGTAGGAGTGTTATTCTGTGTGTCTTTGAAATTGAAAAAATGAATTTACGGTGCCCATTGAGATATAGGTTTAGATTCACAACAGTTTCTTAAAGAAAATCCGCATATAAAATAAAACATCAAATCATGCCGAAGCTCACCATGCATTTCTGAAAACGTTCTTCATCAAGACATTCTGCAAATTTACCAGTATTAAATGTACACCAACATTATAAATTTGTTATTACAACATCTATAAACAAAATCGAATTAAGATTTTTGGGTTTTGACATTAGTAAAAATATAGTAAAGGGGAAGCATCGCCAAGTAGAAAATAGTCGATTGAAAGAAGCACTAAGGACTTCTTTTATTTCTTGGGCCATACCTATATTTATATGATTTCAGCTCACAGAATAGCAAATATCTCTTGAGTGTCTGACTTCTTCTCGTAAATATTCTACCAAATATTGAAACGCAAGGAGGAAACCACGGTCTTGAAAACTTTATAAGTATCTTCATGTATAGTTCCCCAAATAATGTAGTCCGTTTTTTAAGCAGCTATGTATACACATTTTGAGGGGCATCGACAAAGAGTCAACATATGTACCTGCCCTGCGTTCAAAAGGACTTTTCTGTTCTTGACTCAGTATTTCTGCATATGCTTAGTATAGAGACTACTATGGTAAATAAATATATTCAGTATACCGATGAAGTATGTACATATATACATAGTGCAGCTATATTGTATAAAGTATATTTCAACAAAAGGGTATAGGCCAGGGAAAGCAAATACATTAGGGTGCATATGTGTAATGTTAAAAAAACTATGCAAAATATAGGTAGAAAAGAAAAATAAAAGCAAAAAAGTTTTTGGGGCTCGGATCAAATACATACGAGAGGGGAACCACTACACTCTCCTCTCTGCCTTTTCCATATTCTCATCTTTTGATCCTTTTTATTGAGTCCCACTCAGACCTACTCATGTCTCCCCGCTTGTGTATACAACAAGTTTACTCACAAAGTACTGCCAACATCCAAATAGCTGTAATAAAGTAACTAGCTTTACTCTCCCCACTATCTTTGTTCAACCAGCCTCTGTTGCCACCATTAACCTTCTCTTCTGGTTTCACTACCAAAAACTTCAAATCCTTAATGTTTTTACGTTTACCTTGGTATGCACAACAGTATCACTAAAATTTTGTTTCTGTTACTGGAACTACTATTACTAAAAATTCGTACCATTCTCAGGGATGTCGGACCAAATGTCCTACTTGTCCACTCATGTTTGTCTACAATAACATGACTAGATATATGATTTAAATCCTTCAGTCATGGTATGCAAAGTTCAAAAATCATAATTCAACACATAATCTATTTTTTAATTGATTTTACGTGGTTTATTATATGACAAGCTTTATTAATTTATTCGCGAGCTTTCCGCAGCAATCTGTCTACCATCATCAGGCGTAACAGCAAGTCATTCTACACACTACACTAATTAGGCTACACTAATTTTTTTAAACATTATCTTATTGCCGTACATTTTGTGAACATATAACCATTCTCAGCTGTTATCGATTTCAATAGATAGTCTTTCTGTAACTAAGGAACCGAACTGCAATCACTGAGAATAAGTTTGCTGAGATGAGGTTGTTGACGAAGATTGTGCTAGTGTATACATAGAGAAATTACATATCAGAAAACAGGTTATAGTGTAATACGTACCAAGAATATTATTACAATTAAGGTACTAAAACAGAAGTTCTCAGCCACAACGTTCTGCGACAACATGAACAAGTGATTTGAATGATTAACTTACATCGTCGAAATACACTCAAATATTCTCTTGATCCCTTTGAATGCATTCAACTCTCCGTTGTTTGCCAACAGTTTCACTCGAGCTCATTTTCGAGTGATGCCAACCAAACTTCGATTGAGTTCTGAAAGCATTATTGAAAGTATGTACCTTTGAATTCCTCCGAGAATCACCATACTTACTGCTGGTATAATATTCCTGGTTTACTACACTTCTGTCAACACAAACGTGGATTTTCCACTTGAGTAATTAAATCTACGGATTGTAGGCGATAAGCCTAGATTTCATATTGTTATACAGAGAAAGTAACTATTTCCATTTTAATTGCACTCAAGCACAACGATTTGACTGCAGACGTTTTGGAATTGTTGTCAATCCAGCTTTAATAATATACATCGGATTACTGTCGTCGGTTGTAGAAACCAATTGTATATTCAAACATGCTTAAACTATTAACAACCGTACTTTACCACAGTTACAGACATAACCACATCCAGGTTTAATACTTGAGACGTAAAGATTTGGAAGTAAGACAGGATGTTCACAGTAGTCGAATAACATTGCAAAGACGAAAAAATTGAAATAAACATCTATCAATGGTTCATCGAAATAAATTTTGTTAGCAAAAGGAGAAGCATTGAATCATGAAATCCAATGAATCACTAGTAGATGCCCCACAAGGTATACATAAGTTAGGACTAAAGCTGAGTGGAGTGAATACAAACATCCTACTATACATGTACGTATAACGTCAGTCTCATAGCTAAAGTCAAGAAGAATGATCCAGTTAACCTTAATCTTAAGCAAATAATCGGAAAACAGTTTGGAGATGATAATGATCTGTAAAGGTGCTTTTAAAGGCTTATAGTATTCCAATACAACATTTATCTATGTGTGGACATTCATTTACATAGACATTTCAGTATCCTCCGTTGATTTTCAATACCATCATCTATGGTTGTTGTACATTCTGTATACTAAATGCGTACTAAATTGTATCCTAAACAAGAAAGCGCTATCGCGGGGGATGAGGAACGGAAATTACCAACGTATTAATCATTAACATCCATTCCAAGATTCGACACTATACAAGGGTAAAAGTGCGATGTTTCTTATGCAACGTTTGTATAGTCGCATTCCTTGAGCTGATTATCAATCTTGGCGAGAGACGTTTCTAAGTGATGTAATACCCTCTAAATTACTTCAATTCTATTTGCTTGCTCTAAATGTCCTTATAGTATACTTTCTTGCTGTTTGTTCAAAGACACACACATCCAAGAAAGATATTACAAGGGGGAGCTCACCACCCTCATCCTTCTCTCAGCCTCCTAGAGTATCTTAACAAATCATGCATATAGTTGACTCGGGAGGAGGAGGAAGCGAAAACAACCTAAATATACAGCGTGTATGCAGTGTGGTAAATTATTTCAATTGAAAGAAGCTGATTTTAAAGCAAATTTTTCTCATACATTATTAATGAATCTGGTTTTTATTCTTTTCAGCTCCCGCTCTCTCTTTTCTCATATGATAAATGTTACAGCCAAGTATATAAAATTACCGGCACGTAGCTCATGTGCTTGTAGATTATGGATGTAAAGCATACAGCACTATAAACAAAATATATGTCATACATGTTGTTTTAACTGAAGCTACTGTTTTTGTCTAGTTCATCCACGTGTAATTACTTTTCTTTATTTTTGACCTCTTGGTTTAAAGAGCTAACATAATATACTTACATGCTGGACATATCTTTATATACAAACTGCTAATACATTGATATAACTTGCTAAAACTAATATGTTGATATAAACGCAGTGAACACAAAATGCACACTGAATACAATGCATGGGCATTCCAACTGGCGACTCCAATACACAAACACACATCCTGAAACACTATAACTCACTGTATAACAGGTTCATAACAAGTAACTGTAAACAGGAAATCAGTGGTGAAAGATACGAGCATATCTGTCGTATGCGAAAGTTAAGTGCTTGCGCGTCTCGAATTGCTGAAAAGAAAAGAAACCACCCCAAAATAAAAGATTGAAAGTTTACGGAAACTTTAGTTCTACGGGCCATTGCTGCTGTTGTTGAGATTGTTCTTGGCTTGCACTGGTATATTTTACGATGGCCGTTCCATACTCACCCCGGCTGAACACCCCAGGTATACAAGTCCTTTTGCTATGATTAGAGGATAAGTGTGGAGGAATAAATGGAAATGGGAGGTACTTGGAAGAATGAGAAAAAGTAGGAAATGATCCTGAAGAGGAGTTATTGTCAATGTAAGGGCTATATGTAACTACGTAGGGATGAAGGAGCAGGACTCGATTCTAGTTGAGGATGTGTAAATGGGTGAATTGCCACTAGTGAAGATGATGGAGCCAATATAAAAATGGGTGAATCGAGTGTCTCGTCTAATGGAGCAGAGAATATGAGGCCTGTGTGCATGTAATGGGGAGTAATAAGACATTTTTACTTCTATATGCGACCCTTGAACTGGACGGGTACGTACCTCTTTTTTTATAGTCGGGCATGATGGGGTTGCTTTTCTTAAGCGTGCACACACACACACACTAGGAAAGACGAGAGTTAATACCCAAATCAATATAGTGGACGAGGTGGACGGGAACGCATTTGCCATTGCCATCATCAGAACTGATCCATTTATTGACAGACAGGAGGGAGGAATCCACAGAGTAATAAATGTATCTTTGTGGCTATATTGACGCTTTTTAAAGAAATAGCTCTGCTAAGGAAGATCTTTCTTCTTGTTGCAGACTTCCCTTATACCCCTGCATATAGGTATATGCATTTGAATATATGCACACCATATTGGTATGCGCAGTTTCAATTGAATGCAGTGTCCATATACTTAAATGCAAGCTACTATCATATTATAATGTATCCTACTAGTTATGTATATATCACCATACTTAAGCATTGTAATATATTTCAGTATATTGTGCTTAGATCTATACTTATGCACAGATCCTCATAGATACGTCAATACTTCTAAAATAACGTTAACTTTACTATAACCGTATGCACACGTCTTCTTGCTAGGGTCGTCATTGCGTATCCCTCAGAGAATGTGGAGAGGTGTGAGTGAGGAGCGGAGACGGGGACACGGGAAAATCAGTCATAACTCTTGCTGACAAATAGCCAATACTTTTTCTCTCTATCTATCTGTATAGTTGAAAGGCTCCTATCTAAGTTCTAAGGATTGCCATCGTTTGCCAGAGCAAACACAAAATCCACGTCGTTTCTCACATACTAACGATAAACCTAAGTACCTGTGAAAAACCATTTTCTTATTTTATATGCCTCTGCACTTTACCTTTTACTTTCCCCAGCGATTTCACAACAGGCAAAATCATCATAAGTTGAGCATGAAATTTCCTATTCCCAACTTCTCCCCCTCTCCTTACATACGCGTCTATAGTGTCTCAGTTGACACACATTAACACATGACTTGACTATCACAATGTAAGCATATAACTTGAGTACATGCTCTATATATATATATACTATCAAGACAATAAATATGCAGTCTCTCTCGCCGATCGCTATCCCACAAAACTTTCTTCTCCTTGTCTCCAGTTAATTGATTCTACGTCAGCATTTTATTCTCTTTGCTTGGGATGTTCAGCTATATGCTCATCCATATATAGGGATATGATACTACAGCCGTTTCCTCATTGCACACGAGCACAGTCGGAGGAATTCCATTTAAAATTATTAATTAAATCGAAGTAGCTGGCAAGACTATGGCAACGCTTTAAAATAATCAGTTATTACGTTTCCGCATATACATATGTACTTTGGTCTCAATTGCGGAGCTGGGTCTGTAAGGAATTTCCGAAAAAAATAACGAAAAATTTTTTATTGCTACAAACGCCAAAGCTATTAAGAATGTTTAATCAAGACTTTTTATTTCAAATGAAACTAAGAATTTCTGATACACTTGAAAATTCTGATACCCTTAAAAACCTAGAATTTTTGATGCATATGAAAAACTAAGAATAACTATCTCAAAGTTTGAACGCAACATTTGTGATTGCTTAAATCGAATTTGCCAATGCTTGGTAGACTGGAATGGTAATGGAGGCGGAGTGAGGGAGAGAGAAGCGGAGAAAGGTTCAAGCTCAATCAGACTGATCCATGAGAAAGAACTGATTAATGAGGACTATATGTGTGTGTGTTTGTGGAGGAAGAAAAAAAGTGAATTTCGGGCAGTATGGTATGGAGGCTAATCTGAGTATAGATCTGGTTTTGATGGTAGTGATCATCCCATGTGAGAAACAATTTCCTTAAAACATAATCTCTCTCACCCATTGTGTGGAGGAGCACCTTTAGTGATGAATGACACCCACTTGGCTCTCCATTGCTCCTCAATTTCCCTTACTTCACTTGTTTCTACACATCATTTTTGGCCCTTTACCTCTCATCCACTCCTTATCCTTTGCCTTTTAAATGGATTGCCATCTCAAAATATCATCACTTTCACCACCACCCATCCAATGTAATATTAACCGAGGCTTTCAGTTTTGCTCTCTCTCCCTCACTCTCTTCCTTATTTTATGCACCTCACACATGATCAATGATGTCCTTCTGCTCATGGGTTCTTCTTTTCTGTCAAAATCCGTCACTGTACAACTTTATTATGACATCCCCTCGAGAAATTTTCGACTTGCCACACGCTCTTGTGCATGAAAATACTATGGCTTTGGGAGAGCGTCTGTGAGCGGAAAGGAGAAGGCAACCGGCAAGAGTTCCGCACACTTTGCATTCTATCTCTGCATGTATAGATTTTGATAACGTACGAGCTTCTCCAGCCACCGCTGACACATAGCAGGAGTGCTTGCTACTTTTCCTCAAGTTGCCACAACTTCGGGTGAGGCTGTAAAAAGTCTCTGAGCTCCACTGCATATACTTAAAACAACCTTCCACTATACCTAGCACCAAGAATAGCAGTCCTTCATACACTTAACCTTCCATAAGGATCATCCATATAACTTGTGTACTCAATGTTTTTAAATGGATACTTCATGTCCTGTCTTCTTTTCAAAAAGTGTTGTTTCATTATTTGTTGTTTCAGCCCTCTTCACTTACTCATTCTGTCAGTCACCCTCGTGACGTTTTACTTGCACGTTACTTTTAAGAACTTTGTCTTTAAAATATTTTATTTTTACTTTTTTATTTTGTAATACACATGTGTTTCGAATATATTTTCTTTCATTTTGATATATATATATAAATACATTTGTGGATATTTATTGTGTTTATTTCCTACCACCAAAACTAGCCAGAAATTTGCCTTGAGGTATGCATTAGTGAATAATTATCAGTAAAGAACGCAGCGTACATGCATAATGACCATACGAATTTACTACAATCTTGATTTAGCCCAAGGGAAGTCACCAGATCTGAATGGAGTAATAGAATCTCTGGGTACATATGCATGTACCTTATGGTAGATCGTCTAATTTAAATGTGCACACACCAGTAGAACTCTCACCATGTTGCTATAAAGCTATAGGAATCTAATACAGACATACAGAGGAAAAATAGAAGCAAATCTCTTTGAAAATGCTTGAGATTAAGTGTTGATCGTTTCCATTTTTTCTAAAAGGATTTTTCATACAAAACGATGCGACGGATTTCATGCATTTGGCAGATTTAAAGGCGGCTGAAATCCCATTTATCGAATCTTTTCATCTCCCGCTGTTATAAATTTATGAAGGTAAGGATAGCTTTCCACACCCCATCTGTAAACGTGGGTGAAACATTTAAAAATCCATATACAACATTAATGCATGGTTGTGGAAAAAACGAGGAGAAAGGTTCTTCTTCATTGCGCTACTTTACATCATATCTTTATACTGCATGTGCATACACTTGTCACGGATAGTTACTTGCTAAGCCCATGGGGTTGAAGCAAAGCTTGCCTATAGTGAACAAATGTATTCATCAGATGAATTTCATCTTGTATCCAAGTTTCTAATATAGATGTATTTTTGTTACGATCTTACTTTTTTCGCTGTAGGCTTTTTCGGAGGCTTCAAAGCAGCAGCATTTCAGGCAATTAAATGGTCGACAATTTTAGGAAATCTTGACAATTGAACATAAATATCAATTGAAGATTGGTATTGAAGATATTAAAATTAATTTCAAACCGCACAATTCCAAATGTAAAATCATTATTCCGAACAACCCGGAGTATATGAAGAGCTATTTTGGGAATCTATAAACTACTAAAAGATATGTCTCGGCCACCCATGTACAAACTCCTGTGAATACATTTGGCAAAGGCAGTACAAAGTCGGTGTTGACGGTTACTACTTGTGTCGAATAGAATAAATCCACAGAAAAAGCGTGGAAAGCGTTGAATTCCACCGAAATTGTTTTCACAACGAGTAGTCTATAGACTTGTAAGACTCCACCGAGTATCTGTTCTTCCTACGTATATAGCCTGCCTATCCATAAAAACTTTCGGATAAAGACTTACTGGAAATATTTTTCAAGAATTCAACTTTGGACGGGAATTTTGATTGCAAGGAGTAGTCCGAGACATTCTGGAGAAAAAGAAGGGAATAATTTCATTGGTTTTTTCTTCCTCCTCTTCTTCTTTTGCCTCCACAATTTTTTTCTCATATTCTGCTCAAGGTTCACTTCTTTTTTGCCTACTTCTTGATTCCAGTCAAACCTTCAAAATTCTTACTTCCGTATCCGATCTTTTTTACATCGCAGGGCTGCATATACACGGCATCATCTCCTCGCTGCTGGAGATCACGAGATAAGAAAGAGTATTAGTTACGGGGAGTTGGAGTTTTGAGCAAGGGAAAATATATGCATGCAGGATGATATTGGAAATGCAGAGGGCATATATGTATATGTAACTGTGTAACAATGTTCATACATTAAAGTCATACGTATATGGGCGGTTACGTAAGAAGCTGTTAGGATACTGTCAATATCATATCAGTTTTCGACTCTCAACACATCCTCTCTCACCATGTGCTCCCCATTAGGAATCTACAAATATGCTGGTGAAAAGTTGCTAATATATCCTCTCTGCTCCTCGTCTTTTTCTTCTTCTTCTTTCAATTCTTTGCTCCTCTAACTTTACTGCACATTCATGTATTATACCATAACTCCATGACTAACAATTCTACCAACTTCACTGCATGGCACCTTCCTCGTTGCATAAACGTACGTTCTGTTGTATTCCCACTTTTCAGTCTCTATGTGCTCCAAATGCGTGATACTTTCAAACAGTATAGAGGTACATATGGTGCCTAATACATGGGCAATTCCGTAGATTGAATCAGAGGACAAACTATTTGAACGCAAGTATACGATATTTATCTCGACCAACTTTTGACCACAAAGCTATTACCTTTGTGCCATATGGCTGGAATTTAAAAATGGACGATGCGATCATGAATATCAGTCGTTTTTTCCAGTCATCAGTGGTAGTTTGCAATACACAACTAGTAAATACAACTAAAAACCGTTTTTATGCAACACGTAATAATTGAAGATCAAGTGGGTATATCAAGTGTAAATATCAGTATACTATACACAGTGTTGTAAGTTTTAGAGAAATTGAAAAGAAAGTAACTTCAAGTTTTGTAATTCAATAGAGAAAAGAGCTCTGGAGTCAGAAGGAATTGCAACCGTGAAGGGCTTTTGATAGAGCGGGCTGTTCAAATATTTTAATATGCAGACTGCTATAAATGCTACTGTTTTACTGTTCTTATCTATATGAGAAGTCTAATCAGCGAAAAATAGATGGAAATGAGAATAAAATGACAGTTTACATTTGATGAGTTGCAAACTAAGTATAACTAACTTTGTCTGACTTCCTGAGGGGCTTCTTTTCCCATCACCCTTCTCTTTCCGCAGCTCCAGAGGGTTTGGTTTGTCGAAAATTCACAAACCCATTTGTAGTACAGAGGAGATTCTAGATGGGCATGAAAGAGGAAATAACCAATTTCTTACGCAGGAGTAACCTTTCGCAGGAAGTAGTTTATGTGGAAGGAACACGTGCCGAATGTATATAGTGCGGCTTACAGAACACCGGTATTCGCTATGTCGGAAGCAATTGTAATTTAGTTTTTATGCAGGGTGTGGAAATTTGACCAAGGTTTTGTGCATTGAAGTAGTTTTTTGTTTTCTTGAGTTGTCCGCATTTTTAATTGAATTCTATGAACACACATTCTACAAATTTATTTTAATTTATATTTTTGACAAAAAGTGGGGAATTAAAGTAACAATTAAATAATAATATTATTATATAATATTAGAGATATAATATATAACAATAAGTACAAAATGCTCCATACGTTAAATACTTACAGATAGTATGAGAATAATTGTATAATCAATATAAAGTCACATTTTAAATATTGTTCAATAGGTGGACCGAAAGTGACAGCAGGATTCTCGGAGAAAGAAGGTAAAAAAGAAATAAGCGTAGTGTTGGAAGTACCAAGATGGGCGAGGGTTGGTCAGACGGTGACGATGCATTGCAAGTATGACGTGCGAGGGGAGCCAGTGTATCAAGTTAAGTGGTACAAAGGGAAGAGAGAGTTCTACCGTTACGTTCCCAAGGAGAGTCCACCTGTGAAAACATTTCTATTCCCTGGGGTTCATCTTGACGTGAGTTATTGAGCAACAACCCTTGTTTTTTATCTTGTCTAACTTCTACTTATATTTGTCGACAAATCTTCTCATCATCTCTCCGTCATTTAATCTGAAATGTGCACTGTTTAGACTCTGAATTTACTGACTTTATTATTTGTCTTCCCTACCGATGTCGCGATGTGTCGAATATGTATAGGTTATAGTTTAATCAAAACTCCGTACACATGATATCCTTTTCATGATGTTTAACGAATACTTGTATCATAAGTCAATATTGTCGGCTTGAAGCGATAAGTCAAATTTAAGTCTGTATTTACGTTCTTAGAAAGCAAAGTGTCACAAGCCATATCACCCAGATTGCAAGATTCTCTCGTTTCCCCCACACTTTCTAAAGTAAAACTATGGTATAATAGCTGGATGCTGGTGTAGCTTGAGAACGTACTGGACTGATAGGGAAAGAATAGCTCCTTATAGACTGTCCCCAAAGCATTCTTACTTTCAGCTTGACTCAGGGTCTATCTGGGGCTACTACTTTTAAGATCTTTGTACACGTATTTTCGATGGACAACACGGCTCAAGCTCTGTTATACAAGGCTTTTCTCTCTTCTTTTTTCGTTATAACATTGCCCTGTTGGTGTTAGATTTTCGTTGTTCACTATTTTTCGTCACATGAACGTTGTAGGGCGCCTTTATGCTACGTGACTACAAGTAAACACTACCAACATAGGTATCTGTATCTATATGCACAGTATGTATAATCGTAGGAGCCCATGAGTTACTCCAAGACATAATCTACTCCAGCTTTTCTGCGTGTACAATTCCCACTGAAATCCGTCCTTCTATATTTTTCACATGTTCAAGCAAAAGTGCATATCCGCATTTGAGCGGGTGAATAGAGAGGTTAGGCAAGTGAGAGGAAGGGAAGACATATAAGTGAGAGAAGGGGTTGCACTCCTGCTTTAGAAAGCCCAAGCAACAAACAACAAGAGTTTCTTTTGGGTAGAATAGGTGTCCATTCTTAACGGGAAGTTGTTTGTGCTATGGTTATGGCTGTGGGAAACTCAGAAATATGATTATTTCAGAAGAGACTGAAAACTTTTTGGGCAAGTTTTTCTTTACTTCTCCGTCTCTCTCCCTCTCTCTCTCTCCCTTTCTAGCCAGTTAGTTCACTAAAATTCCTTTGCATTTGCCGCTGCTCCTTCAAAGTATGTTGTAGACATTTCCATGATGTATACATTGTCTTGACTATATTCGTAGTATGCAAGTCGATTGAACTGGTGGTGCACGAATCGCACATCGTCTCTTGACTAAAGTATAATCATAGCGTGCAAGTCTTTTTGACTATAATCTTGGCGTGCATGTCTTCTTCCTGACTATAATGATTACATGCACGTCGTCTGGACTATGAACCATGTGCTTGGATCAACTGCCTCCTTAACCCAACACCATTCTTACACCTCTGATGATGCAGATAAAGAATGGTATGTTGCTAGTCATGTAAACGACTAATGTGTAAGCCTTGCTTTTCTTCTGAGACGTTCAGCCTCCCTTCAAAACATTCTTGTTTCCTCAGCACCTACACCTACACTTACTACTTCTTGCTTCATGTGCAACATACAAGATAACAACACATAAGGTCACATATAACAACACACATACATGTGAGATACTCAGATAACTGACACTACAATAGCCAAAGACAGTATATTATTCCAGGAAGCACAAATTTTATTGAAAACTTTCTTTCCTCATCTTTTGATAAGCGGGTAAGCGCACATGATGCGTTTCACCGAAGGAAATACAGACATACTTATGTGAAGCCCATTGAAAAAAGATACAAATACTGGTAGTATTCTCGCGCAGTCGTTTCTGTAAATAAGCGGCTATCTGGATGTTATACAAGTTGTAGTAACATTAAAGTGATTTCTTTCTCCTCTTTATATGATATGCAAACTATAGTCGTACATAGGTATGTATAAATACTAACTGCTATCATGAGCGTAAATGGAGCATGTATGCGTTGTATTGTCTTTTCACGGGATTTTTCACACTCGTATCATATGATATTATTGTCTATGTGTATGGATAAGCAGTGATTGTATAGAAAAGGTAGTTCTCTTCGAAAGGAGTGGACGAGATGGGAGTAAGAAAAGATCACCGAAGCGACTCTTCTGTTTTCAATTGACAATATCCTCATCTCATATTTTTTCATTCTCGTTGCAATTCCGTCTTCCCTATCTCTATGGAGGGTTCTCTAAGCTTAAGACTCCTGCAAAGCTGGGATTGAGCTGTGTTATCCTCCTAGCTAAATGCACCAGAAGAGAGAAAGGTAGGTCTGTAGGTCTGCTTTCTGAAGGAAAATAAGACAAAGGCAAAGGCTGTACAAGGGAAACAGTACTGTATCTGTATATGAATCTCGTTCCATAAAAATCAGTTCGCATGCCCACTGATGTGTTTTTATCGTGCGTAACTTCTCTTAACACGTGATAACTTATGCTTTTGTACTTCATATCTTAGCAATTGTTTCAGAGAATGACAGTCTTACTTGTCCATATATACATGCCTACATACAGGTATATACATATTCAGGTGCAGTTAAATAACACTTGATTATTGATGTTCATATCAAAGGTTGTATGCCCAAGAATGATCTCACACTCCAGTAGCCCTTTAGGATGAACCGGAAGAATTTTCAAAGGCGGCATCGGGCCCGTAGCTATTCATAGCGTGCGGACCTTAAGCAATTTTTGCAGTTACACAGTTGGTAGACGCTCAGAAATCTCAGCATACTGGCAGATGTCTTCCATGTCACTGGCTACTATTCTATGTGATGATACTCACATCAGTATTGTTGTATAGCTAAACTCCCGTTCACTGAATTTTTCATGTATCTCTATCTTAGCACCACTTGATCTTTGTGCTTTGTAATGCTTCTTAGATGTTCTATTGCTATACGGCTTATATGTGTATCGATAGGTAATATTGTATATTGTCAAACGACCTTCCCAGAGTTTCTTTATCGTGCAATCACTTCTTGTTTCCATATATCGATTTACATTGCCATATTTCTGTATAATTGCTAACTGTAATGCTCCTACCACGAAATCTTCGACTCCTGGTGGATCGACTAACTATTGTGTGCTTTTGTGTCAAACATTCTTTCAATATATTCTTAATGTAAAAGCATTGAAAACTTCCATAACGTGCAAAATTTATAAAGATTTTACTGGTATGCCTACAAGTTATTATTACATAACTCGCACGTAGTCTTGCACATACTAGTTATACATGTTTGGAGACAAAGCGTTAGTGATTTTGCACTGTTGCGCCAAATTTGTTTGATATTGCTTCTGTTATACTTCCAGAATCGTTTGTGCTCGATGAGTTTCTATTCGTTTCACACGTTCTTGCTTTCCTGTGTCGCTGGCTTTCAGGGTATCTGGTGTGAGGGAAGAAAAAGGGTATGGGGCGAAAGTACAAATGGTCATGGAATATAATTTGAGGGATTTGTGCAAAAGTGACTGCTTATATGCGATCAATTCACTACATCTCCGTTTTTCATTGTCAGAATATTCTGTAAGCGCATTGAATTACATTGGGTGTTACTATATATATTGCAATGCCATCTGATACGCTATTCTGGTATCTAACAGCCTATATCTAACAACCTATATATAACAGCCTTGCTCATAGCACATACTATACACGTATGAATCCAAGGCGTTATAGCCAATGCTAATATGCAGTATAACTTACGTCCAAAAACAGGCTCAATACTTTGGTTTATAGCTGGCCGGCCGGCTCTTTATATTCATACGATGTAGCCAAAGTGTATTGTGCATTGCGTCTTTCTCACTCTCCCGCCTGCACAGCTTCCTTCTGTATATCTTCATATATCTCTATATGCTGAGGTTTCTCAATCGCTCAACCTCTCTCTTTCTTGTATTTCGCCTTCTTGTACTTTTTCTCTCGTTCAAGATAATATAAATGCAATGTTACAAACGCTACGCATAAAACAAGAAAAAACTGTTCATGTATCTACATTTTGGACTTTTCGGGCGTTCATAATACTGACTTTTCCTACGGAGTTTAAGGCGGTAAAAAGAAGAAGAGAAAGAAGAGGAGACATTGAAATGAGAAGCCTTTTCCAATTTATACATATGTAGTGTAAGCATGCATAAACCCATTCATTCACGGTCGCTCTCCTTTTTCCATGTAGTCTCTCTCTACACTTCTTTTCCTTCCAATGGGATTCTCTTGTCTCCGAAAAAAATTGTATTTCACCCTCCTCTGCATTCCTTGTAAGCCTCTCTTGAAGGAAGTCAAAGGGAAGCTGGGAGAGAGAAACGATTGCTTGCGCTAAAATCAGCCTTGCCTTCTTTTTTCCACATATACATATATAAGTTGCATGTATTGATATCCAAAACGATTTTTTACATTACACCACAACTTTCAACTATCTCCTGTAGTATCGTATCAACTGAACAAATCTAGTTACAGAGCCTAAGGCAATATCCCATGGTCCGAGTATAAGCGCATTTATGTTAACCCCGATTCTTTTCGCTATTCCCTATTCTCTCCTTCTCTCTGTTTATCTACAATTTTTCATGTGTTTCCTAGCCCGTGACGACGACAAGCTTACCTAATGTTCACTCCACAGCATTACACATAAGAACCTTGCTTGTATGAAAATTTGCGCCGGGAAGTTGTCCTTTACACTATAAGTGTAGCAGTGCACATATGAATTTTCTAGTGGGGACGCACAAATAAATGCAGGACTATCAAAAAAGAGAATATATCTGTAAAAATATCTCAAAAATAAGGAATAATTCACACGTAAGTACCCGAAAGTGATCGACGAACAGCGCTGATACAAGATTAATCAATAAGGACGCGGGATATGTCATGCATAAGGAAAGCTTACCTATACGAACTTCAAACGCACGTGGGTATAAGCTAGTATAGAACAGCTTTTGTGGAATAAAATCAATTTGAGGATCATTTGTACAACCATGGATTTGTGTAAATTCATTTTCTCCTATTTTCCCATTCATAAGACAGACATTGATTTTTTCATGTCAACTTTACTTTGGTGCTTGGCTTCTATCACTTCAATTCAGTCCTTTCAATTCACTATCTCTTTGTGGCCTGACTTTACTACTCTATGGTGTTTCATTTCTTGCTTTTTTATGTATGTCTTCTTGCTACAATTGACAGTCAACACCATTTGATGAACTTGCAATTACACGCTGGAGTTACACAACGGCCCCAAATTACTAACATCGACTGTCAAGAGCTGAACATAAATGTTGAAATCTGATTTTAAACGGAACACGAAAGTTATTAGCTTGGTCATTTTATTTAATTATAAGATGGTGATTTTAAGCTTAAAATGAAAACTCAAAATTTTGTTAAGATTAGGTAAAGAAGTAATTAATTAAATTCTTTCCCATCTCTATACCAACTATAGCTGATAGACTTGTTGAGTTATGAAGGAACAAACAATGTGCTCATGTTTATAAAGCCATCAGCATGTTTACCCAAATGCGGAAGTGCTGAGTGTAGGGAATTGTAAAAAAAAAAGAATGGAAGGCATGGAAAGAGAAACATGAAAACGATGAACTGTAAACGCATCCATTCATTTTCCAGTATATAGCGTAAAATAAGAAAGAAGGAAGCCACAGGGTGAGGGAGGAAATACTCTCTGTAAGTGAACATATGAAAAATTTGGCGTTAAATTGCAGTAGACGGATCATTGTGCATAAACTAAGTAGTTGTCATCTCTGTTCTTATTCTTATTCCTACCCCATTCCTCCCCTGCCCGCATAGCTAAGTAACCGTAGTTCTGTGCCGCTGCCTCTTCGCTGTCCAAATCCGCACCCGCAGTCGTACATATAGTTTACATCATGAAGGATATTTATTATGTAACTACAGATTTATGTATGGAGGATGAGGCAAGAAAGAATCTGCACGACTCTTGTTCTAAACAGGCGGAAAAGTTACTTGTGTATTGAGTAAAGTGCGTTTATTATAAGAATAATGATTATATATCTAGGTATAAAGCATATCTGTACAATAGTTTTGTACATTTGATAATGTTATCTTATATATATGGATATGTGCAGATGAGCATTATCGTCTTGTATGTATCTACGAACGTATGTGCAGTCTAATCTCATGTGTTTGTATACTAAAGGCAGTCATTTCAGTAAATATAATGTGCCAAGCAGGACAAATATGTATGTATTATATGTTTTATTCAAGGGAAACAGTGGGAAAATTCCACTAGTCCGTACATACATGTGGAAATCACTGATGAAATCCTTTTAAGTGAGCATTTGTATGATAAACGCCTTCCGGCCTACACTTTTCCACTCTTTTTCTTTCTCTCTCTAACTCGCTCAGCAGTGAAAAATGAAATCTAAGTAAAGGAAAGGCGGATAGAGAGGGAAAAGTAAGAGGGAAAATGTAAAGCTTTTTACCTTGTATCTCTATCTCTATATACAAAATACAACTACTACACAGGTTATATACATCCATTCATCTCATGTCTTACATCTGTTTAAAATATTGCATGTACTGGCGTAATATAAATCCAATAAGAGACTCTACTGCTGGGATGGCGTCCATTTTGCAATGTATCTGTGTAACTACTTGGTCGCATTTCCACGTATTTATGTATACACGCCTTTTACACACACGTGAGGGGATGTAAATATAGTGTATATAGATATAGTGTGTATACGAAGGTCTTGTGTATAACTTTATGCCTAAATAAATATTTAAAAGTGAGAATTACCCTTCGTGATACGTTACGGGAATTCCCTCAGGTTATGTGTCTGCGGTTTCCTTTCAAAACTCCAAAACTTAAAGAATTCTCTCAACTTTCTGACTTTTTCTCTGGTTCCACTGCCATTTCTCCAGGTTCCCTCTCTCCTTTCTCTCCCTTCCTCCCGCCTGTCCGGCCACCGTACAAAGGTCCGACCAATCCTTTCCCCGTTTATTTGATAGCTGTACAACTTCTGGGTAAATAAATGACTTTCCTACCTACACTTGAGTATAATACAGAACAAGAAGGCCTTTTTCCTCCAAAAAATGACTAATACGTTCCCTCTTGGACAAAAGCTTATCTTAATCCTCTTTAAGTGACTATGGTCCTAAAATACCTGGTTCTCGCTGTAGTGTAGCTCGCAATATACCCATGCATAACATTTCCAAAACTTACTTTCTTAATTAATTTTCACTTTTTCCTATCATCCCTTATCTCCCCTACAATCTTCGCAATTAAAATTTTGACATAAGCTTTTTCATTAGCTACACACATATGTATGTATCTGGAATGACGTCAGGAAATGAATAAGTGACAAGCAAATTTTTTACTGAAAGAAAGCGCGTACATATATATTCGTTGTTAAAGGAGTACCCTGTTTGTCAAAGTAGCTTTTATATAAGAGACCATCTGACATTGCCAACACTACAATCCTTTTGCAGTAGAATGTATCCTGTTTTGAAATCTTTATAATAAGCATTACCCTCAAAAACAGAAATTTTCAATACTGCTTATACACATGAAATAGAAACAAATGCTACATGTAATAGAGTAATAGCTATGTATATGCTTTCCATGCAAAACAATAATTTATGTACCAAGGTATCTGTACAAATATTTCATGTGCGGAACAATGTTTGGCATACGGAAAGCCAAGAAACTGACTTAAGGCAACGCTTAGTCAAATACACTGGGAGCTAAATTGTAAGAAGTAGGAATTTGAAGCGGAACTGTCACAATTTTTCAACCTCAGTCAAATGAAGGATAATGTAGAGGAAGATATAACATTTTGGGTTATTTTGACTATTATTCTCTGTTGGGCAAACAAGTAGAGCAATTTAGAAGTTACAGACAAGCACAGGAATTGGTATAAAATATAACTTGCTACATGTCGAGTATTTCTTAAACTCTAACAATATATTTTAATCAGGATAAAAAAGAAGAAAAGGCGAAAAATCTTGCTGTAATACTCCATAGGCTTGGTTTCGTCAACATTTTTATAGATCTTCACCATAGCTTTATCAAGTCAATCCATATGTGGACAATTTGAGCAAATATAAAGGACTCCATATGACCCATATGTCACCATGTACAACAGTAATATAACACAGAGTGTAAGAGAAATATGAAGAACAGTATACAAATGATATTCCGGAAGCTTTATAAAGGTAATCGAACGACAAGCTTTATAAAGCCATACTATGGGTGAGTATGCAGGGAGCACAAACGGTAGTGAAATAGACATAAACAGAGAGACAGAAACAGAGGAACAACAATAAGAGAAATAGCAAGCAATAGAAATGAATTTTTTCTCTGCTTGCTGTCGGCAGAAATTTTTTGAAGGAGGACTGAAGGAGATCCATATATTTGTGTATGTTGACTGGGTTGGCATACAATTGATTTATTTCTAGCCTTCTGCTCTTTTTTTCTGACAGGAAAATATCCAAAAATTTCACCGGAAATTTATTATGCATGACGCTGAAAAATTATAAAATCTATTTGAGTGTTTTTCCCTTTCCATCCTTGTACGTCATGTTTGGTGTAATACGTAGCGGAGGAATGTCGGCATTTTTATTTCCTTGCTCCTCGCTATATGTAAGTTCGTCTGTACTTATGTATACCTCTGATTCTTGTGTGTCAAGTTGCTCGTATGTAGGGACATCACATAGCACATCTAGTATTACATGTTTATGTTTGCAATGGATAGGCTCGGAGCTATCGTTGAGGAGTATTTGTACCAAAGGAAGCCGTATTTTTTGGAAAGAGGCAATATAGAAGCAGGAAAGGCTGTTAGAGAGAAAACTCTTTACTCTCGTCGTAACTTTTACCTATATAACCGATATTCCATCCTCTTCTGGCTTTTGCCTCAAGATTTATTGGATTCATTTTCATTTCTATTTCAGTAAGGCACGCTCTTCAAAGTATGTTTGAACTTTTTTTTATTATTTTACAATGCTCCTTATAATACAGTTGTGTACGCAGTGCTGTAAGTTCGATTTTGGTAGGTTTCTCAGACATTTATGTCTTAACAATAGTGCAGGAGTCGCATATTTTGGGAAAACAAGTGGAAAGTTGGCAAGTTTAGAGGGATGAAAGTACAAGTGTTTGCGCTGTCTTTTATGCCTCATACGTAGGCACATACTGTAATACATATAATAATGCTAATGTAGAGTATACATATGCGCTTTTTCTACTGTATTTTGCATAAGGCAGTATATTATCTTCCCTTTCGAATACTTCCTGGCTAAGAATCTATACGGAAATCCTCCAATATATAAATAGGAAGATTGTACAGAAATAATTCCATACATTTACCATCTTTAAAATGGTTATAATTTAAGGCTTTTTAACGTCAAGAGACAAGTTGCGATGTTTGGATTAAAATATACCTGGATTCAGGAGAGGAGGTGATAATGTCTGTGAGTATAAATACAATCAGTATCTAGAACACAAACAATCACCACACAGAGAACCTCACACTTAGGAGCCGCATGACGGAATATAAAGCCTTTTAAAAGGGAAAACACAAGGAGAGTGAAAGCACATGTGTATTTACTCTCCCATAAAGTCTCCTCCCAAATATAACCTTTCACAACTGTTCAAGAATGAATGAGGTGTGTTACTTGATTCTTGTTCAAGTTCACTTACAACAACTTCAACTCACACAATCCCGTTCCTTTTAGCAGAATGTTTTTCTGAAGCCTCTATTGTTATTACTAAAAAAAAGTATAGAGATCGTATAGAAGAGATCGTAGAAAAGCGAAAATAAGAGAAAAATCTCACGAGCAGGCTGCGGTGAGCAAACACAAGTGTTGCATTTACTATCCCGATTCCTTCCGTCATGCTTTGCTTGTATGTATGTAGTTATATATCTATAATCTAGTAGTATGAAATACATATAATGTAGTGCATATTTGCAACTTGAATATACGGAATATTGTTTTATACGCTGAAGCTCACAATAAGTTTGTCTTTGTGCGTTGTATTTTCATTGCCGTATTTGTAGACAGAGCTTCATAAGCTCACCGTTGCATATGTTATAATATGTATAAATGTTATTTCAATTTACCGGCACGTTTATTGCAGGGAAAATTATATATCACTAATATAGACTTGTAGAATGTATGTACTTCATACTAGAAGACAGTATCATGATCATATTAGAGGTGAAAAATAAATTTAACTGGTATTTGCTTTAGGTCGCGGTTATCAACTTCCAGTATTTAGAGAGTCTCTGCATCGTACTACAAGATGTTTACTTATACGAACCCTTTCTAAGTCCATAATCCCTTCCTCCCGTATATTTACAAAAGGGTTTAGAGTGTATTTGCAGTTCCCACAGCCATGAAGACGCTGGACCGACAAGTAAATAACTAGTAAATATTTGATGAATTCATTTGGACTAAATCCCTATCATGCTACATTTTTGCCAACAACTGCTTCACACACCGTTAAATGCACCATAAATTTTTTGTAGTATTATTAATACCATTGTGCTTGTTATTACATGTAGTAATCATTTAGCGTCAAGTCTTTTCCTGTTGGACCTTTCTTCTCTATCAACAAACTTGGCTGGATATATACTGCCGACTAAATTTGTTCCGATTAGACTTGCAAATGCACAACAACAGTCCATTGCAACAAATTAAGTACTAATAACTAAACTACCAAAGTGAATTACGGGAGCTCAACAGCACAGTGATAATTATTTTATAACCTTAGTGCTATGAAATATTAATGGGAGAAAGCATAAACGCTTTATTAGAACCTGTATTAAAGGCCAATACAGCTTTAGTAAGTATGTAGTAAATTCCTCCGTCGAAGAGCCTATGTGGAATGAAATGTTATGGAACGAGGGGCTGTAAAATACATAAAATGTATATGAGGCTGTTGAGAAAAGTGAATTGAAACCCACGGGCATGAGATGATGTGGTCTTGCCTTGTTTTCATATCTTATGTTAGTACTAGTTATGTTCACAGATCAATAGGAATCAGATTTGGATGTGCAAGCATGCCATCGCAGGACCTAGGAACTAATGTGCATAAGGCAGTCGATGAATCTAGCAGCTCGTGTTTTACCTTATACAAGTATTTGGATACTATATAACCTCATACATACATGTACACATGCTTTACTCGAGTATTAACTCGCATAAATAGTTATTCCTACCTCTTTTACTTCTGCCTGTATAGTTACTCCTATTGCCCCTTTCCCCATCAAAACACTATTGGATTCCCCTCCTCTAAACAGAAACTCCATTCCTGTGTCCATTTCACCAAGTGACACTAACGATTACGAACTGTGGACACCTAATAGTCTCATAAAATGCAATGGGGAGTCTCTTCTTTTTTATACGCACGTACGATTGCGAACGAGAGAGGCGGTGGTGGATGAGGCCGTCGTCCGAGAAAACAGTCACAACCCTAGGAATTTCACGTTCGTCCGGTGTTCTGGCACTCTTGTATTGCTTGTTAAAACGACACAAATGTAATTTAGTTTATAAAGCAGTGTATCAGTGCATACCACTACACTTCGAGCTATCTGGTCCGGAGTTACATAAAAATAAATATAACAGTGCACGTACTGCGGATCTTCTTTCAAGAATGTGATGTAGTTTATAACTCACACAACATTGTTTTTACAGTCATGTGTATTACAGTGTATAAATTAATATACATTTAATTAAGTTAATTAAATTTGTATGCATTTTACCGTTAATTTACGTAATTAGTAGCAGTGAATACTTAAATATTCTTGTTGTTGACAAAGAGGATATTCTAACTTATTTTTATACTTTATTTCAGCTTACCAAATCCAACGCCTCAGTCATCACATTGAGCAAGTTGGATTTAGCCACGAAAGGAACCTACAGCTGTGAAGTGTCCACAGACTTCCCCAATTTTTATACATCAGTTAAATCTAGCGCCCTGGATGTTGTAGGTAAGGCGACGCCATTTATATTGTATTATTAATTGGTTTATGTCGTTAATAAAGAAGTTAACCGTAGGCAAAGTAAGGAGAATTAAATAAATATAGGTCGTATAGTCGTACAGTTTTGAACATGTGCATAACTATAAGGAGGAATATAATAGAATGCCGGGAGTATGTGCATAAGTTTGTACGGCTAGCCCTGAGAGGCGCAGTATATAATTATATGAAGCTAATTCTAAAGGAAATACTCCGGCCAAGCCATTGAACAGTGTTCATATTTGTAAACATGAGAAGAGAAACATTTACGAAAATAAGATACACTCGACATTCATAAGGGGAAGGAGAGAAAAAGAGATTCATTTGAAGAACGGAGTAGTATATAGTTGGAAGGAAGGGCGGAAGATAAAGGCGGACGAGGAAGGCAGGACGTGGTGAGCTTTTCAAGACGCGGAAAGAAACGGTGACATAAAACGTTGAATAATTTGATTTCCATAGAAACTCGCAAGGGCGAAGGATTTGATTTAATCAGCTTAGGTAGAAAAGAGAAGATCAAAGGAGTGTGTACAGGCAAGAAAAAGACGGATGTGATGGAATTGAACCCACCTTTCCAACCAACCATGGTGTACGAACCTAGCCTCTTGATGATCATGGTACCTATAAATGCCATTAGTCATTAAACTTCTTCCTCTTGTGTTCCCCACTTTTTTCACCAGTAGTGGCGACTCCAGTGTATCACCATTTCCCCCATAGCAGCTCCTCTTTCCACTGATCCTGCAGCTCAGGATATTCTCGTCAAACTTCCACGCAACCCACTCTTCACGTCCTGTCTCTCTCTCTCTCTCTCTCGCCTGCACTCCCAAATTAAAGGATACTTCCAACAAGAGTTACATTGCATAAACTGCATATCTACTGAAAATTAACTCACATCTCCCAACTATACACACGTACTACCATCTCTGTGATTCTTTCACCGTGTAACTTACAGCAGCGTGTGTAAAAGTCTGCATTTCATTTCGATTATCAAGAGAACTGGGTAGATCTAGAGAAAACTGAACTGTTAGCCGCCAGCTATTAAAATTATTCCGTCCGCTTCACTGCTCTTGTTAAGTGCGCATCATGCGATAAATAACGTGGAGAGCGTCATTGAAACCTACAGATACCTATGTACATACATATGCTTCTAGTCTAATATGACAAATAAGCCTTGATCAGTCCTATGAAGTTTTCCCTTACTGTAGTTCAGTTTCACCTCTTATTTTCTGCCTAATGCAGCTCTAATTTCTACCATTGCAGTTTCCTTCTATATTTAGTGGGTTGATGTAGAACATCAAAATCCAGTATAATAATTTATATTATACATACACCTACGTAACATTTTAATTTAGCTTTATATTTTACATTCTAGGTTTGTATTTGCATCAGTAGTTTAGTTTTGCTTCATAAGTAACATTTTGTAATTAAATTTAGCTTTATATTTTGCACTCACTGAGCTCTCTTTTACACTGCCGTTACACCATATTTCATAGCTTTACTGGTCGTAAGAGCATATTACTACATCGATCGTAATAAAGCCAATACCATAGCTTTATAGCATTGCGTATGGTTTCATTTTGTTTCATATTTTCCATCATTCACAAATTTTTGCAGTGGAGGAAAGCAAAATTCTACATAATTCAATCCAAATTTTTACTAGTGTGTTATTCTTAGATTAGGGTAAAAAACAGTTTAATCTCCCTCCAGTAATACCTAAAATAATGTAATTGTACACAAAGTTTGAATTTGTTTTCCAATTATTAATAATATAAAAAGAACAAACCATCTACCCAGTCTCATGTAAATTACTCATGAAATTATTTTTTTTAAATCTACTTGAGGAAATGGTATCTTTTGCCTCAGATGGAATACAATTCTATGTTTTAGCACATTTTGAGAAAGTTTTGTGAGTATACTTTCTCCAAAGTTCATCTAACATGTAATAATAATTATTGACGTTAACATAAGCAAATAAGATGTTTCTATAACACATTGGCATCTATAGCTCTGATATTGGAATCGAATTCGATTAGGTACCTATGTATGTATGTGGGATTCCGCAAAGGCTAACATGTTCTGAGAATTTAGTAGAAGTTATGGGTATAATGGAAACGGAAATTTCATTTTGGTCTATGCACCCCTTGTTGCATTTTACTGTAGGAATTACAATCCTGTTGAACAAGAGGCCCGCGTGTTTAGATTCGGGAGTGTATCTCCGCGGGCAGTGCATGCACAGGAAAAATGTTTCACGCTTTAACTACTCGTTTGTGGTAGACTACAATCCGTTGCTCCCTGTTTGTCTTTCTTTGGCGATGAATCTCTATAGTAATTGCAGTGATAATTAGACGGCAAAAGTTCACACTGTTTTCCTTTAAAACTCATGTATATATATATGCTTTTGGCTGTTTAAAAGCATTAACCATAAATTACTCTTTGGTTGGCCTGCAAACATTGTTTTCCGATTTTGAGACACGTAACAATGGAGCTATACAGGAAGGGAAATTCTCTAGAATCCGGAATTCTCCACAACACTTTTCTCATTGACATCATTTCTTTCCATACAATATTTGGACGATATTCCATGTCTACAGCACTTTTATATACAGTAAATTCCTCTCTACAGTTCTTTTATATAGTAGTAGTTTTTCTCTGCAACAATTCAGCTCAACCGGAACTACAACATTGTGGATACTTCTAAAGTGATCCAGAAAATCGTTACAAGCATCTACTTAATATGATCACAGCGTTTATAATATCTAGTAATTTGCATACCGGCTAATATTGAAAAACGCTCACGGACTGAATGGACCACCTTAAATGCAAACGTTCGCATATAGCTGAAACTTAAACTGCAACATTTCAGCAATGCCAAAAGTTACGCAACATTTATGTAATAGAACTCAAGCTGTATATAGGGTTGACAGAGCAAAGGAAGTTAAATTTCCAGAATGTTCACCCATAGAAAAAGAATGAAAGCTGAAAACTATTCCCATTCGATGCACTGCAAAGGCGTCGTTAAAATTGCAAAACGTTCGCACAGGGAAAAATTGCAAAATTATCAAATAGAACTATGCAAAATCACTTGGAACTGAAACTGCAAAACGATGGCGTCGACGAAACTGAAGCTGTGAGAAGGAAGCGTAGAACATACGGTTTTCTTTTTGATAACCACAGACTCGATGAATTTCAGTGAGGAAAGAGAGAAAGTTTGGTTAAAAGGCGAGAGAAATAACATTTGCATGCGTAAGTTTTTGAGTATTCGATTACCACTTAGGTTGATGAACATGATGATCGCAAAGATGTAACCAAAAGCTTATTCCAGATGGTTTATGACTTTTTAGTCGCCGCACGCGGATGTATGTATACATTACAATGCACAACTTTCTGTATATATGCCTATAGGGAAAAAACTTGGTTTGGAGATGTTGAGCCTATACACAGAAGTGTATGTTAGATTTTGAAAATATTGCACCAAACATAGGACTGAAAGGATTGTACTATAAATTGTGTTACCGTGGGAACACTACTACAAGTAATAGTATTCAGAAAACTTACACATAGATACTGACAGTTGAACGAAGACAATGTTAGCATGTAGAAAGGATAGCTTTAAGAGTGCAATGCAAATTGTCCGTATGCAATGTCCTCTATACTTGTATGTTGGGAATAAGAAAAAGGGAATAAAAATGAATGTGGTGTAGGGAAGCACTAAGCATAATTGCACGTCAACGAGTACTAAAAACGCCGATTCTGGACGTGGATCATAAAAGGAAAAAGTGTAATTAAGTCATATAGGAAGTAGGCCTGTCATGTTTTCACGATCCAAAGAACTCTAGATTTTTACGATATACTTTTACGAGTTCTATCAAACCAACGACCATGTTTCAAGCTCATTTCTCATATCTCGGTGGCGACTTCCTCTTTTTCTCTCTTCTCTCCACAATATTTTATTCTCCACTCCGCCTCGAAATCTCTGCTGCTCTTCCTGTATCCTGTATGTTATCATATGCAGCCCAAGCTTTAGCCTCTATCATTTTTCTTATGTACGTCTCCTGCAGAAGCGTCGCTCTGATCAACATCAATTTTCAGCTTTGCAACTTCACAATTATTTCATATATTTCTCCCACTCTGAACAATTGCATGCTGTGTCTTTTTCTTCACCCAGTTGTAGACGACGCCTCTTTCAGGTCGTTGGGGAAGCGCCACTTTTTAATTTTTCCAATGTCCTAACATATACCACAATCCACGTCGCACTCATAGCCATACATACCCAAATTGGGAATTCACCAGGTTACACAAATGTGGACATTTTTTACTTCAGGGTTTTGAGCTTTATCGCTTTGGTATACACCCTGTCACTAGCGATAGCGAATAATTCATCTCATTGCAGTAATAATTACTGATTTAGTTATCCAATATACTTTTGGATCACGCTGTCAGTTTCTTGCATATGCCAAAGTTTACCCACCTTTTTTGAATCCTTGTTTTATAGTGCATATGTACTACTGTATACTAAACAGATTATTGGGAGACGGGGTGGAATGCACAACTTTATTGTTGTTATTATTGTTTGTTTTAAGTTATTGACTTACAATCAAGTCCATCATCAGTACTGTCAGACTAGCAACTTCCAGGTTGTATGTTTGATTCATTGTCTCTGTGGTGTTTATGTTTTCAAAACGGTTTCTAATCTTTGAGAAGGCCATGAATGGATTTCAAACCATTTTTAGAACACAGCATACCAGATATATCTAGGATGAATATGTAATAACTGATTATTTGCATATAGACACACAATAATATAAGTAGGATAAAATGTATAAGGATTCAAGGGTTCACGAGGATTTTGAAAAGTATTGTTACACAATGAGCAGAAGGATAAATCCAACGGAAGGAGCTAAAAATGGTTTCATCGTGAATAAAACAAAGCATATAGAACAACAAAAGATATTATGACACCTTTCCACATAGTCAAGCTGATTTACAAATTAGGAGTAGATGTTGGGCTGGCAATGAAACTGACAAAATTAATACCTCGGCGGTATTTTACGGAAGCCTTGAAGGTGGAAAGTTGGTTAGCCTTCCGCTCAACGAACCGCAGGTTTTGAGGGAACGGGTGGAATTAATTATAATAGGTGGGTTCATCGAATGATTTGAATATAATATGATATTAATGAGTGTGCAAATTGCGTATCTTGTGGATAGTTCATTGTTGGGAGTTCGGTGTATGCTTATAAGTTTAACGTTATATACAAGTTCGGTGATATCAACTATATTACGTGCCGGTATTATATAATACATAGCTTATTACACACAAGTTTTATAACAGAGAAGTATAAAGGAGCGCAGTGGTGCCCTAACAGAGATGGATGCATAGATAGGGAAGAGACGGTGAATGTGCAAAAACGATCATGAATGAGCATGGATAGGCCTGGGATAATGCAAAGCGAGCAGAGCAGATGTTGTGGTCACTTTATTAGTGGCAAGGGATGATGATATGTACGAACCTCGTGATACATGGTATTAAATGTTGTTTTTATAGCTCAGCACATAAAGGCACATATGCTGTACGCCATATACATTAATGCATTGCTTTCCTATAGCAATATACTCATAGTTATATAGCCTTAAACGACGTGCACACGTGGAAAACGAGGCTTAAAAGCATGTACACATAGACATAATCTTGAAATGTGTACAGACATAACGAGATGGAGAATTGTCCTTTAGCAGTTGATTCTGCATTTCGGATTCAACTCAAGTTTCATTGCGAACAAAAGACATAATTTCAACCACAACGCCCAAAATTTATGAGATGAGTTGGAACATTTGGTTTACCCAGAGCATAATAAAGATGTACAGGACTCAAATGTCTTAGTTTTCATTTTGCCTTCGTACATGTATATTAATATTATAGATACACGGACCGCAAATTCGCACTCACATATCCTCCTTTTCCCTTAGGACGATACATGAGATACACAGCACCACCACCAACAGCATTTACCACGAAAGTCACTACCCTCGGTTTTCATACCTAATAAATTAACACTTTAGTCAATATAAACATGCTCTGTTTTCTTTTAAATGCCCAATGTACAAGTCGAAATGCAGGAGAGCTAAGTATGAATGTTAGAACATAGCAGTCTAAATATAAAAGGCTTAATTTTAAAGGCCAAATATTACCCAAATATATGGATTTACATTTACAATGAACGAAGTATTCCGGGATAATTTTACTTTCCGACTACTTATGCTGCTATAAAGTATAGCCACTTTCAAAGCTAAATGGCAAATCTGGTAATTTTATTGGAAGCTGCAAAAAGGGTATTCTAGTGGGGTAAGGAAAGCAATTAGTTACAGGTGATGATACTGCTGAATTCAATTGTTAGCTTAAGTATACATAAACTCTGTGGTGTTGCAAACAGTAGCAGTAAATGACCAGTTGTGCAACACAGTGGACAATTTTAAACGTGTATTGTTATTTTCGCTAAAGAGTAACAAAATATCGTGTAATTTTGTACAAACAACACTCCAGCTACATCCATTCTAGCTCTTCTTCCGGTTTTATCCTTTGCTAGATATTTTTCCGGTTTTATCCTTTGCTAGATATTCTTCCTGTTATATCGCTTGCTGTCTATTCATTCAATGGCAGCGGCAAAGGAGAATGGGATAAAACAGGAGAAAGAAGTTTAGAAGTAAAGGAAAGAGTTTTGTAGTTACAAAAGCACATGTTGATGGCTGTTCACAAGCATTTCCATCACATGTAGATGGGGAAGAAGATAAGAGTGTGTGCTTTTTAGAAACTTGTCCGAGCCTTTTGCAACTGTCGGCATTGAAAGGAGAAAATAAAAAAGGCTAGCCACCATGTAAATTGCAGAATCAAAATTTTTATAGGGAAAGTTAGTTTTCCACATCCACATGTCTGGCTAACTTTTAGATTCACGTCATACTTGTATCTTGATTCACTCCGAGTTATTTCAAATGCTCAGTATAACCATCATTTCTACAGGAAAGTCTGTGTATGTGTGTTTGGGAGGAAAATTACTAAGGAGCATATGATGGTTGGGAGAAAGTTTCCAGGGAAATGCCTCCTTTTATTGACAATCTAGTCCAATAATTCAAAACGTTTTTTGTGCTTATCAGTCTTGAGAAATTTTCCTTCTTACAGCGTATAAGGGCATTCCGTCATTTTTGAATTAACTATTTTCTGATTCATTTCCCTTCAAATTTTCTATTATTCCTACATCAATTCTATATGGATTCTAGCCTTACTTACATTTCAGAAATGACTTATATTTTGCATAGGTGCGCATTCATGCATATGTGTTATGTTGCTATTAAGAATATTTTCAACAAACACAGATTATGTTATTCATATATTTCTATGGTACTGTTTAGTTTGCATACATTAGTACACGTGTAAAATACATGATATTTGTTACAAGGTATGAGGTGATGAGTCCGAAGTCTCTACTCTATAAGGCGCCAAAAGTTTGTTTTTCGCTACACCGGTTCGACTATTTTCGACTCCTCAGAGACTTTTTCTTTGGCGTCTTCTAACGGAAGTTTTCATGGAATCATGTACTTGAAATATAAAAAAATACGGGGCTCCTCATACTTAAACTTATATAAAGAAATTCAATAGGTGTCATATGAAGTATGTAAAATCCCTTATGTGCCCCTTGAAATACATGGCAAGCTAATACATATACTAATTTAATGTACAAATAATAGTAATGTACACAAGTCTTACAGATATTAAGATACAAAAAATCAGGGTAGTTGTGGTCGCCCTGACTTTAATTAAGGTGATGTAACTTCAAATTTAGCTCTTTTAATTCTCAATTTTATTTCTGGGGAACAGAGGAACACTGTGTCAGTAGAAAATATAGGTAGGTTTGTTCTGCAAGTAGCGTGTGAAGCTTAGGTAACTATATTGCTTCTGCATTACTTTTAGCCATGTATGCTCTTTTAGTGCGTATATAGCCCGGTTTAGTTTTGGCTCCTCATTAGATTGAAGTGCCGAATGTATACGCCAGACTGCTTCATAATGCATTTCCATAATCACCATCATCAAATTATTTGTAATTTAGGCTGTTGTACTTGTGCAAAGGGAATCTTTCCCTTGAAATTACAGTATATAGTAGTCGAGAGAGTGCTACCATCAACGGAGACTTTGATGCTGAGTACTTTCATATCACTGCTTATTAATGAGTTCATGAAGAGGTGCCGCGGGCATCGTCTTCTTCTCTAGCATCGTTTCGCTCTTCTAGAATAACAATGCTGGCTGGTGTTGTGAGAGTGAGAATGAGCTTGTCCATGGATATACGTGCTACACGGGAGAACGGAAATAGATGTTTCAGCACCTCAAAGCTTACCTAAAAGAGATTCCATATACTATATACTATTTGAACATAACCAGCTAGCTTCTACACTTTTCCACGTAGTAGCAGAACTCCCACATTATTTTCCTTCAACAAGAACTTTCACAAAATGCTCAAACAACAAGAGCTTTACCACTGTCCCCCTGTTCCTGTTTTTTCCCCAGCATACGTATCAGGAGTTCATCGTCCTAACGTATAAAAAAGAAACAATGATACCGCCCTCAACGTAAACCTTATAAACACTATTTTGTGTGTCATCACCATTTAGAGTTTGACGCTTGCAAAGTGAAGGCGATTTACAGCCAAGTTATAAAGTTATTTTATTCTTGAATTTAGGCACTTTACACTTTTAATGTTAGTATATTTCTAGAAAAATTGTCTTTCTCGGGGATATTATTTTTTAATCATGCAAGTTTATACTGAGTTGTTTTTTCAAATATCTTAGATGTAAAGTAACTTGAAATTCAAGCATTGGATAAAATACATGGAAAGCTCTGTCAATTATGCATCGGTTATGGAATTCTTTGAAGATGATTATACGAATCCAAATTTAAATACCCGATATACGTGATTTGTTGTCGGTACATTGTTGTGGATGACGTTAATTAATAATATATATGCACAAGTATATTAGAGACGTAGCGCATTGAAAATACGTCGTATCCATGAGAATACTGAGAGTGTAGCACGATTAGTGATGACTTTACATCAATTCGTGGTGCTAATTGAAAGTACACATCTTAGAACTTTGAAAACATCTTTAGTTGGAATGTAAATAATTCACATGTAGCTTGGGTGTGTAACAAAGATGTACAGTTGATCGACGGAGTTAAGTGCTGCTCCTTCTGGAGAAAACAAGATCCGAAGAACTGGAAGGATACAGGGTACTAGGGGAGAGAGAACTACATGACAACTTTCCGTTAAAATGTTTTTCATAAATAGCATTATGTAAGTACAAGCTATATGCTTATGGTTAGTGAGATTCAAATAAGCCATCAACCTTTTTATCACAAACCTATTCAAATCACTACATACATATACTATGTGCTGCACAAAAACATGATATAGTGAGTTACACTAGAGATTCTTGATGCCTCGTTATTCATGTTTTTGTTAGTACTCACCATGTTAGACTGCAATAATACTATGACTAGAGTATACTAACAATAAGCTATTTCTATGTTGTGCATACCTAGTGTATTTACATGTGTATTGAATACTAAATTGCATCTTCTGTGGTGTATACATAAAGCGAATGCATATGCCAGTGGAACTTGTATCATTGCATCACCCTCAGACAAGTGTATCCCGATTGTATCATTTCATCACGGCGAAGAATAATGCAGCAACAATTTCCTACACCAGTCAAGTTGTATATTGTAAGAAAGTCGGGAAAGTTCATGTGAGTCAGTGGTGTGTTGCTAGAGAGTTAAGAATTGTGTAATCCAGGCTTGTCTGATGTGAAGCAAAAGTACATAAGAACTATACATGTTAACCTTCAACACATAGAGTGTACATTGTATATAGTTTTGTTGACGGCAAGCCTCACACACAAAAAGGTTGCCTTCTTTCTTCGACAATTTTTCTCCTTTTGCTTCTCTCTCTTTGCCCCATTTACACTGTCCATCAAAAAGCAGTCAGTCACAAGAAGGCAATGTAACAAATTACTCTGGAGTAAAGTGAGGGAGGAGTGGACGATGAAAAAATAGGGCGACTAAGGTTATAGCAAAGCAGAGGAAGGAAATCGCCAAAGAAAGATTCTATTTTAAGTCACAATAACAACCAACAGCAGTTGTTGTGGAGTGAGAAGAAGCTGGTTCTGCCTATGACTCGGTCTTGTTGCCTGGATTATATTCTCCGGCCACTGTATTTATTATTCTACGGTTAGGATCAACTCGTCTGACAACCTCCCCCAATCCTTCGTCCTCATCATTTACGTCTCCATTCTTTCCCTATCTGCTTGCTCGTCTTCAGCCCATGCTCCTATGAGCTACTGGAGAGGGAAGACTCGGACATCAAAATAAAGATGTACATCACCTCTCACCAACGTTTTCTCTATGTATATATAAGTAGCATTTTTTCTCGGACAACCGTCATTCTGCTTTATACAAATATATCCGCCTGCATGCTTTATGATTTATGTCCATTTTCCTGGTATTCCATTATTGCATTGCCCGTGGCAAACCATTTTAAGGACGTCAGTGTGAAAGGGAAATTAGGGCAACAAATTTCAAGGTTGCTGGATATATATTTTTGGCTTAAGTTTAACCCCACGTGGCTAATTTTATGCAATGAAGCTGTACAAGCAAATAACTTATAGTTATTTAACTTATATTTAATAACTTATAGTTAATAAACAAGATACATATTTTATGCACTATTATTAAAAATAAAATTCTATATTGCAAGCCAGCGTTTTACCCTGAGCACTCGCCCCACTTAAACATTACACGACCCCCAATGGCCCCAATGTTGTTCTTGTCCTCATTGTCAGACAGCAGTCTATATAATTTATCTCTTCTCTCTATTAATAGTTTCGTTGTGACGACCGTGAATCCGGAATGCTTGCGTTAAGGCATTTCGTTGGGGTGGGGGTGGGGTAGGGGGAAGGGGGCTGGGGGTGGGGTCTACTCGTATAATTTATTTTGTTTGTGTTATTTCTCACAAGGTAACTGAGTATGTCTTTTTATTTTCTTCCAGCTTTCCCAGAGTCAAGACCCGTCATCAGAATGATGAAACAAACCTACTTGATTGGGGACATGGTGGAGGCGAATTGCAGCTCATATCGCTCAAAACCTTCAGCAAATCTTACATGGTACATCAACGAAGAACAGGTAATATTTTATTTTTTTCAATTTGCTAATATTTATTCAAAATGATCATATTATCTGTCTATTTCATTTAATTAATTTGAATTGGTACTATTTATTTAATGGATAATTCTCATAATAATAATAATAATATTTAATGGACACTTTGAAGTGTTTAAAGATATTTTCATTATTAGCCTGCACTGTGTAATTTCCTTTTAAAAGGAAAAACTTAAAAACCCAATGAAGCAACATATCATAATGGTTTTGGAAATATTGCAGGTTAAGCCTCAATTTTTAGTGCCGCCCAATGGCATCAGGATAAAAGAGAATCCTACGGAAACTTCTCAGCTGAATTTGAGGTTTCAACTTCGTCCAGAACACTTCCGCCATGGTCGCGTAACCTTGCAATGCGCTGCTAGAATCTATGACTATTATAACAATACCTCGGAGGTAACTATTTTGGAAGCTGATAACCCTAAACTTTCTTCGGTAGTCGATAACACCAGCTCTTCTTCTGGCTCTAGTGCAAATATTAGAGTCAACAGCAAAAACTCTGGTAAGGGCACTTTTTTTTCAAAATACAAAGCATACTGAGAAAGTACAGAGGTTGTGTTGTAGCATCTACCAGTATTAACATTATTATATAAGAAAAGAGGTTCTAAAAACTAGTACAACTCCTGCAAAGTTTCCAACTTTAAAATACTCTCACTACTTTCCTCATTTCCAGCCTCTACAAACTACTTACTTTTCCTATGTCAACAACCACACTGCTCTCTTATCCTGTTTTACGTATTACTCCTGTAGTGTCACTTGTCCTTCAAACCCTTTGATCACCTTCACAAGGTTATGTCGGGCTCTACGAAAGGAACTACAAGGCTGTCAATAGAATCAAATTCTTTTGGAAACTATTGGATTATACAATCCGTTGCTAACCTTTTCCTTAAATTTTCATTTTAATGAGAAGGTTAGCTTCTTGTTGATTTGTATGCAGTCGGGTATGGTAAGTATTATTATCAACGGATAGTCCTCTCGTAAGTAATATACAGTTAGTTTAAATAGCTTCGATTTGTGCTGACTAGACAGTCGATATGGCAGGAAAGTTGGGCTCATTCAGTCTGTCAGCAATAAGAGGAGGGAAGGGTAAAAGAAAGGCACTGGAGACATCATCAGACCCCTAGAAAGGGAACAAGTCGTTGCAACTTTCTGCAATTGAGGAATATTTTCCTTTCTGCAAATATCCTGCATGCTTATATGTTTATATGCACTGCTATTGTAGTTATATGTCTGCAATGTTCGGGCGGGAGCAGGACTAACTTAATAGATGCAGTCCCCGATTGTGTACTGATAACTTAGATTTTCCCCACAGACTTTTATCAACAACCTCAGCTCTTGACGTTTCGCCTTCTCTCGACGACACAAAGAGCAAAGTATATATCCGCGTTTAACTTAAAAAATAGTAATCCCCTTTGTTGCTCCATACTTTGACAATAGAGAATACTGGAACCTATTACCATATCCCACCCCATCAGTGAGTGATACTCACAAATTGCATCACTAGAGATATTCCATGGGCGGTATTGGAATCTCCTGTGCAAAGTATTGGGAGCGTATTAGTATATTTGCACAGGAACACACTAGCAACATTTTAACTATTAGGACTTTAGGACAATCGCACCACAAAACTTTATAGCTCAAATTTATGACAGGATGGAGAAAGATGAAGAGGCCATTAGGTCTTTATCGGAACCTTTCCTTATTTTTAGACGAATTTATACAAAATTTCGGATCATGCTATGTAGGAACGCAAGCTTAAACTTTACTTTCACCGGAAGAATGTGTACTGTAATGCTTTAAAAAGTAATTTAATTTGGACGTATTACGATGAGATAACTGGAAATCAATACCTCATTTCATGATCTTCGTTTGCATTTTATGCCAGGCTTAATATAAGCAGGGATTTCATAGCTGAGTTGCTTTATGTATCAATACTAGGGGTCATTCCTACAGTTAGGATTCCTTATAAATGCTGAAATGCTATTTTTTGAATCACAAGTTGGCGGTTTACAAATATAAAAAAAAGTTTCTATTAACAATAAATTAAAGATGAAATATATATTATAAAAACAAATATTAATTGTTTATTGAATTCAATTACCTTTTGATAACTTTTTACACAGTACCTTATTACTATTAGGTATTGTGTTTCCAGTGTAAGTAGATGTAGCTCATGCGGGCAGAGATGCAGAAAGAATTAGAAATGAAAGCAAATGCGTTGAACTGAATTTTCCTCAACTACACAAAGTGAATGTTTGTGACAATTGACTTCCTGCAGCTGTCATTCATGATTAGCAAGTGTGTATAGCTTGTGTAATTTATATAAATATATCGATGTCCTTTTATTTTTGAAAGGTTCAGCACTTCATGGCCCTCTTGGATCTCATCCGTATTTCACTCGAATCAAATTTGTTCTGATAGTATTGTTGATGCCGCAATACTTGCTACGTCACTTGATTCTAATAAATTAGTTGAAGATCAACACCATGACAATGTATCGCATCCAGTCAGACTAGTCAGTCTTTACGCTCCCTTTACTGCTCAGCAGCCCTGTTTGTGTGCGACCTTTGTGCTACGACTTCGCGGGGCTCCACTGTTTATATTCTTAAAAATACGTTAAGCAAGAATAAACGATCTGAAGGTTCTTTTGCCTGCAAAGATAACTCTAGAGTAAGTATCAAAGAACACTACCAAAATCATTTTCTTGTGCTTGTCAATCTTTTCCTTTTATTTGGAAGGTTAAATACTATAGACTACAATGTGACCATTATTCTATTATTATACCATAAATTTTTATTCTCTTTTGTGATTGTCGACTTGGTTCGCACCATTTACGTTATACGTGAATCACGAGCATCTTAAGTATCTATTAGGCGCTAATTTTAATAACTTCGCTCTTGTTCTACAAAAACTATTTGATACCCATGTCCAAAATTAAAACCGAAAGGAAGTTATAATATGTTATCTGAGGGCTTAAACGCAAAGAATACATTATTGCATCCAGTGCATTCTTAAGGTCTTCATATATTATTCTGATTATTTTGATAATATTTTACATTGTTATTCCAAAATACACAAAGAAATGCACACTTGTTTTAGATACGTAGACGTCCCAATGGGTAAAATCTGTAATCTTAAGTGAATCGGCTGTTATTTAGATAACCGGTCAGAATTTCTGTCCACTCTCCACTGTATCTTATACCATAAAGTCTGTCCACCGTATCTTATAACATACAGTCCACTTCCTTTGTTAACCATACTGTCCAAGTTCCTATGTTGAACATATCGTCCACTTTATTATGCTAACCATACTGTCCACTGTCGATCTTATTATGTAACGCACTGTCTACTGTTCATGATTTACGTATGATTACTAATATTTGTATTACCTGGTTTGAACATGTACTTAACATTCTTGTTGACCGCATTAGATATTGTCCAGTTTTTATCGGTTTTAATACTTATGCTTGAGGGCGTGGACAGTATAGTTAACATATGAAAGTGGACAGTACAGTTAACCTATGAAAGTGGACGGTATAGTTAGCATATGAAAGTGGACGGTATAGTTAGCATATGAAAGTGGACGGTATAGTTAGCATATGAAAGTGGACAGTATAGTTAACATATGAAAGTGGACAGTATAGTTAACATATGAAAGTGGACAGTATAGTTAACCTATGAAAGTGGACAGTATAGTTAACATATGAAAGTGGACAGTATAGTTAACCTATGAAAGTGGACGGTATAGTTAACCTATGAAAGTGGACAGTGTAGTTAACATAGGAATTGGGCAGTGGACGGAATGTTATAAGATACAGTGAACAGCGAACTACATGTTATAAGATATGGTGGACAGCGGACAGAAAAATTCTGGCCGGTTATCTAAATAACAGCAAGTGAATTCAATTCTAAGGGTAATATAGTAGTAAATATATATATAAGAAACTAAACACTATATACTATCTGTACTACAGTTATTCTAAGATTATACTCATGTTTACCAAAATACAGAATGTGGCATTTATCGTATCTAGGTTAAGATGATTTAGGGAATAACTTACAACCTAGAATAAATTCTAGTTCTAGGTCGATCAATGTCAACATTCCTAACCATTTACGATTCGGAAAAAAACAAATTTCATCTGAATAATAATTATTCAAGTTTACTTATAGAAGTGTTTTTTCGTGACCTTTGTTGTAAAATAATTGGAATGGTTTAAAGATACTGAGATTCTTTGATGAGTCTGAAGTGTGTTTGAAATTATATTAAACAAGCTATGTGTGATTCGAATACAAAGAGGATTCGGACCAGTATGTAAATTTTTGACAAACGACAGATCTTATCACCCGATTTTCCAGAAGACGGGGAATGAAAATGGGGAGGTGTTGAAAATAGTCACTCGTTAACAAATTAGTATCGAAATTATAGTCAAGCATGCACCAGGCCACGCCCGAAATTTATTTATAGTTAATAGTATTTAAAATAAATAGAAAATATCCGGTGTACCAAATCCGTAAGGAAAGGGTTCTAGATAAACAGTTAAATGTTAGTTGTATGAGTGGAATCAGTCAGCAAATTATGGTATAATCAGAAAATAGTAAAATTCCTTGGGCACGCATAAATAAAATCTATATATCTATTACCAAATATGGCAATTATAAGGAATCTCGAACAAGAATGTAAAAACAAGTGCACAAAGTTCCCAAAAATAGTCTGGAGCGCTCACTCCAGAGCAAAGATGTATGTATGACTATATATGAAAGGAATAACAATGTAAACAACAACATGTAACTAATGTAATATCCGATTGTAAGGGCTTATGTCAGATCGATCGTAATAAATCCAATATATATAAATATGGTAATTATGAATATATAGGTAAAAAAGTCTATACTGTAATTTATATGTATATGAACCATATTAAGAAACGACCCGTACTCTCATGCGGTTAGAGCTTAAGAGAAAACGAGAATTTAAGGCTGCGTCCAGATACTTTAATTTCAGCCAGATTCCTTAAAATACAGTTAAATACTCCGCATGATTATGCGGGCTGTGAGTTAACGTTAACATTTTATAACCAAATGCATTTACAATAATTTGAAATCACTATCATCCACACAAGCCAAATTACTTGTAAGAACACACTTGAAGTTGCATTTTACAATTTAGAACGGCATTATAATAATGTTATGTAATGTAAATCATGTCATTAGAATAAGGAAACAAACAATATTTAATTCAACGTACTTGTTTAGTTAGCTACATACTCTTTGAAATACTATTGTTTCAGTTTTATCAAAATGTTTGTGCAATGCTTGTCATAATAATCCTGTTTTCTATCTCAATATCACGCCATCGTATGTACGTCTTCACTCCAGATAACCGTAGGCTTGAAATTTTCAATGAAATTACCCCGATTCTAAGTTCTAACATTTTAATTTAATTAAAACATTATTTTTTAAATCAAATATGTTTAAAACTGAAAACATTGAAGTTCGTGGTTTTTTGTTGGAAAGATGAAAGATTGGTAATTTTTATTTTTGAAAAGCTTTCATTTACAAGCTGTAATCATCTTTAGGGCTAACAAACGAATATGTCTTAAATTTCTTAAATCTTTAAATGTTGGACTTTATTTAAATCGTTCGATTTTGAATTTTAAAGTGCTATTAATGGTTGATGTTCAACAAGGGTCTGCAGTGCTCTGTTAGATAACCTAACCTCAATTGTCTTAAAAAATAACTGACATTTATTTCTCTAAATGAATACGCTGGTTCAGTAAATCAGTTATTTCATGTTCTGTTCACTTCCTCACATGACTAAACATGTTGGTTAAGTGTTATCAACAAGATTAAGTCATTCCAACGTAATTTCTAGCCCGTCCATTACTCCAGCAAAGATGATGTGACTACTAAACGAACGTAAAATGCAAAATGCATGCAATACATACTTATGTAGAAAAATAGCACTGTAATCACTATATTAAACAAACCTGGAAGACATAGTTACATACAATGGACCTGTTGTTTTACATGGTGCTAATTCCTGTTCAATCCGCACATGATCACTCAACTCTATAATTATAAGTAATTCTCCAAAAACCTTTCATACTAATTGTAACCAGCACTTACAAAATTGTAGAAAAAAAGAGAGAATGAATTATTATAGTAGTAAGTTGTAATAAGAATCGTTTAGGTAAATCGTTGATATCCTACTTCACTCCGTTTGTCTCCACCGGACATAACCACCGATACCTTTCAAGTCTGAAGAGCCAAGCATTCCACAAGAAAATAACTTATGTATATGAATAGTGACCCACATAAAATGCTGGCTAATTGTAATAAGCCCTCCATGGTACTATCCAGGCATGAAAAGTGAAAACAAGGATTTATAAATCGTGTGTAGTATCTATATAATGTACGTGTGAATAAATGTTAAGTGTAATGATGCAAAAAACTGTGCTCCCAACCCTGTTGTGTGTATCTTTCTAAAATGACGTCTCCAGCAGTGCACTATAATGTGAGGTAATATTCTTCACGGGCACCAAGACATTATATTGTTGGGGGAAAGCAAGTTTTAATATGTAATGAGTGTTTCTCCGTTTATATAAAAGATGCTTGCGTACATCAAATGCGAAAAGCTGAAGATTAAGTGGAGTCAGAGATACTAACACATACATGCATATGTGTGTATGTTCCATAATGAACTACAAGTATCACAGGTTGATTATTCTACTTGCAACTACAGCAAAAAATACTTTTCCTCCTTAGGCCCTCCCAAATATTTGTAATACAGATATTTCTACGTACGGACATTTCTATAGTTGGACTGATACTTCAATGGTTGTACACTTGTACAGTCACTTTCATAGTTGTTCTCACAGTCAGGAACGGCAATCCAGTATACAAGAAAGTGTGTGTGCACATGATGGACAAAGCGAATTGTGTGTTTTGCATTGAAACAACTCTTGTTCTCAAACTCTTGGCTAGAGATTACGAAACAGGAGCAGCAGCTGAAGAAGAACAGCAGACAGAAGAATGACTGGCTGTGAATGGGTGAAAGGAAGGATGAAATGACTGGAAATGTAGGGAAATGTGGGTTCTATTATTGTGTATCCATGACTGTGTAATATAATGTGAGTAAATACACACATTTATGTTTCTTCTATGTATGTATGTAAGAATGGTTGTATGCTACCACTGTAATAGTTCTACCTATAGTGTTATAATAAGATGAGCCAGTACGGACTAAGCAGGAGTGTATGTGTGTATGTACAAAATACTACTTTGCATTTATTGTCGTAAAACTTGTCAGTGTGCAATAAAAGTAGCTGGATTTCTTTTTCCCTAGTGAATTATGTAGCCCTAGAGTCCAATGTTCAGATGGAAAGTAGGGAGCTTCCCAATGAATCCATCCTCTCTATCTTTCCATGTCTCGTCGTCGCTCTTTCCACCATACAGTTTCATTGCAACGTACATACAAGCTACTTATTACTATTGCCTCTCTCTCTCTCTCCAGCAAAGCATTCCTGTTCCTCTGTTGTCCAACAACCGTCTAACGTAGTACGTCTCCATACCAGCAGAACTTCTTGATCGTCTTTCTTCCCACTCTCTCACTCTCTTCTCGACGGCAGCGGCGACCGAATGAGCATCTCATCCTCATCATAATAACTACTTTTACATTGCATGAATTGTCCTAGCTGAATATTTCCATGGCTAATTTCTATTCTTACGTTTTCACTTCTTCTTGACATTATCTCTTTCTATGTTTGCCTCTCTGTCGCTCCCGAGATTGGACTGTTATATCTTCGCAGTGCTTACTTAATGTACATTATAGTATTACTGTTTGGCCTGTTTCTTGATGGCCTTCTCATAAATTCTTATCCCTTGTCCATCAGCGTACATTATACATGCACTGTATAAATAGCGTATATGAGCAATATGTATTCCAAACATATGCGTTAGCTCTCAGGCATATTATTATTAACTCAGAAGCGCCAGCAAGTACTAATTCACGAGTCTCATCTAAATTACTATTTCATTATTGTAGTTCCTTCATTTCTACCCAATTACATCTCCAGGGGCTATCGCATACTTGTTCCTTCCTCATCACTTAGTAATACTTATGTTGCCAGTCAAATTTCATTCCACTTTTCATAAATTACGAAGGCAACAACAACAACAAGAAGCTCGAGTGTTCTCCTAGTATGCTATTATTGTCAACTTTAATTTTTAGCAGTAGTCATCCAGCATCTGTCCCTGTACTTGTCGCTACATTTTATAAGATTTGCTATAACCCTCGGAATGAACAACCTACTTGTTTCCGGATGGTTCATAAAGTCATAATTATGACGTTTGTTGTAAGGTTGAATGCCCTATAACACTACAGATAAACAGCTAAAACCATATAACATACGAAACAGTAATTCAAAGTACCAGAAGTACAACAAATTTCAGAGCTGCAAGCGCAATGTTACATATATGCCCAAAACCTTATAATGCTAATAATAGAAGAATATTTGATTTCAGCAACGGAAGCAAACAAAACCTATAGAACTGGAGCTAAATAAAGTTTAACTGTCTATCAATTGTTTCTGGACACTAGCAGCAAACTCCTCTATAGTGATCAGTGATACAGATAGCTTTCTAAGCGTGGACATCCTTTGCAGAAAGTGCTTTTAAATAGAGATTAATTGAGAGTTAAACCAGTTATCCTGCGTTTGTCGGCGTAAAGACACAGGATGAATTCCTTCACGGTAGTATTTTCTCAAATGACTTTTTTATAGAAAATAAAACTTAATCAGACAGGCCGCTGTTTCTCCCGGAGGATGTTGATAGTCTTGGATCTGGCTACAAGTGCAAACCTTAAGCTACTCTTTAATACACAAGAGGTAAGTGGGCTCTTCTTTACGGCATCGCATTACAAGCTACAGAGGTAGTAAAATGTATTTCCTGAATTATAGTGTACGAGTGTTCCCTGCATCCATTGATCCTATGTACCTTCTTATAACTTGATCTTCACGTCCAGCTTACAAGTCTTCCTAACTTCCAGATACATGTATACATTGTATTCCTTCCAAAATGATGTACACAGGCCCTTCAAATGTGGTAAGAGAAGATACGGAGTTTATCTTTATTATTTGCATCTTTGTCTCCTTGCATTAAGCCTCCCATTGCATACATATTTTCTGGAGTTGAAAAAGTAGAACATTTAAAATGAATTGCGTCTAGTTTTACTCCTACTTCTCCCACCATTACCTTTTGCCACCTCTATTGGAGTTTGTTTTCGATGGTAGGACCAGGATTAGTGGAGCAAGTGTGCTTTCAAAAGTCAAATTTTAGCGAATAAAAAATTCGAAATCATATATCTATGTGCACTTGATGTAGAAATATGTCTATAGAGAAGAAATATAAATAGAGAAAGTATATTTCAGTATCTATTCCTTTCCACCAACTTTAGTTGCATCTATACATTTGAGTTCCTTAGATTATTTCTCTCCTTATAGATGCTTTATACGTTAATGTGAATATCTGCATTACCGTTTGCGTTATATTATTGTATATACCTGACTTTCATGTTTACTCTGCTGTACGATAACATGTTTGTCATTTTCCGGTCTGAGATCCTTGAAACCTCCGGTATAAGTGTAATATGTTGTCTCTACGTTGTAACAGTGCCTTAAAATCTACAGCGGAGTTGCAAATAAAAAACGTGGCTATAAGAGAGCAAGTGCATATCTGGTCATGATTACTGGGGTTGACTGGAAGATATGAGAAAGATGGTAGGTCTAGTGCGTATATTATTTTTAGAGATCCAGGCTGTACACACGAAGAAGACTTGGAATTCGGTTTGATAGCCGTTATGAGAGTGGGAGCTCGGTGATTTTTCTTGTTCCAAGAGGTATACACTATGACTAGTGAATGGCCTCTACTCCCAGATTCCTGTATACATGTGAATTTTTTTCTGCTCCCCCTTCCTCCATCTCTCTCTCTCTCTCGTACTCTCTTCCCGTCGGTTCCTTGTTCTTAGGTTTATACATACTAATATAATACTAGATGATAGCAATTTGGAAGCCTCCACTCTTCGTCTGTCATAATCTTCAATGATTATGACAATAAGGAAAGGAGACTCTGACGGGGAAATATACAAGTCACGACTAACTCGTCCTTTTGGTTTTCAATTTGATCTTTTCACATTCACATTGCACATCCAAGCTGTAATAATGTCATCCCGAGTAATCCCATTCTCTGTTATGTCTTGTGAGTTCCTGAGCTTTACCAGCTGCCCCGGTTCGCGTCTTCATACGTATACATGTGCCGTCCACCATTTTCTCCTTCTGCCCTGAACCCAAAGGATCTTTTCTCTTCTCCTGGATCACTTCTACTTATTCTTGCTGCTGCTATGTACTTACAACGAAGAAAAAATTACGGCTACAGGGGACGAGCCTTTCCATGGAAATTTCTTGCTTTTGTCCCACCAAGCAATAATGCTGGTGTGCATGGAATTTAGATGGTAGACTACACAAGGCTCTGACGACTGAGGTGACTCCAGTCCGTGTACTTTGTCTGCCTCACCCCATAATGTATATCCTACGGTGTCTTTGACTTGTCTCTCGCAGTATTCAATGTAAAAGCGGATGTGGAAACAGCGAGAGATGAGGTCAACCCAAAACCTATCTTCTCTTGCCCACACTACTGAAAAGAACAGAACAATGGTTATCGAAGCCGACGGAAGCTTAGTGGCCAACTGTGAAAAGTGAAAACTTTCCTCAACCCAGGCAATGTTATCATATCCAGTGAGCCCCGGTGGCTTATGCAATTCTATCTGTATATATGTATTTGTGTATCTCTTCCACTGCATTCAAACCTCAGCATCCTATACACTCCAGAATCTCTTATTTGTGTGCTTCAGCATTTCATATTAAAGAATCATGTATATACCCTTAAGCATCTCACAGTGAAGAGCCTCGCTTGTATGCTTCAGTACTACAAGTCATCTCATAGTAATGGACTACGTATGTTCTGCTCAGGGAAATTCATACTTGGATAGTTAGTTATGTTTCATACGTACAAATATGAAGAATTTTTATTTGAAAATATTTATATACGAAACGAAGACCATAGTCAAAACAGGCTAGCAAGTAAGTGTGTGAAAGCAAAATGAATATATGACAAGAAAGTAGAGCCAGTACGGTGTACCGGGACATTTATGGGCTTCCATTATAATCATACATGGGTTGATGTGTTTATGTTCACATATCGTATACAAGGGCCGACGTTCTTTATAGCTGCTATCGGTTTAGTGATACCGAAAACGATGCACATGTAAATTGTGCAACTGAAAACCATGTGCAGGTACTTGTGATACATGAAAGTATGTACGCATCTACTTGTGAAAAGACTTGGGGCATTACGGTCGACTGACTGAACCGTAGAATGCTTACGCGTGGTTATACTTTATCGCTCATACTTTAAAATTTTCAAATTATTATCGCTTTTTTAATACTGCCATTGTTTCTTCTCATTGACCAATTTCATTCAAACTTGGAAGGATGACGACCATGTGGGAGAAGTCATCGAAGGGCAAAACATTATATTTAATGTCTCTCTCGCTCTTTCTGTCCCCCTCTTACTCTTTCTCCGTCTCTTCACTTCTTTACATATCTGTGCTTATAGTAGACTCAAGTATATTGCGGATTCGTGAAATTCTTTGCGACTTTCATTGCTGAAAGCTCGTAAAGTTAACAAAGGACTATTTTCTTTTTCTTTATATAATATTATTATAGTTATCAAAGACAGTCTAGTAGACGGACTTTCGACTGTACACAAATATTTTTACTTTCCACATGAACATGAACAGAATTCCTCAATAATTCATTTTATCATCGTTCCTGTCTCTGTCTGCCTCTTTTGCTCAGCTATAGTATTTAGCTCTGGGGGCTTTCCCGCGCTTTTCATCTTCAACTCTACATGTGCACTATTACATTGTTGTCGGAAATTCCTTCCATCTATCTGCACACACCCGGGCAGATGACACTTTTGACTTCAGTGTTCATTGAATTGACACCGAACTGCACGACACTTTCCCAATAAGTTCTAATAATATTGACAAATCTTGTATGAACTCTTTTATATGGAAAATTTCCTGGATGTACATACTACTATTTAATATTGAAAATCCCTACATTTTGGTGTCTTCACTCATTGTCCATCAAACTTTTACTACTCTTGAACCAAAGTATGTTATATTGCAATAGTACTCAATACATCTGTAGTAAGTAACATCGTATATATATAGGTTATTACTTACTCGGATATAAATTTATACAATATTATACTGGAATGTATATGTATAGTGCATAACGCTTTAATGAGGAAAAGAATGAAACCTATGTACTTTGGATTATAGGCAAAAGTTGGACGTACATAAAAAAGTAGTTAAATTGCAGCATTATTTCCCCAAGAAAACTTGTCAGCAAGAAAGAGAGGATAAGTGGAAGAATAGTAGAGCATAAAGGACTTGAAGATTTCCTCCAATAGATTATTCTCCTCTTTCTCTCTGCCATATACACACATATAGGTATATATGAACAAATGATTTATTTTATTCTGTCATTCTCGAAGTTATAAAACTTTCCCCCTCACTTGTACACTTGATCCAACTGGAATATCGTGTATGTATAAGCGTTCTAGCCCTCAAGTATCTACTTGGAATACATGTACTTATGCTGATTATAAAATGGGCATTTCCACCATAAAAGAACCTATACACAATATTTGTCAAATCAAGTCAGCTTCAAGTGGAAAGATTCTCCGAGTCAAACTTTAAAGTGCTTGCACTTACCACAATATATTCTTAACCAAGGAATGATAGCCTCAGCAGAAACACACACTACACGCACGCACGGACACAAAGAGGCTACGCCAAAGAGTGAGAAAAAAATATGAGGACGACAGCAAGTGGAACAATAAGGAGAAGAGTTCAAATGATTAAGATAATTTAGACTCTAAGCTCAAATCGATACCTCAAAAACCAACTCTTCATATTCACGTACTTACCCAATGACCTTGTCCATGTTTTTGTTCATATTAGCAGGTAAACGGAGCAATGCTGTAATACGATCAGGGAACCAGAATGCATAATGGAAAACAATGGGCGCCACATTGGTTGAGCTATGTACAACCAACGACCAAATGCAATTAGTAGATTATTACAGGGGTGGTTAGAGCCCAACAGATGTGTGATTATGTATTGCAAGATAGTTATATAGTAGATGTTGACCTTGACCAATTATTTTTGCGGAATTGGTCACCAGCTATGTTGGAACGTCAAAGAAGATCACATTAAATTAACTATTGATCTGGATTCCTTCTGTGTTTTGTTTTGTAACCCAGACAAAATAGCCAAGCATACCTATCTACCTAGCTAAGCATTTCTATACTTGTTACCTGCTGCTACTCTTGCCATCGTAAATTATTGCATTTGCCTTGAAACTCCTTTACGTCGAGTTTGTTACAGATTTTTATCACACATTACATCTTTTTTATCTTCACTACATGAACTAATCTGACATGTATCTATCTAATCTGTTGAGGTTTTTGTCACGAAACAAGTTCTCATTTTTAGTGTATATCTACTTTTACTATTTGCACTTCTATGGGATCATCAATGTCAACAGTTATGGATGATGCCTCTATGAATTTTGCACAACCATTTCAATCACTCATGTGCTTACTTACAATTAGATGAAGAGCATAACGAATGCAGAAAGTCTTTCCAGAGGCGTTCGATAAGAAATTCACGAACCACAAAAATGTATGCAAGGGTTGAATTATAAGTTGTAATATCTCAAAATATTCAGGACTCACTACCAATTACCAAAGATTTCAAATTCAAAAAATTTAAAGATTACCAGATAGTAGGTTTTTACAAATGAAAGAATCATGAGCAAAGACGTTCTAAGCACTGTAAACTAAATCATCAGTGTGGTGTCCAACGCAAGAATAATCAACAAAGACAAAGCATCACATTTAAGATAAAGTGGGTTTTAGGTGAGTTACAACGGCGGAGTAAATTAAAGATCCTGGCAATAACAATGTGTGAGTGGTACGGGGAGATAAAGTGTTACAAGGAAAAGTCAGTTATATTAGAAATTTGATACGCCACATAAAAAATATATGTTTTCGCATTTACGGTAAGACTACTTGCACCTCCTTAACACTGAGCCACTGGCACTTTTACTAGTTATCAGTCCTCAAACAAAGAATAGCAAGGAGAAAAATGGGAGGAGTGGGTAAAAGATATTACTTGGTTACAATTTCCATGCAGTATAATGATGCAGAATACTAATTCAAAGATGTACATATATGTATGTAACTTTCCATTCTTGACAGCAAAATGCGCGTATCTGCATTATGTAGATATGTATAAATGTGTGTATGTATGTTGAAGTATGTAGTTTATATGTACTCGTTATGTCGGCGGGTTTTAACAGTACAAGGGATGCACAACCTCCACAATTAAGATGTTTTGAGTGACTTAAGGAGAAGATGGGGTGGGTAGGGGTAACCCGTATACACATACTCGGCGGGTACACAATTGCACTGCAAGAAGCAAGATCGAAATGTTCTTCGGTCTCATAAAAATAAACTTTGTTCCTCAACTTTCAGCATGAATACTTAGTTATAAAATGACAACGGGATATATACATAGTTTGTTGAAACGGTGGAGTACTATAAAATTTTGTACGTCAGGATAAAACGAGTAAGGAGGGCTCGTTGCAGATGATGATACTTTGGTGAGAGTTGTACAGCTTTGTTCCGGGCTTTTGTTCCTTTTTTCTACACCTACGACTAAAGCTACACTATTATACCTTAGATATACAAGGAACTAGTAAAGTTATCGTGTCAAGTCATCAGAATCGTTTCACAAAGCTTTCCTCAAATACTTACTACATGGGGTGGAAGTTTCTCAGATTTCACGTTCATCGTCTCCGCTGTACTATACTACTACGTTACTTATTCGCTTCAACTACGACGTGTAGGTACGTCTGCTGGGACTCACATCTTCTTATGCCTTGGTTTACATGTGAATCTTCTTAGCGCATACTTTTACAATGTTCCCATCAGAAGAGTGAAACTCACAGAATAGTGCCTCAGTAAATATGTATATATATATATAGACATACATATACAAATAGTACACATCCGCTGTACAAAACTCGAACCTGAGCCTAGGTCCGTGGAATCCAGTTGTCATGAGAAGCTTGCAAAGTAGACGGACGGAGCAGCTTTAATGTCAGTTACAGTGTACACGTTTACAAATGCCCCAATGTTATGCTGAAACTTCACACCCAACGCATAACCTATGTGCGAGTTGAACTTGTCTTGAACTCACCAACCAACGTTAATAATGAAAGGACATCCCCCCGGAGACAACACAACGCAAACCTTCTATTCCTCTATCAACAAATGCACCGGATTAGTCATTATAGCTCTCGATTAGCTCCATTGAGAAGCCTCAGTTGGTTGTCGAATCCCCACAATTTGCAAAAACTCTTCAGATTTTGAACATTTCCTGAGAAGTGCTGTTTCATTTTAAATCTTTTTTTAACATTTCATTATGGACCCTAGATCATATTAAACAAACTTAAATATTATTATGAGCATATCGTCAGCGAAGCATCAGGACGCACTAAAATGGAAAGTCACTAATTACAAAATGTAGGTACTACTCGACTTTCGTGATAAAACAAAAAAATAGTGTATAGGAACTGGATTTTAGTACATTCTGGACTTCCAGTTTCTCTTTTTAGTGCATCTAGGATTTAGCAAATTTTTGTTTTGGTGAATCCTGATGCTTCGCTGACGATATATGTATATTCCATATTCAAATAGTATTTAAATGTTTTGCTTCAAGCATTATTTCAATAATTATCGAGAATGTTAAATAAAGCAATATTAAACTGTTTAACGCAATAATAAAGCTATACTTCTACATTTACTTTGCTTGTCTTTGGAGGCATAGGTATGAAAACAATGCGGAATTTTTCATTAACATCCCCCTACATTTTTTTACATAACCCCAACAACGCTGCGTTCAGCTAAATTATGATCCAGTTCAAAACTCAATTAGTTTTTGTCAAGCTACAGGAGGTAGCAAGTTTCTCAAGGTTCGACGATTTTTATTCTTATCAGGATTTAAATACTTGTGTAAATGTATAATTATCACGACTACACGGAACTTCAATAAGTATCGTTTTGAATAAGCTTTAGAACTGTCGAGTGTGTCGAGGATCAGAATGCCATGCAAGAAAACAATACAGAATTTAACTGTAAAGTAATAATTTACTTCAAATGCAATTCATCGGCTTATAAAAATTGAAAATCTACGAGCATGTAAGTATTTAAAAAAAACTCTTAATTTAGCTAGGCATAATTAAATGATTACATCACGGTGCACAAAAAGGTTCCGACTAGGTAAATTTTTTTTAAACACTATGCGAAAATAATCCACCAAGGTTCCATCAAGTTGAAAAAATGTAAATTTCTCATTAATCAACATAAACGAATTTCATCAAGCCACATGTATACGTTCCATATCAAGTTTCCATAAAAGCTTCAACGATACGTAAACGCAATTACATACGTACATGCCTTCATTCCTCATTTTGTAACTTGACCACAGACACCAATTTCTAGATATTACCAAACGATAAAACCACACTATATGACACCAATGAATTTTATCTGCAGCTATCAAATTATGGTAGCTTCTATTCGGCATTATCATGGAATTGGGCTCAACTTACTGCCTTCAGGTAATTTCCATAGTCCTAGGTCAGAGCAAGAAGTTTTACGTTCCTGAAGACACCAGCTTGTTACGAAGAAAACATCAAATCAAGATTCAAGATAGTAATGAAATCTTTTTTTGTTTTTCTGTGTTCCCCAATAATTTTTGTTTGATTCTTTAAATTTGTATACAAACTTTGCTCAAGCTTTCTTTGCTCAAAAATATACATATGTAGCTCTTGGGATGGCACAAGGACTCGTGTATCAGGAATAACGAGAATCCTATTCAGTCTTCCGCTGTGTAATGGCCTTCTGCAATCTACGCTTACGGTTTTATTGCGATCGAAATAAAATCGATGGAAATTTCTTTATTCCGTGTAAAATTTTACTACACTATAGTGTATTCTGTGTTGGTTTGACTCCCAGCGGATGGAAATTGCTCGTTTCAGGGTCGTAAATATCCTAAATGCCCCACAATGGTTTATTACAAATTTTTCTATGCTCTTCTTTCGGTAAGCTAAACGTAGAATATACGAGGAGTAGTAGGACAAAAGATGAATAGAACTTGGAAGAACATTAGATTAGCAAAATATATAAGATGAGGAGAATATATATGATTCAAAGATAATAATAAGCGGAGTAGAACATACTCGGACACACGCCTCTATTTTTACTACTTTGTCCAATAAAATTGTATGCGGACCGTTAGAATAAATATACATACAGAATCTCATTTAAAGGGTGTCGATAGACTAATAAAAACTTGATTGACTATAAAATTCAGATATTAAATGCTCATTATTATACATTAAAATACTTAGTCTTTATTATTGTGTTACTGAAAAATGAAAAAAACATTTAAAAGTTGTCTTAAACTGTGTCACACCAAATCTTCAATGCATGTTATTGGCTGTTCAGAAAAAGGAATACACAAACACAAAGTCATTTTCCTAGTATATGTGGAATAATAATAACATGAAATGGGCAGGATTCGAATGTAGCAGGAGTATATCAAGGATATATAATGTCATTCCGTAGGAAAGACAAAGAACTGCAAAAACAGGAATAATAGGGAATTTTAAAATGTCATCCCGCATTTTAATAACGCTTACGCAGAGAATCAAAGACATTTCTTGCATTGTCTTTCCGGTCTTGTTTTTAGCGCGTTGATGGTATCATCCTATGAATTTTAATGTTTTTTTCTTATAAATGTCATACCCTCCTGGTTCATTTCTGCATTCCATTATCTTATATAGCAATGATATACTACTTATATTCTATATAACGGCCCTCAAGGCTATAACAAAATTAAAAGTTTTGTTGTGTATGTACCTATTTATATGTACGTATGAAATAATTTATGTTTTCTGTAATAACAATTATTATTTGTAGGTACGTCCAAAACCACACAATGGTTGGCAAGGAGCCTGATGAAGAAAAAAACTTGAGTCGACCCATTTTTACTACGTCGTTAGTCGTTTGTATATAGGCATTAAGCATTTTTGCTGCTGTTGAAGGAAAAAGATGCAAACAGATTTCCACTGTAATAATTAATGAAATAAATGGGGATTTCCTTCGAAAAGGTAGTAGTTAAAAAGGAGGGAGTAAAACCAGCGCAATGAGTGTCAAGATTAGTGACATTCGTAAACTTTGTCAAAAAACTATGGAGGTAATTGTAGGAGCGGAGAGAGGGAGAGAAAAAAAAGTTTCGCTAACTTTTAGACTTGTTTGACTACTACATTGAATATCCTATTACATACTTAATATACGTGACTGGGCAAGTACCTACATATGTAAATACTTACATATATATGCAAACAATTCTGTTAAGTTATACATATATTGAATTATGGAGCTCAAGGATTTATGAGGAAAACAGTCTACATAATGCTAAGGATGGCATATTTTATTTTTATTTTGAACTTGGGAAATTCCAACTTCCTCTTAATCTACTATATCTTCAGTATTATCCTTCCTACACTATAGTAATTAGAGACTTGGAAGATATGGATCAAGAAAAGAAAATCCTGGTCTTATTTCACCTTCAAGACACTTCATATTTTCTTTCCGCCTGCACATATACACGGGTGCTACATACATAGTATGTACATAGTTTCAAATGGATTGTGGTAGGCCAAGCGACATCCGTTAAGAGTGGGGAAAATTGTTTATTAACTTACTTTAAGTGTGTTTTCCATAGCGGTGTGCTTCAAGATAAACCGAGAGTCTCTTATTAACCATTTTTATATATCTATAATATATACAGGAAACATAAAATGCATATATTAGAACATTATGTAGGTATGGAATTATTTGAACATGCATTGAAGCATGAACATTCGGCTAGCGCTACATTAAGACAAAGTACGGGGAGCAAGGTTCAGCAAAATTAGCATCTTTGAAATACTTTTGCAGCCGTTTTTGAGCATGTTTCTTCATTTAACTTCAATTTTTTTGACAGGTCGAGGGGTGTGAGGGTGCACACCTATTAATCATAATGAACATAGAGTTTATTTACCTGATGAAATTACTGAATGCATGTCCTACAGCGATTTTCACTTGCATTCACAGCATTTTATTACAGCAGTGTCACCACTCAAGTGCCATTTAAAATTGAAAAACTATCGAGTGGTGAAAATGTTTGTTGAAAGATTAAATTAAATTGTTTTAAAAAATTTATAGAAGTCAGCAATTGTTTGAGAGCAAAAAATTCTACATATTTGGAAGGATTATATTTTGTACAGTCATTTAAATATCAGAATAAGGCTAAAATTTGAATCACCGCGCACCGGGGATATTTGAAAAATGTCATAAAATATTGACGAATAGTGATCTAGCAGTATGTACTAGTCTGCTACCCGACCAAACGCAAAAAACAAACATCCAAACATCTGTCCAAGTTTGTTTACAACTGTTCACGACAATTAAACCAAGGACAAATTCAGAACAACAACGACAAGGAAAACCCGCTAACCATGTACTTATAGCATCTTCACATAATAAATATTTTGTAATGCTTGACAGCTCGTCAGTCCGTTTTCCTAGAAACTGACCTAATATACATAACTGCAAGCAGATGAGATAATGAGCGATTATATCAAACATAGTAGAAAATTATGTATATTTACATTTGTTTAGAAAAGGGATCTTCAATGTTTGTATTGCCATGTCTTGAAATTAGGTTTGAAAATATAAGGAGAAAGATAATTTAAAAATTAAATGAACATTGGTGATTTGGACAGTTTAGAATAGATAATTATGACTGTGTGTTATTCTTTGTTACTCAATTTGCACCCAAATCGACACATTTGTATGCATTAGTTTTGACTCCGCAGGTCATTATAATCACCTTTAAGTCATTGTAAGTCGACGTGTATATTTTACCAATTCCATGAGAAACTGATTTCGCGTCCTCTGGTCATCATCTCTCAACTCTCTTGATTATTTCATTTTGGATTACGTGGACATTGAGTACGTTTTGACTATGTATATGGAGTACAATATGTTGATTGTATATAGAGATGAGCACTATATGGGGAGACCCCTTATGTATGCACAAGCATCCTCGGACAGAGCGGGTCTAAATGAAAAATGTGTTCTTTTAATGTTACCAGCAATAATGATAATTCTTATGTGTGCCTAACTTGCTTCCAATTAACTATGACAAGGTTCGTAAGCTGACCTTAAAGGAAAGCACATTACAGAAACTACGATAGCCACAAGCATTATGGCAAAGACCAAACATGGCAAAAATAATCTCATCACATAGGTGTCATACAATCAAATATGTTATAGCATATCAAAATTACATATGAGCATAAATGGTCAAGTCATCACTGTAAACGTGTACACTGTATTCATCAGAGACATGATCTCTCATTACTTTTCTTGCCTTTTTCATTTCCACTCGTAACTCTTGTTATTGCTCCTTCATACACAGGCATTTATGCACAGGTACTTCTTTTGATCCCTTCTCAGCTCTGTCGCTGTTATTAGTAATCTTCCCCTGTAATAATAAGTAGTAACTTGTTCGACAAAACCAACTATCTAAGCATCTTCTCAGAAGTTGTTCATACCTTCCACGTTGTTACAGCTGGATTTTTGCATTTTTTTTATTGTTATTTTTCCATTCATAAAGTCATAATATTCCATGTATGCAATTTCTCGCTGGCCCATCAATTTATTTCCATACATAATTTTTTGTTGTAATAAAAAATATCGTACATAATGAAAAGTTTTATATCAAACCAGCGCTAGTTGTCTGGTTGTACTCATTACATCGCCATTGAACACTGTTACGATGAACAAAGCCATTGAAGAAATTGTAGATAATTTAATAACATCTTTCGATACAACCTAATAACAACTGTTTTTCCATATAATCAGGCTCATCGTCATTCTTTTAAAGCACAACCTTGTGTATTGATGTGTGAATGGAACTGAACTCACGTTTACTTTTTGCCTCCTTTGATATTGAAGGCTTCTTGTTCCGGCTTTTCATTTCATCAGAGACACGTCACTGCAGCCTTAAGGCAGAAATCCGAACCTAGAACTCCATAGTCTAAAGCTAGTTTCGGTCGGGAGCTGGCGTTGTGCTTGATTTGGAATTTTGGTTAGTTCAAGCAATTATTGTAAAATCCTGGAAACGAATGTTTTGTTATTTATGGGTTTGGCAATATTTTTATATCATGTACATTTTTTTGAATTACAAAATTGTATTTCATATTCATATAAATATGTAAATTTAATAATTCATTTGCATTCTACTACACGGGAAATGACAATTTTTGGAATTTATTGATGCTCACCTTTTTTATTTTATTTGCATTAGAGAATGACGATTTTTGGAATTGATTTTTACATTTTGACGTTAGTGAATCGATTTTTGCATAATATAAATTATTACATCGCAGCAAATTATGAATATTGTGAAATATTTTAAAAATCTTTATGGTCTGATGAATTATTCTGTGGATCATAAAGCCTAAACAAGGTGAATACATGTCACAATTAGTTATCAATTTTATGATACAGAAACGCACGCAGCGGTCAATTGTTGAAAGGCAGCCATGCAATATTGCACTACATTTCTGTGTAGTCAAATTTTATTATTTTAATCTATCTAGAGTTGCATTATTTCACACTCACATTTATGAACCTAATACAGATTTTACATAATGAAAGTATATAATACACGACATTTTTTTTATGAAAGTGTTACTTATCCCCAACACATCAGCGTTTATTAGTTGGAGTAATTGAGGGCTTGATTAGGTTACTAAATAATTTCTCTTCCTACGCCTGTTTGTTTGCTCAAGTCAGAATTCTTAATTTATGATAATACTGCGTGTACTAAATATGCTGGCTGTTCACAACAGTTACCTGCGTAAATGTATTAGATGACTTGTATTTGTTACATTCACACCCAGAACTTATGTTTTGTTTATTCTGAGGACACTTGTATAATAATATTTAGAAATACAGTGTGTATTATGCCACGGCAGCAGAACAATAGCAGAAATATTTTAATAATATTTAGGCAGAGTTATTGCCACACATTGAATATTAATCTAATACAAATATGAAACAACAAGATAAAAACAAGTATGTACAATAGTGTACGTATATAAGAAGCCTGTACAGAAATATGCATATTAGAATCGTGTGAAGTAGGATGATTTAAAATTTAAACTCATGGACTTTTCGAATAAATCTTTCGATAATGCAGTAATAAGTAATGCATAATATACACCAACCTGCGGGCATGAATCTATGATTTAATAACTGTGATTGTGCAATTAGTGTTGACAGTGTTTTAAATAGTCGATCACCAACTTGGAGTATTCATGGGAGTGGTCAATACATGAAGAATCCCAAGTATCAATTTTAAATCTTTGCAAAGAAACACAAACTATATGCCACATGGTATACCGTATACCCCTTGGTGACCCTCCAGAGACATAATGATCATGTCAGGACTTATCTGTAAAATATCGAACATTATTCAGTGTATTAAGGTAGGTAATTAGACGTAGGCACAAAGGTTTGATGCTATATTGATACTTATTGCTATATGATTATGGTGACCAAATGACATATATAAATATTAAATATAGAGGCATGTAAAGCCTTTAAACCCACCTTATTCATGCATACATTGTAAAACACAAGTATATAGTTATGTATCTATAGGTATACAGTTGCAATCATCAATATCTACATGCACAATAGGATCATTCATTTTCGTGGGAATGGCCCTGGTTCCATTAAAGGACAAGAGATTTGTAAGTACCTACACACTGGCACATGGCTACACACAGGAAAAATATTACCCAGTCCTGCCCTAATAAAGATAATAATTAGGGTCTCAGAGTCACACATTTTATTTATGTGGTCATGAGCTCCTATGTATATGCTTGCAACCAATTAGAAAAACCATAATTATTCACATTCCTCCCTGATATCAAAGGTTTAGTACCTTACCAAAATTTTAATTGTGTCTTGTACAATGCATCTATGACCAATGAAAATGCTGCAGCGTCAATAAGTTAATTTAATTTACAGTTTACTACTCCGTCCTGACTTGGCAAAAGCTGGTTCTAAGCATGCATAACAATAAAAACAATTTTATTGAGACCCAGCAAACTTGCAATCGTAACAACCTTTACGATTAGCCTGGCATATATACTTGAGCAGATTGAAGAGGCGTCGAAACAGAGGCTCAGGTGGTCATTGTATATATACTAGTCGCTGGTTGTTTATTACATTCATTAATTATGTCGGATTTTATATAAATTATGTATGCAGAGTGATAACCTGATGAACATTTTTGGTTCAATTTTTATATAAATTACTATTTCCTATCCAAAATATAAATTAATATTTACAGTCCAAAAAGTAAATTACTATTTTATTACTTACGAGTCTTTTCATCCAAATATCAATTATTACTTGAACAATAGAACGTGCAAGAGGGATCAAACAGGGACGTGCTAAACCTTGTGGTGACCAACAATGAAATAATTTACCACAGAGCCAAAAAATAAGTTAATCCTTTGTAGTATTGTTATGAGATTCTTAAAGTGTACGAGAGCATATTGTGGTTCCCTTAGAGATTGCCCTCGTACATAAGTGCACTTAAATGTGTATACCTTCAGGAATTATTGGTAAAGTTCGACTAAAATCAGAGATGCTTTGAGAAGGGATGGAAAGCAGTTTACTATGGCTTGTACATCAGGGGTACAAATTTTTGTCAGTTTTGGAGATATGTGTGGCATGCATATGTGTACATGCATATGTATGTGTATATGTGTGTGTGAGGGAGAATTTGCATGTGTATTTTATTGTCGTGAATTACATGGCCCAGCCAAGGTAGAATTTTCTGCAAAACTTGTGTAATGTAATCAGGTGGTCCTACACACCAACAGAATACAATCAGGAAAGGAAAATGAAATCCACAGGAGCCATTGCATTGGTGGGAAATTAATACTTGATTATTGTAAAGCTAATTTAGTAAACACATATCTCGACAGCAGAGCAAAATGAAAAAGGATATATTTTTAAAGAGAGATTTATTATGGAGCCTATCCAGGCTTTAAGTAACTAAATTAAAAATGAAGAAACCATGATCGACGCGATGATGAGTCTAATTTAACTTACACTCACACTGGTCAATTTACGTTTTTGTTTTAAGTTCTTCATTCATGGTCTGCAATGTATAGTTTATATTTTTTTTAGTTGTTCAATTAATCTGTTTTAAGTATTGGAATCCGGATATGTGTAATGTTAGGATCGTATAGGATGATTGTAGTGCTGGTGTGTTGTAATTATAGGATGTTGATAGTGTCAGAGGCACAACGTCATTAGACTTATAGGATGTGTAGTTAATAATTTGACAACCAAATAAAAAGTAGATACGTAGTTACATAGTTATTTTATTTAAGCAACCCATTTTTATTGACAATAATAACAGCGGAAGACACACATGCACTTGCGATCGGTCAAGAACTTTGAATATGTTCGCATATAAAGGAATGGAAGACACAACTTCAATGACATGATACACTTTTTCATTGCAATATTATTCCCAGACTCCACGCCTCTCTTTTTATGTAGTACCTTGCTCCCCGACGGTTGTTCATCTTTGGAGGCCTTTGTTATTAATGGTAATAATTATTACGCTAAAGTCGCCGAGAATCGAATGTAACAAAGTATAATTCGTAGGATTCATTCATACCTCCATCTAATGCATTCATGTAAGTTCCACAATGTCATGTTGTTGGCATCTGCAACATTCAATTTATTTTCAAAACACAGTGTCGTTTTGATTTTGCACACTTAATATTATAATAATAACTATACTTATATGCTAATAATTATTATTGCTCCCTTATACATGGTTACTTTTTACATACGTATAGAGATTTGGCAATAGCTTGCCATTATACTTTTCAAATCCTCTTTTTGTATATGCCAAGATTATATGCATGGACACTGATGGTGTATCTGATAGGAATCAAATGATCCCTTGCTCTATGCAAAGTCGGCGTAGCTAAAAAGAGAGTCATCCAACGCAGAAGAAATTACAATGACGAGATTGATAAGAGTAGAATATACTCGAAAGACAATAAAGAGTAGCTCAAAAATAGACTCCTGAAAAGGAAAACAAAGGATGGAGATTGGAGAGGTCTGCAACAGATTAAGCGAAAAATTCTAACATTATTAAAGCACTTCATTGTGTTGGATTCAATTTAATGGAAATGTGAGATATATACGATTGTACAGTAGTAATAATAATTTGGAGTCAAAAGAGTGCAATGCAAAAAGTATTGGTTAGTAAATATACCGTAATACACAAAGAAAGAGGATATAGAGGAAAAAGAAACACCGTCGTCTTCTGTCTTTTCCTATATTGCATTATGCCTACCTGTTGTGTGTGTGTGTGTATTAGAAGCCGGAATATGCTGCGTAACTGCAAGAGACAACCCAGAGTGTATAATAAACAAGTATAGTAATGCACTGCCTGCCTTGATATTGTACAGATGAGATGATCCGTCAAATGTAAATTGTTTTGATGGCGATTTCTCTTGTAAACCGTGCCGAATAAATTGGGCGTTTATCTCACCATGAGCACCACCATTTCTGATTTCTTGAGCATGACACACCCGCATAGTCCGACCTTTCATACACTACCGAACCTTTGTAGCTTCTTAATAGTTTCCTCAATGCTTGTCGTTTGTGAACATATTTCCTTCTCACTTCTGATTCTCTCTCTCTCTCTCATTTTGTTTCTCTCTCTTCATCTAATTCTCCCAGTCTTGTTTAGGCTGAGCATATAGTAGAAGCATAGAAATTCGCATGTATCTCGGTAAGAATGTGATTTTTTTTATGTACAAATGAAATATCTTATCGTACCCATTCAAATATATTATAGAGATTCGTGCAGATGCAAAGACTATGGATTCCATGCCGTTTTACCTTTGATTTACCTTTATTTCATCTGTCCAATGTGCTTCTCATCAGGATTCCTGCTTGCAACGGTCACGTTGTTTCCTTTCTATTATTTAAGGCGACGATTTAGCTCCATACCTTTCATCATTATAAATGCCACACATAGCGTGTTTAAAGTTGCTGCTGCTGTACGCTGTCGTTCACATCCGAAATCTCTCTCTCTCTCTTAATTCCCTTAGATCTAAACCAAAGGTAATATTTCTCACGTACTTGTTAATCTACCACATTTGAGCGGATTCAATAAGCAATAACGACAACTGTGGCTTCCATTATTATCTTGTTATAGCATCTGGTATTTATTGTTATATAATGTTAGCAACGAAAGTATGAATTTAAGATTTTCGCCGATATTCATAGTCATACTTATGGGCTGCACTACAGTACATGGCAAAACTTGAAGTAGCACTTAATATACATACATGTATGCAAATATGTATTTAAATATATAAAAAGTATCTAAAAACAATTGTGCAAATACCAAACAGCAATACTGTTTCATGTTGAGCGCTGTGTTTTGTGATGTTTTGGCGGTTGCTTGCAGGGAAGGAAATATTGTGTAAGTATTATCTTCGCATGGATCCATAAGCTGTATACATACATTTTGCACACTATTTTTAGAAAGTGTAAATTCCTAACCCCTCTCTATATAGTTGAATATACACATATGTAGCAGTAATGTCCCAGACTTTTCCACACATCCATAATGCAATAACTCATATTTTCATATCGTTGTCACATTTCCCATTTGCAATCACAGCTACACCTTCGCCATCAATTTTTAGCAGTTTTGCAGCAGCTACTAACTACTATGGTGTATGTGTAGTATAGTATAAGTACACAAATTTTTCCTTCTGGTAAATATGGAAACCAAATGAGGTCGTCTCTTTTGGTAGCAAAATTTACTGCAGTAATAACGTAACTGCATTATTATTAAAATGAAAGCAAAGAGAAACTTTTCTAAATGTTCACACATACGCGCTATGTAGTATTGTCGTGACCATGTTATTGTCAGGCTGGGCTTATATATATATTGCGATAAGAATAAAAATCAGGGAAACAAACGAAGTAATTTGTCGTTCAATAATAACGTAAAAATTGAAATTTTATTTTTTCCTCCTTTTTTACGTACACGCGTAACATTTAATGATGTACATACTTATATTATATTTACTGGTATACATACATAACATTCTTCATGGAGTGCATTCAAAAAAATACACTTTTAGGTTATCAATGTTAATAAGATATTTGATAAAAAGAGAGAGCAAACCCAAAGGAAACTAAAAAAAAATATAGAAAAAGTCAGTCAATCTAAATCTATAAATTGAAAAAAATGTTATTAGTTAGGTACGATATATTGCTCTCGAATTGTGGATCTATTTAAAAAATTGTACTCAAAGGAATGCAGGATCAAGATGCACCAATGATTTGTATATTTTTGTGAACTTGTCAAGCAAGGCAGTAACCAATGAGTTATATCTTTTTTTTTCCGTGTCCAATTACATTCACTTTCAGGAAAGACATGAAGTTGTATATACAGACATAGGTCACAGAAACTGAGTGATAACAGGATACATTAATTTAACATGTTCTGCTCCTTTTATAGGAAGTCTGTTGAGCATGAAATGATTTATCAAATAAGGCACCGATGAAAATTCCTGCTCGGCCAGTGTGAACGTTCCACCAGAATTCGGCTCGATTCGAATATGAATGAATCCTCGTTTGCACCTGTAGAGGGAAATCAAATGGAAAATTGCATGTAAAACTTTTTCTTTTCGTCATTTAATCCTATCATTACCCGTATACTTCTTAATTTATGACATCACACCGTATAGAAAAACTGGTCTTGGACACTGCACACACACACTAAATTAAGCCATACAGGCTCAATAAATACAACGTATGCTTAATTTTTCCATGCAATTCATATTTCATACTTCTTTGTGATAAGTTTAGCTTCTCAACTTTCATTATACGTCCACAAACAGTTTTATTTCTGTATAACTATTTTAAATTTATGTCTTACATACATCCATTCAAGATTTCGCTTTTTTAAAACAGCAAAAGTTAAATGATTTTTTGAGGGGGGACAGCAAAAGTTGATCTGTGCGTTTTAAACATTATTTGAATTATGTATCATGAAGACACAGAATTATATTCTTATTTAAAACGCATTTGGACTGTACCAAACAAAATAATTTAAATACTTTATTGAAGAAGCTTAAACTACATTTTTCTTGAACAAGTTCAAATGGCATTAATTTGCGTACAAGTTAGATTTCATATCTAGCCTTTGCAAGATAACATATCAGCTGTATTCTGACATCCACGAAATTATTTCTCATTTTAGTTCTCAAATAGTTATGATATATTATTACAAAGTAAAAACAATTTCCTTGTCAACTAAGTTCGCTGTTGGAGACCACTGTGCCGAATAGCAAATTTTATTAATCAAGTTTACTTGCTGTTGTGTAAGTATACGGGGCTATAATACTTCATGCTTCAAAAATTCCTTTTTTGTCTTGGCAATAAATGGATATCTTAAATGTCACGTTAAGTTCGGATAAACCATAATAAACTACATCAGACGCATAACTTGGCCAATAGTGATTTCGAACCTATTGGACTTTAAAAGCTTTCGTTGTCAGCGAACCTTAAAACCGTACTTGAACAGCTTGGATTAATGAAAAAAATTGGTTGGTAACGAAACAGTATAATTCGCTCGGTTGGTAAATAACACTGAAATGGTCGAGTTGCACTCAAAGGAAATGCATTAAGCACCGGTTACTACACAGAACTTGTATAATGGATGCTTATTGTTTTACTGTAAAGCTTGTTTCTGCAAGATTAAAAACTAATACCTTTTCCCGGCATCCTTGGTATACGCCGGATCAAGTTACTATTACAAGACTTATAATGACAGTACGGTTTTAAGATAAGCTTTTTTACTATCTCCGTAATGGTTCACCGTGATAGACACAGAAAAATTGTAATGAAGCAACAACGGCAGTTGTAGGATGTAAATAGGCGTTTGTCTATAACAAAGCCAAGGTTATGGAAGGGCTCGTGAAGACAAGTCCGACAATCAGGCATGCATATACCTATCTGTATGTATATGTATGAAGTGCGTATGCACTCTCCAAGACATCAATGTATGTGTTTATACTTGAGGAATAAAAACAAGCATCTTGATATTGCTGTCAGTAAGATATAATGACATGGGAATATAAGCTGACTGAGTGAACCACGTTGTTACAACTAGCTAAACGCGTGTGAAATGGATTGAATAAGTCTGAACTTACTTGATACTTAGCGAGAAGTGATTGAGCGTTGAATTTTCACAATTCCTCACCAGAAATGAGCCAGCTTTGGTTGCCCCTAAGATCTTTTCCGACTCGAGTCTTGTAATGGCTCCGTGAAACCATTCCTGACTTTCGAGAGGTAAGTCAACCTTAAATTGGTACTGGTTAACGTTGCACTTTTGATTATTGTTCCAACAACGGTGAGGTTTCACATAATTAATATCGCTGTGAGCATTACTTGTTGTATCTTCATTTGAAGTCAAATGAGGTGCTATGAAAGTAGGTAAATTGCATACACTACTGGCCTGGGTTTGCCTTGAATTAGGGTAGTGGCATGGTTCACAGTACTGCAAATCGTGGATAACATCAACTTTGACACTATGAGGGTACAGTTGATGTTTGTAGTAGCAAATCTCATCCAGTCTATCGAGGTCCGAATTTTGCGAGAGGACATGAGTATAGTGATGATCACCTGCTGGAGCTCCTGCCATACTCCGACCACTGCTGCATGTTGAGGAGTCATCGTAAGAGTACACCAAGGAGGGAGTTTCGTTCCTTGACTTTGTCCTTTCATTCGGATGACTCATTCGTTTTACATTCTCACAAATCTTAGGTTTGGCTTCGGCCGGACCAGCCCAGGATGGTCTTGAATTACAGTATATCTCATCCAGCTTAGTCACAGACTCTAATTTTGGGAGGCAGGGTGATGATTCATGATGACTGTGCCTTGTTAGATGACACTCTGGACTACGACAACGAGGACGGGAGTAATAGCTGATGTTATACGGCAGTGAATCTAAAGTTGCAAGTGCAATATCATTATTTGCAATGATGTTGTTATTACCACTGCTGGTGCTGCTACCACTGCGGCTTGTGCTGGTTGGGCTGTGAATCGAGTGCGGTTCAGAGTCAAACGCTGATCTGGTTTCGTCAGTGCTTTTAAAGGAAATAGCAGAATCCAGGGAGCTTATGGATCGACTGGTTTTCAGCATGTGTAAACGCTTGTCACGAGCCACTGAGGCTTTTAAATATTTATGCGTAAATGGCACGACTGGGATCTTGCTGTGAGTCAGATTATTATGTGATGAAGTAGTTTTATTAACAACAACATTTTCTTTTGCCGTTCCTGTTGCTGAACGTTCATCTTGAGCAACCATAGATTGGGATGATGGTGTAGCGATAGAAAAATTCGTAATGGTTCCACTAGGACTATTAAGGATGTGACAAACTGATATAAACTGATTACGCTGTTGCGGTAATATCGGCGGTGGTGAGCTGGGTCTCTTCTCATCCTCTAAGCATATTGATTTAATGGGTTCAAGGAGCTTATCCACATCTTGATTAGGGCTGTCGAAAGGGATAGATTTACTTCGTGGCAGTAGGGGCTTACAAAAATTCTGACTAGATGCAATATCTTTTTCATTTTTAATGTATGTTCGAGTTGTAGCCTTGTCTTTGGTAGCTGTATCCGAGATTGAGCCAGAATTACACTTACGAACGATTTGTCCCCGACTACTTCCTCGTCGACTGTAATTGTAGGAACTTTTTCGCGTAGGACAGGGTGAGCAATACGGAGGCTCAACGGCTTCTTTGATCGTGTCCGAATAGTAGTAAGGGGCATTATAGCGCTCAACTATTTCATGGTACGACGGCTCTTCCTTCCCATGCTCTTGGTGATCCACAGGGTCGATGTAGTTTTCAATCACTGGAACCTGTTAACAAGTCTTCCATTATTCATCTTTTTCCAAATAGCACAAGTGCATGCGCTCGTTCCTGCTAACAGTCATTCATATTTTATATAATCAAAAAACTTGTTTGTATGTGCAAGACGAAGAGCATACGGCTCACGACTTTTGTACATGCTTTGATTGAGAAAGAAAATCAATTTCCACGACAATTTACTTTTACTTTACTAACCAGTTAACATGCCTTAGCATAGATAACCTGTCTTATGCTAAGTATCTCAGCTACATATGTCCTATAATATAGTAACTATGATTTAGTGCTAGTAAGCATACATATGCCTTATAGCTTCAATTGCTCGTAAGGAATATTTATTGCTCTTACTAGTTCTAGCTGGAACTTGATTACATGTAGTTCTCCTCGATTATGCATTACCTCCGGAGCAATGCAATGCAGCCTAACTAAACATATAATTAGTAGGTTATAAAAACATTTTCTAAATTAAATACACACTTGGAATAGGTATTGCTTCATTACGGATCTGATGCTCATGTACAAAGGATTTCATGGACAGATTTCAATTCATTTTTTTTTGCTATTTACTCACTACGAAATCTATGTATCGAAAGTATACAGATGGTTCCCTCAACCATGCTTGAGTACACAGATGGATCATTAGATCAACAAGTACTATCACCTGTTGTCCCAACGCACAGGCATCCTGTAAGTGTAAAATTGATTGACAGGGACTTATCATGCCATATAATGTATGGCTCAATTACTACTGTCTTGTTACTATGCAGCTTATCTAAATCTAATCATGAAATTATTACTTGAAGAAATTTCATGTCTGTACAAATACAGCTAAAAATAAGGCTCCTTCTAAGCAAATTCCAATTTAAGCGAATCGCTTTTCGTAACCACATTTACAGCATTTTAGAAGGTGAAACACAACGGTTGCACATAGTTTGCAATTAGCGATACGAGCTTGATCTAAGCATTTTCCATTTGGCAAATTCATTGAATATAATACTGCAGCTTGTAAATTAATTGCAAATCCTTTTTATTCAAAGAACGTAGCCATACCTGCCAGAAACCCTACATTGTTTGTCATCAATGATATGTGAGGCTATATATAGTATTGTCGTACATACAGTGCTTCATCACACTTAATTACATATTACCACTGCAGATAAATATAGTCAACAAGCTTCGTGCATAATTATCATCACACGTACATGTAATTGTAGCCATGACACGGCGTATAATATCTTTGCATATCTGTAGTTGTCCCCGCTTTGCATTTCAGCTCATCTCAAGTTGAATATTACAGAATATATTTCTATTGCATATGTAGTAGATATGCTCTTAGCCACGACTTGACTATACAGGATATTCGGTATCCTAAAATGCAACCTCCCTACTATAGGTAGATACATATATTAGTACATGTGGCCTGCAATCTTGTATTAAAACTTGAGATTTAAATTCTTCAACGTAAGAAGGCAATGAAAATTTTATACTCGTAATATTGACTCTATTGAAAATTTATTTCATTATTCCTTCGGACGAAGAATTAAGTGAGGGTGAAACTGCTCAAGTATAAGCTGTTGAGCTTGTAAGAGAACACATTCAAAATTACGATGGTGATAATGATTTTTAAAGCTACTATATGTTATCTTTGCGAATCTTTTAGATTGGTCAAGACAGTTTGAAGTGAAAGGGAAATTAAACTTGGCGATTGGGAAATAACATCTTAGAAGCTTTATGCTCTCCGCATTTGGATGTTGAAGTTGTCCACACAAACCAGCATATTATTTACCCTTCTTGTATGGTACTCTTGCCTGCTTAAGACATGCATAAGTATTTAAGGAGTATTTTTTTCCTCGCAATAATAATTCTGAAATGATCATAAAGAAGTAGTAGATGTGTACAGACCTGTCTTTATACTTCAAAAAACCAAGACTTTGCTTTGTCTTTCCTTGGTTATACTGCCGTATGTCTTAAACTAATAGCGGAGCCAAGCGCTGCTTCATATTTTTAATTGTTCTTGTACTCTCCCTTTGTTTTCTTCAACGCAATTGCAAGTTCTAGCTCTAAAGGACAACAATATATGAAATGACAATCTGTTTCATCATTTCTACACATCAATAAGTGGCACTCACTATTTTTATATGCTGAGCTTTTCCACTGTCATAGTGGTGCTTGTTCGTAGAACAAGCTTTTGTTTTACTGCTGCAGTGTCCACACCAGTAGATTCTTACTGATGATCAACAAAATTTAAAGATTTTACCTTTTGAGGTAGTACTATAGCTTTGCACAATATGATATTTACTATGTAAGTTGTTTCCAATGTGTACGGATTAATGACCAAGTTTCTGCTTAAGTATTCACACCGAAAACTATTATTTATCCACGCAGAGAGGTAGAGATACAATGACATATGACTATGCATTCCGAGCATACATATGCAATAGACCTCCACCCCGGTGTCCCTTGTTTGAACAAGAATAACAACACACGAGAAATAATAAGCGAAGGAATAAATGTCAACTTGGCGAATTTAGTTATAAATTACACATTAATGCGCACTGTGTACCTGTTTACCCCTTTGGATTCACAAGCCTTGCCGCAAAGTCGTCGTTCATCTTTTCACAATCAGAATCAATACACTGTACTGAATAATGATGAACGCCTTAAAGAACCTCATTAAATTTTAATTATCTGTGCTAATGTTTCGATATAAGTGTATGTGGCTATAGTTAGTTTAAATGTAAATTGTTGCGTATTGTAAGATGTTACAGTCTGTTTTTGTATATATGTATGTACATGTTTCTGCCTGTGCTACTATAATTTCAATACAAGTGAACTATATAGTTTCACTTTATGGACTATAAGATGTCATGTAGTTATTATAGTGTGGACGAAAAATATTAAAACAAAGCCTTCACGAATATAGCCATTCCTATTTTTCTTCATGACAGCAAATCTATACTACAATAACAGTAAGTGAGGTAGTTCCATCATCAGCAAATGCAGTGTGAATGCTTCTATATATGCTGCACTTGCTTTTTAAAACATTTGATGTCCACTCTAAATAATTAAACGTTGACTCTAGACTCACAGAAATCAAAATGGGCACATAAGATGATGAAAAATTTCTAAATGATAGCGAAAATTTGGAAAATAAACCTCGTGGTGTGCGTAGACTCATATATTATGCAGACTCTTCTGTTTTACTTCATCCCATTCACTTGTTACTCGATACGGACATACAGCACGTGCTTCATATATTTTCTTGCCAGAAAGTCGTGAATAGCATAATAATATTATTCAACTACTAACTGGAGGCCACAATATCACAAGTAAGTATTGTTTACATTATCATGACCATGCGATTACTATACATGACATACACTGACAGCCCACTGCATTGAATTATCGAAAAACAGGTATCATGGATGGGCAATTTAAATTAGAACAACATATCCTTAAAGGCACAACTTGAAGTTTGAATTGATCTATAAGATACTTGTAGTATGCAACTGCACCTCGTGCCGATACACTCAACGTATGCATGTATGTGTGTGTGTGTGTCTTGAATTATGCTGGTAGGGCTCCTATCAATATTTCTACATATACATGCAGGGCGTATATTCAAATTACTTCTGATGGCACTGCTGCTCAAGCCCTTGCCTTCAGGAATACATTAATAATTACTTAATCAAAATTTAAAAATCACAAATAATCATCTTGTGTCACCTACTCTCAACAAACTAATAATTACTAACTTTTAAATAAATGTACTTGTATCAAAGAATCACTAGCAATAAAGGTATCCACATTACCCCTCAAATGATATCAAATGATTTTCCTTTAAATGTGTAAACTTACGAATATACATGTATATTATACTTAATATATTTATATACATATTTCGCTTCCACTAATGTTTATAATAATTACATACCTAAGTATGATTCCATGGGCTCTAATACATATTTAGATTATATAGGTGTTCATGTAGATGATACATGTTAACATATTTAGGTATACATACATATAAATTACGAAGATTATGAAGCCACTCCATAACGTTTCTAAAGAGAGAATGCATGATACGGAACGACAGATTCACTACCGTTAGCTCTCTGAAATTAATTGATTTCGTGTCAAAATGTAAATGCATTTAATAAAGTTCATGTAATCAAGGAGTCAACAACAGTGTTTTGTGTTTGTGTATCGTCAGAAGGAAGAAATTGATTAAACAACATTTAAGTATGTACACTATTGCGGTTACCTTGAAACAAATAGATATCCTTTACAATAATTAAGCGTGTGGCAAGAGATGTGCAATTATTATTTGTGATGAAAAGAGGATAATAAGTTCCGGCAATTTTAAGCTTTTTCGATTTTTAATTAACTTTAGCAATTTTTCCTCCAACTTGCTAGAGCAACTTAAAAAATGTAATGCACATATATAGGAACTAGTTTGGAAATAATCCTCTTTAATCACTAATCCTTTTTACTACCAGAGAATCCATGTTAACGATTTTGTCAAAGGTGTTTTACATTAAATACAACCTGACCCTAAATGACTTTGGGACAACAATGTTTCTTTCATAATAGCTTTATTATCTCCAGACCTCTATTGTAAACCTCTTAATTGTTCTGTTTTATCAGCATCAATATCTACAAACTACAGACTTGAAGTCATTATTTATCAAAACAACTGACAGCTTAAGTGAAGGCTTAAAAATCCTCCATAAATATACCGTAAGACTGGTGTCTAAAAATAATAAAGAGACATTTTCCATTTTCAACCACAAAAGACTCCTTCATTACCTTTAAGCTACGTCTGGCTGCCCCGGCAGTTATAAATGAATCAGTTTTTTGTATAAAACGAAATGACTCACTGCGATACACTCGATTGTCCGCATTTCTCCGAAATACAAAATCACAAATTTTCCTTGGAATCACAGAAGTATTTTGAGACCTTTTCAATTTTCCGGCATGTCCAGCTTTTGAGTCATGATTAGAATTATTGGACGACTGACTTTGGCACCACACGCTGGATGCCATGTTAACAACCAATGGCTATTTTTACACTGACGCGGTTCCTAGAATTGTATTCACTATTCACGAAAATCCATAGTTACAAAAAGGCTCTTTGTTATTTGAACTATAAGATTGTTACTGCCGTCCTGACTTACACATTGTGTTTTGTGTATACTTGAGGCACTGACACCACCACCAACAACAATTGTGAGTCTTGTTCTTTAATTGCAACTGGATCCACACTACCACTGAGCAGCTCGGCGACGTCCATTTGAAACGAGTACATCCCCTCGACTGATATCAAACTGAGTAGTGAGTCGTCTCTTGACTTCTCATTGTCATCAGTGTCGTAAATTATGAAGTTGTGTGCATTTTAAAAAGTTACAATGTTATGTATGTTTACTTTCCTTGCGTTAATGTTTCCTACGGTCGCTCAGGACAATTCTTTCTGACAAGTTCAGTATTCTCACAGTGAAGTCCAACGTATGACAATTATGCTATACACGACAAATCTTACTTGAAAGTACAACGTGACAATTGCGTGTGAAGTAGAAGTCGATTTTGCTGTATGTTACCACAACGAGACAACTTTGATGAAGAGCGCAAAAGAATATGTAATTGGACTACGTGTTAATATTTTTAATCTGAGTTTATTAAGAGATACGAAATTAAATCATTTATAATATCCCTTGTTACAGGATAATATTACAGAATATCTGTACTATTTTCAAGAGTGTTGCTCGTTAAATGTCTCGGCAATATATAGGAAGGCTTCCCATTTATTGTCGTCTTTTGTGCTGACAACGCGGAGTGTAACGTTAGGAAATAACGAGACATAAACTATAAGTCCTATTCTCCTCCTGAGGTAGCACGATTTAATGACGAACATACGGCACCGTTCCCCATTTACTATAATATCTGTGCATATATCACTGATGATGCCCATAAACACACACTCAAATCGTGTGAATGCAAATTACAAACACTTGCAAAAATCCTCAAAAGATCAAGCGCTCAAAAATCCTTCAATAATAAATGTGCACCTCTCAGCACTTGCGTATATCCAGAAAATGTTGATTTAATAGATGCCATCAGTGTGTTGTGTGTGGGGTGAATGATTTGACTTGGAAATGGTGTGTTGAATAGTAGTTACTTATTCGTAGCCACTGATTGTCTTTGTGTGGGCAAGTGTCTCTGTGTGGAAAAGGAGTATCTCTTTGAGGACGATTATACAACTTTAACGTGAGAGTTAGCCTAATGCATTCTGCTGGTGTGCAGTCGGATTATGGAGACCGGAGAGCACAAGAGGCAAAACGAACTTCACGTAATTATTAACGAGTCCACTTCACAGCGTGAAGGCCGTTCAATTTTGAGCTTTACACGTAATCACAAAAGAGACACCGACACCGAGCGACAAACTCACTATACAGCACGTACTTACTCTAACGACAACAATTCACTGTCACTCTAATACTTATAAAGAAAAATTATTGTTGCCGTTGACCATTTCAGTGGAGCCTTGTCATATACACAAACTCAACTCCACCATGTCCACGACTCTTGTGTGTACTCCGTCTCAATCGTCCTCCTCTTCTATAGACTTCTCGTTTCTGCTCACACAAATCTTATTGCTTGTTCTATTCCCTCTCTCAAACAAACTTGGCGCAAAATGCCTTTGATAACACCTCAAGCCAAGCACACATCAACTGCATAACACACAAGTTATTCATGAATGAGTGGGAAAGTTGTGTTAGAAGGTGGCTGATAATATTGACGAGCAGGTTTTTACCCACAGCAAAACCAAAGTGAGCATATGTAATTCTTTTATCCTATCCTATCCTATACATAGTAAATACACTTCCACATGGTATTTCTTACTTCCACATTAGCATGCCCACCAAAGGCCTCAATCAAGTGCCACAAGCCACTATACACACATTCATAACGCTATAGCAATGTAAGTAGTAAAACTAGCCTTGGTGTGCACATCCTTTCAGTTTTGAAAAAAACACAAATTTATAATAAGCATACATACATGTATGTTAATGCTAGATCAAGGATTATAGCGAAGACTAAGAAGCTGTTTGCCGTACTTCTTTAATGCAAGATACATACTATTTAATACAACCTGTTGAGTATAAAAATACTTGAGAAGCATAATGATGGCGTGGTGTAGTAAAATTTGTAAGTACTTTACATGTAATTATGTGCAGTTGAATAAACCTACAGCAGGCCATAAATTGTTTTCCCACAGTGAGCCGATTACACACGCTATAGAATACACTTTAACCAGTCGTATTTCAAATAATTAAGAAAATAACTGATTATCTGAAACATTAGCACACAGAATGAAACCATTACAAATTTCCTTATTGTTACTAGATGGATTTAACATTCAAAGATGCTTCAACAACATGTAACAATGAAAACTTTTACCAAGTACTGTAGTAGATTTTATGTTTAATCATACATTTATTCAATAACTCAAATATCTCACAACTTTATATCTGTAGGGACAGCAAGATGTAAAAAAAGTCAAACCTTTTGTATGGAGATATAATATTGCTGGTTTAATCATGTACAAAGATGTTTATTTTTTTAAAACAAGTACAAAAAATTCATGCATAATCATGTGCAAGGAAATAAAATATTAAACGTAGGCAGAAAATCTTTAAAGAATACAAATTTGTATTTGTATGTACATATTGCAAAAAAAGAGATCAGTTTTAAAATCATATTGAAATATCTATATCTGAAGTGCTTTCGGGAAAGAAGATAACGAACGAACCAGAGTCAAGTTGACGACGCCTGTAACTGGAGAACGTATGTAATAGTATCGAATTCAGTGGATCATTTTGGCATTATGATCAGCATGATCACAAAATCCGTCAAAGTTAATATAAAAAGGGTTAAAATTTTTTGCTCGTCAAAAATATGATTGACTCTACTGGGAAAAAATTGCAGACACAACAAAAGGCGTATACATGCATGCAACACTGTCTTGTCAATATCAGCACTCTTTAGTCAAGTGCCAGTCAAGCAGTTAGAGAAAGATTATAAAATGCAATTTCACAAAATTCTGAAAAGTAATCACTTTTAACAAGCAAAGGCCTGTCTGACCTTCAAACTCATAACTAATAAAGAAGTATAAGGAACTTGTAAAAAAGGCATCTCATCAAATTTTGGCAATCACACAAGAGTTGCGAATGAGATTATTAGACAGCGTTTAGGGAAATAAGGGAAATTAGCCGAATCTATCAAAAAGTTGTATCCTACTTGTGGTTACAAAGGTTTTAGGTGACTCATGTATGCTGTGCAAATACAAAATTCCTTGAGTTACAAGCTAGTAGACGGTATATGTAACTAATGCTGGAATAAATTATTTTCATATGTAAAATTTTTCTTAAGCACTTACTTTTGCCTAAGCTCATGGCTAATACTGCAAGATATTATACATGAGCTTTGCCATATTTTTTCGAAGAGAGAAAGGAGTGATTACTAAACAGTGCAAATATATTCGGTATAATGGGACTTTTCGTAATTACACGCATACTGTATATACCTTATTTTTATAGCCAACATTGAATATTTTGAGCACAAAATAAGTAATGGGGCAATGCAGGCATTCGCACACACAAGAAGCCAAAGCATAGACAAGACTCTTGTACACACAAGAACACAGGAATATAATTCGTGCCGCTGAAAATAAACATAAACAATAACAAGGTATTATTATATAAACGGGAGTATAATTTATTCAGTAATCCATCATAACAAGTTTACATATGCATTTATCTATAATAGCTTGGATCCCTCAATAAGAAGTTTAATACATACCTCATATTGAATTAAATTCAATAAAAACTTGAAATATTTTCAGTAGCTCATGGCCTGGTAGTTTTTGAGCAAACATGAAAAAATACTGCCGCCAGATAATAAAATAATCGTGTGTGTCTTGCAATAAAACTAGTTTGTCCACCCGCTATAACGTCCCAGACTAATTCACTCCGTCAGAGACTGTCATAGAAATACAAAGTGAGCTAGCTAGCTTTTTGTACGGAGGAGAGAGAATTAAGAAATATTATAAATTGCTAATAACGCAGCAAGTACCCTATGTCAAGCGTATATAACTAAAATGTGAATAGGAAACAAATATTTGCATGACAGTTGATACAAAAGTCTGACTATATAGTAAGTTAGTACAAAAGTTTACTATATGCATACATATGACTTCGACTCCGCTATATCATTGTCTATAGTTGTTAAATAAAAGCCTTAGAGTATCAACTAAAGTGTTTGTGATAGTAAATAGCTCGTAATTCCTAGCTAATAGTTGACGTGTTTATTAACGTCTTGTTAAGCTTCAAGTACCCTGCTGACTCAATGTAATATTAAGCCTGGAGCTGTTAAACTGTAATAACAAAGCTGTTTAAACAATTTTTATCAAAGTTTACCCCGATGGCGACGACGTATTGCATTGATGGACGACGACGAGAGACCTTCCAAGCAGAAATAATTGGCAAAAGTGTCCGTACATAGTTTTATTATTATATTCATACTTGATCATCGTGTTCACCTTTTCATCTTTTTTTTATTATCCCAATCATACTCTCTACTTGGTTTGTGTAACTTCAACGTTTGCTAGCCATTGACCAAATTTGACGGCTATTATGCTATTATTTTCAAATCACTCGTCCTATAGTATAGTAACTTCGTCCTATAGTTTTCTTATCCTCAGTTGTTAAAATAGTTTGTTAAAACGAGTGGTGGCGACACTACCTTTCCTTGAGATGTTGCTTCATTCCTTTAAGTAATTTTTAATTTCCTCTGCTATTTGATTCCTAGGCTATAGTATATTGCTAGCAGGTTGTTTGCTGAGGCTAAGGGTAGCGCTCCTGATATAACGATTATTAGTATTAGGTACCATTTAAATCATTCTGAATGAGAAAGTTATATTGACGTTGATACCACTATTATAATTGCAAGAACGTTGATTTAATGTCATTAATTTCACTATAATCGTGCACATCCTACCCTTGTGATATCTCCGGATGTAACACTCTTGTTCCATCTCAAGTCAGCTGTTGTAAAATCTGTTTGGAGAAATTATACATGTTATCCCCCACTTGTTACACCTGAAGGAGACCGATATCTAAAACTGGTCTTGTGTGAAGAGGGTTTATCTGTAAAGAAGAATCTTATATTGCTGTTGATTAAACCTCTATATGTTAGTTCTGTATGACCAAGTACTTAAATTTACTCTAAATTATATTTTCTAAACTGCTTTATTATGGGTGTTCAAGATGTACCTATACCGTGGGTCGATAAGTAAACTCATTCATAGCTATGTCCATATAAGTCAGCAGTATCTATAAAAAATGCAACTGTGAAAGACAATTATGCAGGGGATAAATTGGTTTATCATATTCTGCATTGTATACCACATTACAGTGCCATTGAGTCAATTAATAATGAATTCACATAGATTTACAACACTGATACAAGGATAAGGAAGAAGGAGTGGTGGTGTTTTTACCTGTGTACTTTTTAAGAGGATACCAGTAATGAGGGCTTTATTAGGTAGGGAGATTTAATTACAGCTGACTACAAAATTAAGATGTGCGACAACTCATCCTTACATTGTTATTGCTGTTTACTTCAAATAATAATATGCTGTGATGCACCTACACTATACATGTGATATTTATAATGGCTAATGGGAGTACACAAATTCATTGCTAGATGAAAATATTTTTTTTTTACTTTATACCTTGTATTTTATTATACCTTGTAAGCATTAATTTAGAAATGTTAAATTTCTGACGTCAGAATTAATTTCTCTAACGTCATTCTAGAACAAATTGTCTTTCGTAAATTTCCCAGTTCTTTCGTCTTTCATAGCAAATCCCTTTTGACTTCGTGAAAACTATCAGTCATTATGGAAAGAAGTCGAAACATTTTTGGCTATAAATTATAAAATTATTATTGTACGCAGGTTTAATAAAATGGATCGCATACCTGTGCAAGTAAAACACAATTATTGTCATTTTTCTTTTATATATGCTATTGAACAAGTATGATCAATTTTGTTTTACTGAGCGGTGAATTTTCACAGAATTTAACAAATGCTTTTAGTTAATTTAAATATGTAAAATAAACTTGAGAGATGGTTGTTGGATGTTTTATACTTGTACTTGAGTCAGTGTTGGTTGGTGGAGTCAACCGATTTGCTTTAAATTTTTCATGGACGGAGCTTCTTTAACCCGATTGATTTGTAGAAATGGAACATCTTCTTCATGAGAGAACTTGTCAATCCTAGTATACAGATCAATGAGGCTTTCATACATGGATTTTAATGTCTTTCTTTGTTACTTGTGACTATCTGACATTTTTGTATCACATCTTTTCGAAGATTTCAGTCAGGCTTGAATCCAATTTTGGGTACGGGTGTTCGTTGATTAGTTGATCAATTTTACCTTTGGGTGTTCGTGAAGGTAGTTTTTTACCTGTATCAGACTCTAGAATGACAATTTCTTTAGTGCCCAAATACTTTTCAAAATGCGCTGGTGGTTTAAGTGGTAACTTGCCTTGTTGCCGCTTCATCATTTTGACCATTATTTGACGAAGAATCTGTTTGTTTCTGTTGCATGTATTCCTATGTAATCCAATGTATTTGATCCAATCAATGAGATGAATTTTAGCTTCCATTCTGTCTAGGAATGTCTTGATATGACATGTTTATGAAACTCATGTTAAAAGTCATTTTTACAAGTTCCATTAGCTTTACAAGCGTATCTTCTGGGAGACGTTTCTTTCGATGATTTGGTGTTTTTAGAGGTTTATCTCACCAATCTTCCCTTTTCACTCCGCATTTTATATTTGTAAATCGTTCATTATTGTATAAATCGTCAGTTTTGTATGATCCATTATTGGTTATTAGAAATTCTTTCAACCCAACAGACTGCAAAACAACCAGCCCGATAGCACAGCCATCTTTGGTTGTACGACAAGGTTAATGAAAAACGTTGTGGAGCTCAAACGTTTTTTAGGATGTCGCTTCTACTTTAGATGGCTGCACTGATCACATTTTTGTGGCAAGGACTTCCTTTTGCCTGGTTGTCTTGAAATTAACTTGATACCTCCATTACCACAATGTAATTCCGGACTCAAAATTCCATCTGTTAAAGTTAGTTATTATTTCTGAGCATTTGACAGATAATGAGCTTATACTTGATTATTCAAGTCTGTTAGCTTTTTCAATGTCAAAAATGAATGCTGAAATCTTTGTCAAGTACATTCTTGTATGTAATTGAACTAAACATATTTTTGTTGGAGCTTGTCACGTATAAGATTGCATATGAAATTGTCACATATTTTAATTACCCCCGCTGCATATTGAGTTTTAGGTCATGTACAAATTTTTTAGTCTACCATATTTCAAAAATTATTAGGAGTGGCAATGTCTTCTGATTTCTACTTTAAGACAAAATTGAGCAAAGCTTTATTATTCTCACATGTGCATACCTTTTACATTCGTGGTCCTATTAAATAGTCGCTTCATTTCTCTAGTGCAAAATGATAATTTGCCACATATCTGAATCCAAAGACTGTCAAATACTCTGCAGTTAAAAATGGTGTTAGCGTCTATCGCATACATAGCAAGTATGTATTTACATTATATACTTACCAAGACTGCAAGATTAATGACGATTGTCCTACTACCTGCATAAATCTTGGTTACTTGCAATGACAATACGAACGCCAGTGACAAAAACAATGTATCATTCCCACTATCCACCTCATGAAGGGAAGAAGCTCGTATAAGCTGTTTTCCTTGTATCTGTTGATAAAAAAGTATTGTACCAGTTGCAATTGTATAATCAGCTTGTCAAAATGCATGTATAGTAACAATGCCGCAGTTCATCAAGACGGCGTCGGAGAGCTCAAAGTCGATGGTAGTTGCTTATCATTAGTATAGGTAGCAAACATTGTGTTCTTTTATTGTTTTGCTAATTTTAAATTCTAACATGAGCGTGATTTATTGTATGTACGCAGTTCTGACTGTCGAGATAAAGGTATATGTTAAAGATTGAGGAACAATATGTTGACTTTCAAAGTACAAATAATTGACATTTGATTAAAAAAAAGAAGCAAACTACAATCTTATATATTACTTGCCGACAGTTTGTTTCTTGTGAACGATCTGTCTACATAACTTCTGGGTTCAAAATTTTAATTTTGTTCAAGATAACTTGGCTAATTTATTATTTTCATTAATAAAAGAAAACAAATACAAATAAAACCAGATAAAAATTTGCACTATTAGGATTAATACTTTATTACAAAATAGCAGTTATGTTAAATTGAGACGGAAGCAGGGAAAGGGGAATGGTTCTCACGCCTAAGAATGTATTCCAATGAAATTATCATTTTGAAGTTTGCAGTGAAAAGTAATTAATTAGTAACAAAATTTGATATTCGTGTGAAACGCGATGGTCAAGATTATAATAACAAAAATGTTGGATAATAATTTACATATTATATTTGTAATTGTAACTGGTAGAAAGCATTATGTATGGAAGAATTTAACTTGCACGCTCAGGAATTTATCATAATCTTTTTGCACAACCTCTTGGAAATGTTTCACCTGAAAAGTCTTGTCACCTTGGACCTTACTCGTCTTGCCATCAAGTAAATATGTGAAATTCACCAGCAAATAGGTTATGGAAAAAAATTCAGCGTAATACTTGTGTTATATAACTTCTATACTACTATATAGCTTTATGCATTTAGGCTGGAGAAGAAATGTGGCATTAAAAAACTGAAAGTAAAAGCGTAAGAAGAGTGAAATAGATATAAACATTTATGATGAGAAATAATTTTTATGGTTTACTACATCCTGCACTATTTTATAAGTACGTTTAACTTGACGTTCATGTACATGGAGCAAAACAGCGTACACATATACAGTAATGTACACATATACATATATATGCAATATAATAATCAGAGGAAGAACGGCGAAGCCGTGTTTCTATTCAGTGTGCATTAAACCCGCTTGCCCATATGATGCCTCAATTCATCTACATTAAAGTACAAATACCCAAGGAGAACTTTCGCTTTTAATCACATCACATAAGCTTGTCTTGAGAAGGAAGGTTTTTTTTTCACTTCGCTCACATTTGTTTGTCTGCTCAACTGGAATAACACAATTATACGTATTAAAATACACAAAGCTCACGAAGTAGATATCCCTAGGTACATGCTTTGCTCATTTTTTCAAATGCAATCTCACTCGGTTGTCTTTTTCCCTTCCCCCCTTTACTGACCATATAGATATATATTGTCAAAATATCTTGTGTACAATCTCTATATGACTGCCGTGTCGGTTTTTTATCCCTCCGCTCTGCTCAAAACAACAACAGTCATAACAGTAATACCTGTACATATATATGTATACACCTTATAAAAGATGCACACATAGTGTACAATGATGATAGGTTCCCTATATGACATGCCTATATAGGAACATATTTAACGCATAATATAGTTCTGCGGAATAAGTGAGGATGAGTTTAACGCACGAAACCGGTTGGCAACCCACCACGACACCAGACATATGTATATGCACAGATCAGACATTGTATCTTCTTTGCTCGGGTTTTACTACGGGGCGAACTTGTGCATCTTATTTTGTGTGAAGCATGCCTTGTAGAGCAGTACGTAATTTTCTCTCCTGTTTTCAACATAAGCAGGGCCCACTGTGTTCCGTGATCTTCTTCTTCTTCGCATATGAAAACATATATGTAAATCCATTTAATTACCTCACTAACCATATGAATAAATGATTCGGGGGCATACACAAAATTTATGCACAATTTAGATTTTTTTCCTCTTAAATGTCCGCTATAAATGCATGCAGGGATTTTTATTTTATATACTATTTACTATACACTATAGATTATTTACTATCTATATAAACTGTATACATGTAACCAAATATGCAATATAATAAACTGTTAAGTTAATAAATATACATTGTAACGGTTACCAACTTATAAGCTTATACAACAAACACACACACACACTTTATTACTGTTTATTGTATGTGCTTCGAAAAACTCTTAAATGTTTTCCCGGATTTATTTCCCAGTGAGTAAATAATTATAACATCAGCATATCCATCATCACAGTAGCAAGTGGTCCAATGTGGTAACTATCACTATTGTTTGGCAGTGGAATTGGTGATACAGAATTCGCAAGCAAGTTGTAAACACTGATGAATAGCTTGCATTGTAATAATATGTTGGGATAAGAGTTGGAGAAGCCATCTCCTCTCTTGGAGAAGCCTTGCCATCTCATCTAGTATAGCTCTATATATGGCGAGAGTATGAGTATATTCTCGTGGATTAAGGAGAGTTGGTAGCATTTAGATGCAACAATACTAGAGTCAATTCAGTTCTTATTTCAATCTTTTCATCTGTTTCCATCATTGATATTTTTTGCTGCCATCAGAATGTCAAAATTTCTCCTATCCATTTCTTCTATCTCTTCTCTCACTTCTCCTCTGGATCTATTGTGTACTCCGAAGGAAAACTTTTCACATGCGTCAAGTTGAATGAGCGTTGCCGTAAATCTGCGCCTGGAAAATAATCGTTACTTTTTAATTTCAACTCGTTTTACTACATTTCAAAGTCAGGTCTTGATTCAGAGCTGGAACTAGCGAATAAAAAGCTGATTACACACAAATCTCAATGTTTCCCTGTTTTCAACTTCAATCCCAACTTCAATTTTTATTTTCCCCTTCACTCTTTCCCTTATTATTCTGCCTGTCACTTCCACTTTACACAAACAAATATACGCATTCTTCCTTGTCAGCCCTTGTGGTTACTTGGCAAACTGTCATTTGTCGCTTAATATACCACAGGTGAAGTTTCATGGAAGGAATACCGACGATTAAAGAGCCTGTTGATCCATGATTTAACTTACAGCAAGTGCCTTTTAATCCTTTGAGCATACCTCAGATTATCGAATTTCCTAATTGAAACCGCTTTTTCCCTTTTATGCTTTACTGGAACATAAATAATATTATTTACATTTTGTACCTTGTTTTCTATTAACTATCTTACCATGTGATATTTTTGTCAAGCTCCTGTTAACTTTCCTGTTATCTGAGAATTACCTAAAATCACATGATTATTAAACTAATTATAATGGTGACGGAATCATCTCCCATTTGCAAAAAAATCCAGAAATATACATTGCAGAAGATAAAAAGCCACTATGAGTTCGCATTCCTTACGTGGGCAACGTATCCAACAAGGTCGCTGGATTATTGCGGAGAAAATTGAAATGGAATGTAACTTTTACCCCTGGTATTATCTGGTTAATTTTACTAATTTTAAACTAATTCATATTAATTGTGATTCCGGTCATAAATAATAATTTTATTACTAAACTGCGATTATTGCAGTTTTATGGGTAAAATTGTTATTTTAAGTTCACAATGAATTACGAACCCACACCTGCTTAAACATTGCGTAGATAGAAAAGGAGGTTATGGGTGGTTTGGAGACAATGGATCGCAAGGGAAGAGTATAATAGTCCTTAATTAGGGAAATAGAATACAACCCCTGCCCATAAGGGAGCATTCTGTTACAGTGTGAGTTCACTTTAGTCTTCAGGGTATAGTGTCACGTACGAAGTTGCATTTTTGTAAGAACTAGCGTTACTCACAACAATGTTACAACATACAGCCTTCTGTGGCTAAATTATCCTTCTCTATCTGTATTATTGTGACACTAGGAAGATGAATGAAACTACGTCGTACAGCAGTCTTAATATACTCAGCTCATTTGACTATGTAGATTGTACTGAGAGAATATTTATGAAATGGAAATTGCGGAAACCTCCAGCCCCTCGTGAACTAAAGTATGTATATGTATGTATATTTTCTTTTTGATTATTAACTATATAGTTTTTCCTAAACTAATGTTTGTTCATTTTTAGGAGCTCAAACTATGTTCCATATATACACGGCACATAACTCCATACAGCTTTTAGCGTGTCTAAGTTGGACGCACTTTCCTCGAGTGTATTTTCCTGGATATGGCGATGGGTGGGTGAGAAGATACAGTTTTGAAGTGTTGTAAGAGCCAAAACTGCATATTATTCTTATTTTCACCCGCTGGGAACTTACCACGTTTTGTTTCAGTCCAGGCCAACGGCTTGTGTAAACTTTTTCTTAATTCTCTCATTTTCCTCTCGCGGGGACGAGAGTGAGAAAATACATTAGAATTTGTTCAAAGAAGCCTTCCGGCTTCTGACTTGTGTATTTATTTTACAGGCCAACTCCTTTTTCAAATAAATCATTAACTACATAGTACAATATATAATTCTATGAAGTATTCTTTGTTAAAAACTGTATAATATTCTTTATATAACTATAAAAGCAAAACTTGCTGCCACGTTCTGACATTTTCGACAGAAACTTTGCATTTCTTCGAGAATTTATTCTAGCAAGTGTTTCGTTAACTTGGACGGGCGTCATATTTGGCTACCTATGTATGTGTGTATGTACATCATACCATTCCTAATGTAGACTTTAAAGTGAGTTAGCTATGTGAGCAGAAAAAAATAATTTGATTAACTTGATCTAGGTTTTGACACACTTGCAAAGTCCAAGACAATAGCATCATTCTGGAACCCACAGTTATGGAAATGGCTGTAAGCAATACACCGATTCACTCCAGCATGAACAGGCTCTCCACCAAATGGCATTTTCACCCAAAATGTATTCATTAAAATTGCCCTCATTGCGCAACTCGTATATCTTTCAAGCATTTGCACGGAGCAGTGTATGGTCAACAAAGGGAAGTATATATTCATTTAATCACAAGGAAAGATGAAGCGACAATACTGCTCGTAATCGCTACATTTGCGACCACTAAGACGTCATTGTACTTACAGTTATTAGAATCAAGGTGGGAAGAGCTAGCATTAAAAGTCTTTAAGTCGGCGGAGATGAAGCAAAAATTAAAATAATCTGCTGTCTACAAAACAAGTGTAATGTCGGGGAAGATGAGAGGACCAAGTATAATATGTAATGGTAGATCATTTGCTATTTCCTACCTAGGTATGTATGTTTTGGCATGGTCCCAGTCCCCTGCAGCACGAGTATTAACATTTTGTTTGAACTTCTCTTTTATTATTGTCTTGTCTTAAAAAAAAGGTTTGTTCATAATGACATTATTGTTCACGCTGGCTGTTCCATCCTCCACTCTTGGTATCTTTTTGCTAGTTAGAGAAAGTATCAGTTGCAAATATTTCTTGCATTCAGGCACTAATTGGCTTGAGTACTTATGAACAAAAAGTTAGCTTCAGACTGATTCAGCCAGAGATTTTTTCTCCCTGGGACATGCTTGTCTTCGATTCGTGTATTTTTATATATGTTCAATGATCTTCATTAAACCGTCAAACTCAAGGCTGTATGTTCAAAAAAGTATGTTATCCGTTTGAAAACTGTAATGTTAAATTTCAAAAAATGGTTTGTAATTTTTACTTATTTCGAAACAAGTATGTATGTAGATACACCTGTTTGTTGTATATGTACTTAATATTAAAAGTGATTTGTGTAAAGGAAACCTTCCCATTTGTTTGTGAGCACCTGCAACTTTCGTCATTCCATCTAAAAGGAATAAAGTAATTTATCACTTGGTCAGATGATGAAATCAATTTAACAGAGCGGCATTAATATGGGTAAAAATCGGTAGTACAAAGCAACATGTGTACTACTGCAGCCAATCAGATGAATCATATAGTGGCATACTGGCAACCCCAGGAAGGAACCGCTTGCAAGTTAGTAAACCTCCCTGACATCTCAAGCCCTTCCTGACGACTTGACCGTGTTTTTGTATGTGCGGACTTGAGCCAATTAAGTTGACGAATGGATTACATCAGATAAGATTAAGCAACGGGATGGATGACCTGTTCAGAATTCTCAACGGCACAACCGTACATGGAAGTTGGGTTCCAGCTGGAATTCCTAAATGTCAACTACACTTTATCTGTACGGTGTGCACACTGCATGCATTTTATTGTTACCTTTCAGCTATAGTTTACTGGCTATCCGATTTCAATAATTATCATCAACATCTGGCTGTACAGGCAACAATATAAAGCACTAAGACCGAGGCTTCATTGCAAAAATTTGATAATACATTACTGAATTTAATTGCGGAATAAAATCACATAAAAAAGAAAATACGACGCGCACTTAATTTATAGCTCCTTAAAACCAAGCATTCTTGTCCGGGGTTGTCACAACAAGAAGAAACTGTAGTACTTGCTATTCTACCATACTTATTGTCATTACTATTACAGCTGCGTTCCTCACAGACATGTTTTTCAGCTTGTTAACTCCCTGCCTTGATAATGTGCTGAACATGGCCTACAAGCTGATTGTGTTGCTGGTGACGATTTTGTATTCAAACCGATTGCAAACAAAAGCAAAGACTGAATAACTGTCGATTTTAGGTCAATTAACGTCATCAAGTGACATTTCACCTAATCATTTATCATGCTCTCCTATCACATTCCGTCCCTCCTTGAATTCTCTGACTGGATGAGGCTGCGATCAAGGTGAGGCAATGTAGGATTATGTACTACTAACCGTAATGCAAATAGTGTGTATGGTGTGTATATAATTGTATTGAAGCTATCCTTGCAATCAATACTTTCCATAAATAGATGAGCACATGAAGTCTCGAGCTATACTAAATTTGTTTTTTATTACACCATTGAAAGTACATGCAGATACATCCAAACTTATTATCTTCTGTTTCAATGACTTGCTGAGTATAAACGTTTTAACGATAGTATTTCGTAGTCATACCGTTAGAATTTTTATTAAAAACGTCCTACGGACTTGCCTACTAGAATTTAAATGCATCCGCTGCGATAGAATACAGCTTAACAAAGATGAAATTTCCAATTTTCGTGTGCAAAACTGATGCAAAAATTGTAAGATTCTAATAATTAGCACTCAAGTCCACTAAACTAACACTTGATTGTTAGGAAAGCAATTAATAAAGAGTCAGTTGTTTACTTTTATTGCCTATTCATGAAATGGCTGGTTGTAAAATAATTTAGAGCTGATAATGTCTCCGTGTGAGTTAGAAGTTATATAGGAGGAAAACAAAATCGAAAGTGAGACAGCTTGTGAGCTTTTACATAATTTGCATTGTATGTATGTGTTAATTTAGATGGAGATTCAAGCTTGTGCAGTTCTAGCTTGACTATAAAATCATGCTGATTTTTTAAATTATGAGATTTAAAATGGAAAACATTGGTATGCAAATTATGAAGCCCAAGATTTTTCTCACCATGTTAACCACAATTAGTCCAATTAGCATCTATAAAGAGGAAACATCCTATCCGAATTTCCCACGCACAGTCGTAATTAGACGTGTGGGAGACACAACTGGGATTGTTCAGTGAGGTAAGTCAACTATCCTTCCTTATTCCTTGTTTGTCTTGCACTTTTAATTGCATTTGATTCCTTCCATCCTCTGTAGTGGAGTTGATTCGAGAGGACAATTTTAGGGGAGAAAAGGAATAAAAGTGAATAATAAATTAGAAGAATATAAAATCAGGACACCCCCATCAGTACATAGATATTCCCCGTATATGGGATTTTGCAGTGTTGTTGGACGATTACGCATTTTTTATTATTTGCATATTAGTTTACATGCGGTTAAAATAGTTGTACATTGATTAGTTATGCAAGAGTCAAGGAAGCTTTCTAATAAAAATGAAAAGACATGTGTTCACTTATTGCGTTATTAGTGTGAATACATAAATATGTCGTTAAATACTTATAAGTGCAAGCCAATGTCTTTCTATCCCAATAATAATGTGTTTACAATGAAGATGTACTGCATTTGATTTATAATTATTTTATGCCGTTTATTGCATTCATTATAATAATTAGAATTACAGGTGCCAGTCGGGAGGGAAAGCGCATAATTGACTTATGGTAAGTTCCCTTTAAAGTGACCGCGTTCTTGGAGATAGTAAGGCGAGAGGTCCGAAACAGAGTTGTCCATAACCCATGCAACCTCCGGTCATCAGGTTGGGTACTCCTGTGCACAACAGCCGTTGGCTCGAGGGACCATGATTCTAATCCAGTACGTCCGTATGTTGGTCAAACTTTCTAGTAGCTGTTTATAGTAAATATTTTATAACATTAATATATTGAACTTGTATTGTAGGTTGTATCCGCTGAACCTAAATGCTGTTATGGCAAATTAGTGCCATAAATATAGTGAAGAGTTAAAAATTCGTATCTTATTTATTGATATTGACGACCGCCTACTTAAATCCAAGCAAAAAATGAAAATAGAAATTTATTACTTCTGAGCAAGTCTTAGGAACGGAAAAGGCAAGGGAAATGAGGTAAAAACATAAGTGCATCCAGAGATGCACACACGCGGTTACATTCTATGATGCGTATGATTTCAATGTTTTAAGTTTCTCATTGGAGTGCCTATGAATGTGTATTTGCTATTGTAAATGTGTGCACATGTGTATAGATACATATTTTTGAATGTATAATGCAAGATCGTATGTCCACAGTGCTACAATACAATATATTTATATTGGATCCTAGAGCAGCCGAGTCTATAGTAGTCAAGTTCGAGGCTCTATGTATTTCCACTTTGTTTTAGTTATTAACTCTCTCACCAACAGGTAACTCAAATTGATGCTCTTCCGATTGGTAAGAGACCAAGTAGAATATTAAGGGCTGCTGCAGCCCACTAATACTAATCTTATGGAGACGCATTACTTGAAGAAACGATACCCATTAGAAATTCAAAACGCCTTATGTGTACTTGTTGACTCAAATAGCATTCATTTGGATGCAGTGATTAGGAATACGCAAAATACATTCCCTACATTTAAATGTCTGGCCAAACACCAAATCGTATCAAAATGGGCTTAACGCACCATCATTTATTTTTACTACGTTATTCAACCAAATTATATGTCCATATGACATGCTTTATATTATAATTAGTTAGGCTAGGTTATCCACGCCCATGGGTTATATACGTGGCATTACGTATGTCAAGCCTGAGCTGGTCATTCACAATTCATTGACACACGCAATACATTTGCTTCACAAATTTCTTCTCAGTTTGTGTTCTTCCTTTACGTATGTACATAATACATGCAAGTAATACAACAATCGTAAACGTTTTAAAACCACAATGACTTTATTGTGAATAGGCTTTAAACAGTGTTTTTTCTAGCGTCTGCACATTGAGACGTACGTATGTATGTACCTATAGGTAATTAGGTAAGTAGTATAGTTGTACCTATAGGTAGTAGTAGTAGTTAGTATAGTACTACAACTTTATGGCATTCACATGTCTTCTCGTGTTGTTGTGCCTATCTATCGACCCTCAAACCTTGAAATTAAACTGAAGACAACTATAATACTTACACTTTTTAGGAAACTTAATGACACAACAATACTATGTAATTATATGATGCTGCTATGAAGATTTAAGTCCGTGTCTCTCTTACACCAATTTAACCTATGGAATGAGTTGGTAAATTATGCAAATGAAGTATTGCCACCACCACCAGGAAGTTAACGAAAACGACTACAGTGTTTGTTCTTTGTTTGACGAATACAACTGAAATGATGGTTAAATACATAAGTGCAGTTAAGCCAGAGTCGTTGTAAAGTCCTTGCAGTCAGTTCAATATGTATGACATCAAATGCAAAGTGTGTGTAAAGTGTTCTTGTAGGTGTGTCACCCAGGTAGTTTTGTTCGGGCATTGTGGTATATGAAGTGCATGCTGTGTGTGCTCTATGTGTCAGTGGGAGTCTAAAATGTTGTCAATTACACACATCATATGTTTATAATTCGACATAAGTGAGCCACTATCAGTATTATGAATTGAATGGCACATGAGAACAGAACCGTTTAGTTCAAAAGCCGTGATGCACTCCTGGGATGCTCACGTATGCGTGTAGCCAAAATAATAAAAGTTGGTACTTGTGGCTAACGACAATGAAATATCCCAATTGCATCTTTCATATGCCGGAGAAGAGTTGCATTCTTAAATGAATCCGTCACAAAGTTGCAATTTCGCTTGACGATAACGTGTACATAGGTATACATGGGTATATATACATGGGGTGGAAATGCATCAAACGAATAGATGTGGCGATAAAAAATTAAATATCCAATGGAGTTATGTATATGCAAAATAACAGAAATATTTCGGCCATTCAAGAATCATCACTTGCAGTTCCTCATCGGAGTCATGTGACTGGCTTGACCATATACATACTATACGGGATGATTTACAATATTATAGCACACGCATTACCTTATAGGATATAGCGATATAGATACGAGATACGATATAGGATGAGCCTATGATGGCATGCACTATATAATACCATATATATACTATATACCGGGTCATATACATATGACCCAGTATAGTATGTATATGGTATACGTGTATGCATGTATAAATAACTCTACATCAATGCAAAAGAGAATTTGTAGTACATACGGAATTGACTCTCACCATCGACGCACTGCTTCATATTCCTATCATTTCACCAATTGTGGATCGTAGCCCACATTCCCTTCATATAAATTCGTTCTCGTTCGTAACAATGATTCATCGCTAAATTAAGTCTCATTTGCAAAGACATTTATATTCTATTCTTCTGCTCATTGTTTTTTATGCCTTCCTTCCCATGAAGAGAAACATTCGATAAAATATGGGAAAGTATGGTTCACTATAATCATCAAAAATAATAATGAATTCTTTTTATTACTATCAACTTTATAGGGAAAAGCATTTGGAGTAACTATTGAAAAACCCACCTTTCGCAATAATAATGGTATCTTCCCGAATCTTTGAATTTTGGAATGAAGCATAATAAAGGTTAGCCTCGTCTCATTGTTCGCCGAGTACCAAAGCATTTCCCGTATCTTGAGATCATCGATAATTAAATGCAAGTATTACTAGGATCCTTAGTGCACTGATGTTAATCATTTCCATCCAGACAGAAATTCCACGAATACATGGGATTCATGAGTAAAATTCGGCAACAATAATTTGGTTTTTTGTGGTAAACTCTCCTAATTTCAGTGCAAGGAACGTTGCGATTGCGATTCCGGAGCATCTGGTCAGCAAAAACTTGAAATCATGAAGCCGCGATCACACAAAAAGTTTGTATTACCAGTCTGTTCAAAGGAGTAACTATATTACATATATTTATTTACAACAACACAACTACTAGCAGGATCCATGCAAGCAGATTATGAACTTGTTTATTAAACTTATATTTCTATAGCACGGATGACGCTAAACGTACATTTTTATGTAGCACGAATTTGAAACCTACACTTCTATAGCACGAAGAACGGACATATAACAAAAACTGAAAACAACTTGGATTTCTTTAGCACGAACTTATCTTTATATACAAATGTATGGTAAAGAAAATGTTTCCATCTTCCCTTTGAGGTTGACGCTCCCTACTCAAAGTATACAGATTAAATACAATTTTCTAAAGTAGTGATGCATAAATTTGGTTATAAAAATTGAAAGGCTGCACATTACGGATTTCTGGAACTTGCCCACGGAGATTATATATGTATAGTCATTTTTCATGGTTATATTAGCCTGAACGCTGAACACATGCGGTTAGGTTTTTGTCCTATACAGCACGTTTTTTACCATCATTTGCGGAAGGAAACCGTACGCCCGAACATTTTCTAATGAATATGTGTCTGTATATGTGTTTATAGTAGGGTATTTGTATAGTTATGGGTATATAGCATATTATGTGTAATACAGTGTGTATGTATAAACAAAGGTGGAAGATAAAGCATAATATATTCTGTCCTCTGGACTTGTTTACTATAGCTAGACGTAACATTTGCTTGATCATGAGTAATGTGGATAAATAAATTCATATTTGGTTTGATTGTGAAATCAAGTCTTATTTTCAGCCTGAAAAGTGCTCGTTTTTAAGTCAACGATAGTTATTTTGCTTATAAATATACTCGTACATGCAGGGTTCAGCCGTATACTTTGTTTTCAAAGGTATATTAAGATTAAGAGAGAATAATATGTTTTTTCCAGTGGAGAAAAAAAGGAAAAATAAGGGCTTGAATCAAGATAATAACCCTTGAAAGATAATAACAACATAATGGAAGTATGATACACAGTGAGATTCCAAGCCCTCCAGTCATATCGTACTGATTACACAAGTAAATTTATTTGGAGTTTATCCGGAAAAGAGAATTGGCTGGCGATAAATTGAAGGATTCAGTCTTCTCTATTGTATGCGGTTCGCTTTTATCAAGGTTTTGCCTATACGGAACAATTTCAACTGGAGGTAGACAGGAACAGGGTGCTTTATCCCGCCCATTGCTCCTCTAGCAACAATTACTAACATTATTTTACCTGACTTGGTAATACTTATCTGTTGTCAAATCCCTTGCGGTTCTCCACAACAACTCTCAAATGTACATATCTCGTTACACATACATACCTGATATAGTTCACATAATTACTCACATGTCGTCATTACTTGTATATACGCACCTTCAACCTCTTGTTTTTACACTGCCAGTCAAGTGCCTGGTATACGAGCCTGATCTCCTGCCTTACTTACTACAAATCCCTATTGCATTTCCCTGCACTTTTCTTTACTCCGTCCTGCTTTCTGTGCATATTTACTTCCCTATCCTTTAATGCTTTTGAGAACCTTGTACACATACTTTGTGCTGTAGCAATCGCTCATGGTAAGGGACAAAATCCTTAGTGAACTTATGTAAATGTATAAAAATCCTTTCTGTTCAATTTTAAAATCGTTGTTAAAACATATTATTTTAAAGTCATGAAGACATTCCCTTGTTGAAATTATTCGACGGTTGGCGGATTCGGTTCTCTTATATTCATTTCATTTACTGTGAAGTCTAAACTTACTGTTTAATATTGAGCAGTTGCACCAGTTCGTGCACAAAAACTCTTTGAAATTGCTGAATTTTAGAAATACATAGTGGGCACCGAATGAGAAAAGCATTATTACATTTAATAACTTTATTTTTACACGTAAATCGCACATTTATATGTAGGTATGCGCTTTACTGCTTACAGGTTTATGGTTTTGTAGCATTACCCTAATTTACAAAAAAGGCACCGGAACTGTATTTGTACACGTAGTATCAATAGTTGAATAATTTCAATTACAAGATCTTCTGTTCTTGTGAACACAAACACATAAAACACAATGTGTGTGAAATTCAGCAAAAAGGATGACTATTTTAATAGTAGTAGTTGTGTAAGCAACGGTTACTAGGAGTCCTTTGACTACACCCCGAAAAAATTATATCGGAGAGACTCGAAAATGGGTATGCTCGAACTCTCTTTATCCACAAGCTATAACCCTGTACTAAAAGTATATCCGTTTTTGGATTTGGGAGTCATTGTGCCCCTGTAAAGAACTATAATAATTGAGCGGCTTAGATAGTTCTTAACGGTACAAATATTACAGTAGAGTAGAGCTAACTGACTTACATTGGATTTGTGTACGGATGTGCGTTCCAGGTAATGTGTACTTGAGTAACAAACCATTAAGTTCTAGGTAAAGCAAATTATGGCTGTTCTAGGTAAAGTACATACCGTCGGTGGAGATGCAAAGTGGGTGCTGAATGCCAGATGAGATATCTACTATCAATTCAATGTATAAGATGAGATATCCCGTTTAAATTGAAATAAACACTGAAGATCAATAAGATAAAACGGCTTGTTACAAGATAATCGGGGTTGGTGATGATGGAATAAACTACTAAAGCTTCTATGCTTAAAGCCACTACTTCTAACCGTG